>BMAV01005576.1:259072-321070 GCA_019973955.1 Trichonephila inaurata madagascariensis | reverse complement strand
GATAGAAAAAAATCCAACCAAATCTCAAAAACTGAATAAAGAAGCAAAGGATGAAAGTGACTTGAAACCTGATTATGTTGTCATAAACAGCATCTACAAGCATGACAGGTATATCATCTCTCAGCAGTCTGACGTCGAAAAGTTCAAAAAGCTTCTGGAAAAAAAAAAGGAAATCCAGACTTAAAAAAAGAAAGGGAACTATGTAATAAATTCACGGGTAGAAAAAATCCTACCTCTTTGAACTTTTTTCCTCCTTTTTCTGTTAAAATTTACTTTTGTTTAAGTTGAGAAGCCGCCATGCATGCAATTAGTGAAAAACCAACAGAATACGTAGCGGCGAGATGATTAGTTTCAACTTTGTCATCTCAGTGTCGTCCTATTAATAAGTTTGAATGGAAGAACGGCAAAAGTAATTCATTAAATTTGAAAAAATAACAATTTCGTCCTTTCTAAGAGCTTTGTAAACAAGGTGGTCTATGATGACGTCTTTTTTTATTCTTTTTTTTTCATAAATTTTATTTTTCTTTGCTTCACCTCCGTCAGTTCTTTGATTGTAAGGGAGCTCTCCTAATAGAGGGTAAGATTAAGAAACTCCTAAGAGGAAAAGAATGTAGACATATGAGTGAAGACTTCAGGCTTTGAAAAAGTTATTTTAATAATATTTAAGTGAGCAGGAGAATGGCGGTATACTTAATTATATGAAAAAAATTATCTTTCTAAATATATCGAATATTAATTGAATTAAAAGTTTTATTTGCAAGCAAATAACCAGTTCTTTCTTGATGAAAAGAAAAATTCTTGGATATAAAATTCATGTAATATTTAACTAAATAAGAATAAAAGAATTGTGTTTCTTACTTTCAGTATTTTATGTATTATTTGGCATTTTATTGGAACTAATACTTTTGTATGCTAATTCATTATTTCATGAATGATTTGTATTATGCCCCCGTAATTTCTTTTCGTAATAACATACTTGTGTGTGATACAATGAAAGTAAAAATGTATTTCACTGCTTAATATTAAAATTAAACTTAGATTATTTTTTATGTATGTAAAAAGCAGATGAAGAGAAATAAGTTTGGGAAGTTTCATGAAATAATGTTATGTAAATTATCTTAAGACCATAAATAGGAGAAATGCAAATTATTTTTCAATGCCTTTTTTTCGATAATTAGCTTTTAGATAAATTAAAGAAAAGGTGTCCCTCCAAATCCTATAAGTGATGCTCAAAAATTCCAATTTTATAAATAAGTTAGTTATGATTCATCCTAACATATAATTCAGTATATTTAAAAGGTAAACTTATAAAAATGTAAGCAATAATAATTGTTCATTACTTGAAGAATCAATTTTAGGTAAATATAAATGTTTTAAATTATGTGGTGGTTGGTTCTTTATAAGTCCAATAGAAATAAATTGTTTCTATCTCGTTATAGTGTGAATTTTAACTATTTAACGTGCAATTTAAAGGATTTTTGCAGTTGAAGGATTTTTCAAAATGAAAAAACCACTGACGTAGCTAGTCTTGAATGAACCTAGTATCAAAATTCCTTGGATAGCCCTTATTTGGGGCCTTTTGACATTTTATGATTATTTTCTTACACATGTGAGTTCCCTGTAGCTGTGGGGCCCCGTATCATTGATACTGCTGATACGGCGGTAGTTACGCCCCTGGAAAAACCCTTCAATACCGATCAGATATATGAGCTATACTACATATATGATGGTGACACACAAGCTGAAGTATATTTATAATTCTCTTGAATCTTTGAGTTCATACTCATTAAATAAGGATACTAAAAATACTGCTCATGGGATACAAGTAAAAGGGGAAATTGTTATAAAAAATTTTAATTGGTTCCACCAAATAAACAGTTCAATAAATGTTTTATTTGTTTTTAAAAATATGTTATACCATGTTTATTGTAAAGTTTTTCAGTGGTAAAACGAAATTGAAATAAAAAATTGGTTTAAATTACATTATATTTTGGCTTTTAAATTTGCAGCAAATTATTATTAAAATATGCAAAATAGAAGTTGAAATAAAAATACAAACACATATTCTTCATGCAAATTTGATTTGGTCTTGAAGAATGCTTACACCCAGAAGTCAATCGTACTTCATTTTTTATTACAGCATTTTACAAATGCAGAAACATTATAAAGTAGAGATTTGACGATATTTGCATCATCATTTTAACACATAAATAATTAAATCTTTGTTATGCACATAAAGACTTATTTTTTTAAAAAATAAATCTCATAAAATGTGTCTGTATTGGTATTTAAATATACTTTAAGTGTATTCTTATTTTATTTTATATGAAAATTACATAAAAGTTAATTCTAATAACTTTCCACATTACCTTCTCTATTAGAGAAGTTATAATTCTTAGAATGCAATCATATATAAAAATATGGTATCATTAAGTGAAGTAATTCACTAATTCAAAAGAACTAGAAACGAATAAAATGTAGAAAACGCAGAAAATTTGAATCATTAACTTTTAATATTACTATTAGAATACAAAATAATTTTAAATACTTAATGTATAGTAAGTAATAATAATTTGTAAACTATTTTATTGACAATTATTTTGTAATATTGCTCAATATATTTCTGTTACGGGGGATTTTTGTTGCTTCTTTTTTTATTTACTCCAGGAACAACTCATACAATACAATTTTATTTCTTACAAAACTTCTACAATTATATTTTACTTTATCTGCACTTTATAAACACATAACATATCACAAATTAAATTTAAGTGTTTAATAGAGAAACATCTTCTTTTATTCTCATTATTGTATTTTTCTTCGATTTGCAAAAATTAGGTTCCTTTCAACTTAAACCCATCTCAAGATTCTAAAAAAAACATGTTCTTTCTTTCCTTCAAAATAATTTTTCAAATAATGCGCTACAAATGATAATATTTTAAATATAATAAGACTATCAATTTTTTTTTCATAAATAATTCTTTTTTATGTCAAAAACCATTTCCTTATAATTTAAATTCAACTTCAAGTAATTTTTTTACTATTATTATTGTTAATATCATAAACACGACTTCCAAATTATTACTTCTTACCAAATAGAATTAAATGATCCGTTCCTTTTAAGAAATCTCTTTAGATTGTGGGATACAGTGAGGAATTTATCCGATTTGCCTTAGGTACAAGCAAAACTCTTCGTATGATATACATTTACATTTATATTATTGTAAATACAGCATTTGCACTAAATTAAATTACATTATCACATAATTTACATTAGAATTTATATTTTTAGAGCAGTGTAAAATGAATTTGTTGGTTTTGTATTGATAAGAAAAATAGTTACATAGTAGTATAATATGTATATAAAATAAATGGCCTGAGAATAATTTTAAACGCATTAGAACAAAAGATAACATGCAATTTTGTATTTTAATTTTCATTTAAAGCATTTAAACAATAACTAAATTTAAAAAATAATTTTTAATATATAATGCTTAAAACTGTTTTGTCATTTTTATTTGAATACTTGTCAATAAAATTTTCTCATGATTAAGTTTTGATAAAAATTTCTTTATGATTTTAGTAGACGTTTTTCAGATATTCATAAATCAATAAATGCAATACCATATTGTATCTATAATTTGCATTATAAATAGCCATCATTCTCAAATTATGCCGTGCAAGTTTTTGGGAGGAACGCAAATTCAAATGTTGTAATTTTTATTCATATTTTAAATGTAGATTGATCATAAGGTTAATTCATATGTTTATCGATTCGATCATTTTGAAGGTTTATCGCCACGGTCAATTTCAGGGACACAGAATGACTCAATTGCTAAAAAATAATGAAAAATCATATCATTTTTTTAGAATAAGTTATAATTTATATGTTTTTCTTATAAAACAAAAATTTTAAAATCTAAAAAATTTAGAGCTACGATAGATTTTGTTATATTTTTTTATTCACTTCTCCCGAGAGCAAATAAAAACTTCAAATAAATTTTTTTCAGAGTAAAAAAATCACTAGTGTTCTTACATTTAAAACCCTAAGGCATTTTTTTACTACTGTGGCAATTTTTATTGCTATTACTACATGTTACAAAATTTCCAAACATTTTTAAAGTAGAGTTATACTTTATTTTTTTGAAAAAAAAATTATGAATACATTTGTTAAGAATCTTCCCAAAGTAGTCATAAAAAAACCATTTCATGATTTTCATTGATGTTAACACAAACACATATCATTTTTTTGATTTGTTCAAAATTCGGCATATTTGTGCAAATCAAATTTTATATGTATGTGTGCATCAATTATTGTAGAAGTAGTATTTTTTAAAGTCCCTTCATGGTTCATTAAGTTTTTTCAAAAATACATGGCTTTATTTTTAAAGAATTTTGAACAGGCATTCTATGTTGTGTACTGTGTAAACATTAGTTACAGCAACAACAAAAAAAAATACAAACAGTTAAATTAAAGATTTTTACTTAAATCCTATTGTTTCTCCTTAAATTGATAAACGTTACTTTGGTTAAAATTTGATTCATAACAACAGATTAAAATGCATATTAATATTATTTTCAATTACAACATAAAGATTTATTAAAATTTACATTTCGATTATTCTGGGGTTCTACTTATGATAACATGTGAATCTATAAATTATATTTCTACGAACTCTAAAGTAATCATGTTTTCAATTTAATTCGTCCTTAGATATATATAAATTCCATCACTTCAGACGGAAAAACAAAGACGAATTGCAGGAAATGTTCCCTTATATTGAAATCAAATGCTTGAATTACGTTAGAAACAAATTTATAGAGTTGAATTAGGAATTGAAAAGATAAAACGAAGATAGAAATCTAAGGAAGATAAAGGCCTTTAAAGTTTCCATAATAAATTGTGAATTCGATACGTAGTAATAGAAATTGTACTGCTATATAATGCTTTGTGCTTACAACAAAATTCATAAATTACTTAGTCATTTAATTCAAACAAATCTATGCCTAGTTAGTTTTAAAAGATTAAAATAAATTAATAGATATAAATTGCTTTTATATCCATATTCATTAAATCGTCTTACAGTCTCATAGTTTTCTAAATATCAATACCTCGTTTTTTTTATGTTAAGTTAAATTTTCAAACATTTATTGGGATTTTTTTTATAGAAGTAATTCTCTAAATCAAACATTTACAAATTTAAAACATTACGGGTACATAATTATGCCTTAAGAATTAATTTATTTTTATTCTTATTAATAAATTATAAACATAATGCAATCGATGTACGTTAAAAAAAGGAATTCCATTTGGAAGTAGGAATTTGTACCTTACGTTCCGGCGTATAATGCTCACTTTTAACATAAAAAAGGGAAAATTTTAAGGTTGAATTTTGCTGAAATGAAAAATTACAGCTTCACGTTATACGCTAGATATAAGAATATTATTTTCAAAAATTCAGAACCGATGATAAAAAATTTGATTTCCACATATATCTGAATACAGTTAAATCCCGAACTTACGCGATAGGTGATACTGAGTGATATCCGCGTCAGTCGAATTTGTGTAAGTCGGAGTATAATTTAACATATAAATATATGTAAATTATTTTTAGATGGGGCCAAAAATGAAAGAAAATAATGATTTAGAAAAAAAAAATGTTTACTATAATTTTAGATAACACAATTTCAAAATCGTAAACCAAAGTTATTTCGATTTAGAATGTTTCATAAAATGTAACAAAGCAGTCTGCTGGCTCAAAGATTATTTTTGCAACATGTTAATTATTTTTTCCCCTTCTTTTGTTGAAAAAATACGCTCGTCGTTGAAGTTAGTATTTTCTAAAATTTGAAATCCTTTTTCAATTAAATAGATACTTTCTGTCAAATTACCAACCGTTATACAATATTCTGATTGAAGTGGATCTAAAAACTAAGTTCTTCAATGTCTTGCTCTTGCTCATGCATTTATTTCTATGAGCTCATCAATTGTCAGTTCTTGAATGAAGGAATCCAGCAGTTCTTGATCCTCATCACTATCCAATTCTAAATTTATTTGCCAGGAAAACCAACTTCTTCAATCACTTTACCAGTTTCATTATTCTCAGGCACTATTTCCGCCTGAGTTATAATGGTGGGAAGAAAAGATGAATCAACGAGATTTGAAAAATGCGTAAGTCATGGTAGTGTAAGTCGAGATATTACTGTACTCTTTATTTTAAAAAAATGACATACCTCAGAAAATTTCATTAATGCATAACGTGAAAATTTCGTCATATTCAACTTTCGTTACATCTTCAGGCAAATCATCGAGCTCTATTTCATTTTTTCACCTTCAATGTTTCTGTGATTCCTAAATAAATAAGCATCATCTATTCAATCGAGATATCATAAGAAATACGGCTTTTTTATTTATGTCAAGTTCAATTTCTCATTCCATGATCTTTTGTAATCCATTCATACAATATTTCTAGATTTAAAAAAATAACAGCATTGCATAAGTACATTTTCTGTTTCTTTGTTAAAAAAAGCACCGTGTATGTTATACGCCGGAATACACCGCAGCTCATCTGTAAAGTTTTAATTGCTTATTGTAACTTTGATTTGATATGTAACTTTAAAAAAAAACTTATGGCAGGCATAAGATGTCAAGTTCAAGGTTTAATTGAAATTTCAGACGCAGTTACAAAACATAATTCATGTCGGAGTAAAGTAAATCTCTTTTTACAATCTTAAGGTTCTTGTTTTAACTGAGTTCCCCACGCCACCACTTTTGTTCAAAAATATTTTCTATGGACATGCAACAGTTTTCCCCTGTGAATAACTTAGTGGTTTTGATTTTTGTACGACTTATTATAGTGTATAAAATTAAATGAGCAGAATATAAAAACAGAAATGGTCATCTGTGATTTCTATTGAAAGAAGTTGAAACTGATCAAGCAAGGTAAGAACAGGCTTGTATAATACATATTAATCATGATAGTGAAAGTAAATTTGAGAAAAGCGATGAACAAGAAAATTTGAATTGAAAGGAATATTTTTAATTGTTTCCTAAAGAGCTCGATCAAGGAAAATAAGAAGCCACAAGTGCACCACAAGACACACTACGCCCTGTCAAAATGAAACAAGCAAGAAAAAAGTTGAACATGCTATTTGTCGATCATCAAAGGACAAAAAAAATTACAATAACTTGAACAAAATATAACTGTTTTTCCTGCAGATAACATTCCTGTAATGTTAGCGAAACGTGTCTGTGATTATTTGTGTCATTTATTAAAGTCACGCACATTTGAAAATTCTTGTTTCAAATAAAAATTGAAAAGTCCTTAAAATTAAGTAAGTATGCTTCTCTTAGTTAAATTATTCGCTGCAATTACGATTTTTATCTTGTACAATAAAAAAAATACAAAAATAGGATTGGGGTGAATCAGTCACCCCGCGCGAGCATTACAGTTAGAATCGAGTGCACGTCTTCTCTCGGATTAATGCCAGACTTTGAAGAGGTATACGAAGACTATTAGTAACGCAATTTAAAACTCGGTCAAGTGACAATGATGACACACATATTTTTTAACACTCCAGTCTCCAAACTTAAGCACTCCGAGCATTGAGCCTCGGTACAGTTAATGTAATTTCAATGAGCTACGAAATTAATCTGCGCATTAGAACTCCAGCCCACGACCCAAAAGAAACAGTTCGGGTCATTAACACTTGGTTATTACAAACAAATTTCTCATAATCTAGGTAAAACACTTAAACTGAACTGATATAAAATATAATATTATCATTTTTACGTTTTCAACCCATTGCATTTCATCAAATATTATGAATAAGGAAAAAAAAAAACAGGAAATGAAGAATAACTGCAAAGAACATTCATGTTTCTTTTTAAAAATTGTTTTTATAACCATTATACCACTTTTTTTTCCCAAATGACCTTTAAATTTTTTTCCGTTTTTGCTTTTATCATACTTTATTCCACTCATTGTAGTCCACAGAAGTACATTTGAATTAGATAAACATTTATTTAAATTTTCAGCCATTGCTAAAACGGAACCATTAGGAACAACTGAGATTTTCCGTGACTCATAACATCTTACAGAGCTTGGATATGAAGCGGTATTTTTATGCAGTGCATCGCATAGGGAGTCATTATTAAATTTCGAGTGTCGGAAACATGCCAGATTTCCTTTCCGTTACGACGGGATACATTCTTAAGTCTTCTGAAATTTCTTTTCTTTGTTGTGCTCGCGTGTGAGAGATTTGTTTTATTGGATTGTATTTTATTTGCATTCACAACATTTTTTCGCATTCTTTTCAAATGAGGTATAAAATTCGAATAATATTATCTTTAAAGTATGTAAAAAGATTTAAATAGAAATAATGAAACATACCATCGATATATTTAGTGATTTAATTTCAGAAAAGAAGATAATTAGGTACATAGGCTTGTACTAAAAAGACAAAAATTTCCAAAAAATTTCCTTTGCAAGTAAAAGAATGTATTTCTAATTTTTTTTTTTAAAAAAACACTAATTACATTTTAAACAAAACATTTTCCGTCTCATGATCATAGAAGCTCTATTACGATCAGTTTGAGCTGGTTTCCCCCTTAAGTTTTTGAGCAAACTACTGTTTTTGTTTTGTTTTTTACATTATTTATGAAAGATATGATTGTTTTTAATGAAACAAGAGTTATTTTTCAGTTATTTTTAGAAACATGACTTATTAAATTTTTCCACAACAAATACACTTTATTTTTAACAAAATACATTTAATTAGTCTTTATTGCAAATATTTTGTTTTGTATGAAAAACATATGCAACTTTTTTCTTAAAAAATAAAAAGAAATAAATATTATTTACATAGGAATGATAAAAGCAGTATATTTTTATTGAAATTTGTAAAACAAGTGAGTATATACATAAGCTATATATTAGGTGATTAGACAGCAATTATATTATACTTAAATTTTAAATTGTAAAGCCAATACTACTTTTTACATCCCGATTAAATATGCAAGAGTTTCAAAAAGTAAGGTAACAATACAAGCCCACTCTGAGTAAACATATTTACACAGGAAATAAAAAAAATGTATGTACAATGTAGGTATGCAATAACACATATTACTATTCTACACGGTCTCGTCATACTTATCGACGTATTTGTTAAATCGGTACACCAAACCATCGAAATCACTGTGGCAGAAATTAGTGTCAAGGTTGTACAACTATGTCAAGATGGTTTGCTAAACATCATCATGGGTTCTGAAATGCTGTCCTCACACAAGTGTTTCTTCATAAGTTCGAAGAGAGGGAAATTACTTGGTGCGATGTTGGGGATTTAAGATAAATTGCCTTAATACTACCCACCAAAAACGCTCTTTTTTCATCTTGCAAATCTGTTCTATATTTCTTATCCGTTCACCAAAGCCACACCCCTGCCTCGCGATATAATACTTTCACCGCACACTTCCACCAATTGTCGATGAACTTCAGCTGGAGAATTTTCCTTTAAACGCAAACGTATTTCCTCAATCGTGGACCAAGTTTCCTTCAATGCAGCCCTCTACTAACTGAGGTTCAGTCATTGTACTGGAGAACCAGCTACTTCTACCGTGGATCCTATTGAATGCTGTGTTTATGTTCGTTATCTTGAGAGTAATTTTTATTCATATTGGTTATTTGCAAACCCGTCTGAGATTTGTTACATTACTTTTTGAAACATCAATGTAATAAATAACTGTTGTGTCGAACATTCCTATGTTAAAAAAATGAAGATAAATAATATTAAATTAAATTGAAAATTTATATAAATAATTTGCGCTATATTTATAAAAAGATTAAGGAAATTGAAAGGAATCAAGAACAACTGTGTTTCATTAAAATAATTCAAAATCATATTAAAAATTTATCAGAGATAATAAACACAATTCAGACGTTTTAGTCAGTGATTCCTTGAATGTATAAAAGGGATTAAATAAAGTAATTTTTACCTCATGACATATCATGCCTTTTTGAAAATGGAAACATTGAGTCATTTAATTTCGTTTTATTTCCCCATTTTACATTTTAGTTTTATTTTCATTTTTGTGTGTTTGTGTTCGAATTTTTTAAGTGCAGTTTCAAATATAAAATAAATTATTTGTTTTCTTAAAATAAAAAAAATAGAGCTTGGTAATAAAAACAGGAAATAGGAAACAAGTATTGTGTTTCTTTGTTTGTTTTAAAAATATTTCACTTCAGTAAAATTTGTATCATACTTTTCAACATTAACAATATTAATTCTTAGTAAAAATTTTCAGAAACTCAATCCCACCAATAATTATTTTTCCAAAAGGTACGATTACTGTAAGACATATTTTCTTTTGTCACGATATGAAGTTTTCCAATTTCTGAAAGATAATTAAAAAAAAGAGAGTTGTTTGGTCAAAAAAATAACTATAAAGTACACATTTTACAATTTCATTTAATATTCATTTACAGTAAGAAATGAGTACACTTAATGTATTCAAAAATATTAACAAAAATGTAAAATTTTTGTTTGTAAATATATTATTATTATTACAAAGTAATAACCCATTAATATAAATGTAAGGTATTTTGACATGAATTTGACAGATAAAGCATATAAAGATTTTTACAAGTATTATTAAACTACATGACAAATTTTAGTTATACTATTTTAATTCAATTTTATAATTTTGTGGAATTGCATTTCTAGTTCTTTCTGGTACTTTCTCTTTAGGTTTTCATTGCACTCAATTATTGATATTGCAATATTATTTAACACAAAATTTATAATTTTATTAAATCATTTTAGCCAGTTGAATGCAATACTTATTCGAAAAAGAGAACCATGTCACACTTTCTAGCAATAAACAAGCCATAATGATAAATAACAAATAGAGGTAAGAGCACGATTTGTGGATGGATTCATTTGATTACTGAAATGCATGAATTTTTTCAATACAAATAGGCGTAGCTACTTTAGTGTATCTTTATCAGATTTATGATATGGCAATAAAGCTGAAAGTGGCTCACATAAGCATTAGTTTTACTTTTTTTTACGTATAAGTAACATGACTGAAGTCTCTTCGAATAAAATAGGCAATGGCTTCTTTGAAATTCATTTATTTAATTTAATACTTAAATACATCCAAAAAACTTTCTCAAAGAAAATTACAAAAAGCAAAACTATTGAAAAATCCATTCCTCATAATTAGATATTCATCTTATAAGTTTTCATGAGGAAAATAGATAAATTTCAATCTATAGCGTAAAACATTTTTAGAAAGTTCAAAAGAATCAGAAACAATTAATAAAGTATTAGTTGAAGGGCCACAAGTTTCACAGTGGAGTTTAATCACATTTAATAATAAGTTATTAACGTTTTATATAAGATTTAAATAAATTCCTATTATAAAGACAAGTTCTTTTACGAATTTAGTACTTTACGCGGAATTTTTGTTAATAAAATTAATTACAATAATAAATTAAAAAATAAAATATTAACAATCAATTCATCATTAAAATTATTTCCTTTCAGAAACATCTCATGAATAAAGTAAAATTTTGAAGAAAAAAAAATGTTTTGTAAGATTCAAGAGAAAATTGAGTTCACATAATGTCCGTACAAATCATAACAGTATAATACTTTTTTTCCTGGATTAATTATAATGTTTGAATTAATTGTTACTTGTGTAACGGTTTGTAAAAAAAATATTGTATTTCTACAGGAATTTTATTCAATTCAAAAAGACATTTAAAATAATTCTGTTATTTTCAATTTTATTATAGTTTTGAAATTGTTTTACTTATGGGTGAATAGAATTAAAAATTAAAGGAAAAACCTCAGAAAAATCAGTACCCAAATATTACAATGTTAACCAGAAAGCCTATAAATCGATTATTGGATACCAAACCAATCGTAATTAGTAAAAATAAGGTAAAAGTTCTAGCTAATAATTCTAAAGATTGGCTGGATTAATAACAGATAAGTTAGAAAATAGATAAACATGTAATTAGAGTATGAAAATTATTTGAATTGATCAATTTCTTTCATATTTCCACATATTTTCTTTCATTTTTTATATAGCTTCTGTCTTATTTTTAATGAGATGTCTTTGTTTATAATAAAATAAATACTGAAAAAAATGCTATAATTGAACTAGTTGTGTTTAGTATCTAGCATTTTGTGTTTTCTTTTTTATCCCCTTAATATAAAGTAACGTCTTATTTTATAAATAAAGTTAAAAACTCAAAATACTTCCTTCCAAATTGAAAAATCAAAGATTAATTTGAATTTGAAAGAATTTTAAGTAACAAAACGTTACCAATTGAAGAAAAAATGATAGTAGCATAATTGTAGTAATTAAAAAATATTAGAAAGTTAGAAAAAAATAGGAAGTTATATAAAACAGATTTTTCAGTTAACACAGACAAATGTAATTTTTAATGAAGGAAGTATTTAATGTATTTGTTACAGAAAAAAAAATTAAGTATTTGTGTAAAAAAAATAATACAATTTTTATGTTTTCTCTTAAATGATGTCACATTCCAGCAATTCATGCATAAGGAATTCAAAAGGAATAGAAAATCAATCAAACTCATTCATGCATTTTTACAAAGACGAAAAGTCATAAATGTTTCATTTGCGTAAGTCTTTGGATATTATGTAGAAGATTTTTAAAATTAAAATGTGTTTTCATCTCCTTAAATCCTTCATTTTGTATTTTTAAAAAACTTTTAATTCATGACTAATTATGAATAAATAATGCATATAATCTACAAAAATAAATATTTCAGGGGCAGAGAACAACTAACTAAACTTAATTAAGCATACTTATGAAAATTAAAAAAAAAAAGCTCCAGATGTAACAGTAATGAAAATTATGCTCCAATGTAGTTTTTATTAGAAATTCTGAATATGTTATGAGAAAATATAAGAATAAAAGTTTTCTTTTGAAACATGATTTAGAACTTTGTTTCAAAGTGTCAAAAAAAGAAAAAAAGACAAATTTTTATCGCGTTTGGTATAATTTTCACGTTAAAAGATTTTATAAGGTGTGACAAGGGAAAAATGCATCAAAATTCTTTTATGTTTTCTTGAAATGATTTTTCTTAAAAGGATCAATAAAAATATCACTTCATAGAAAAGAAAATTCATTTTTTTTGTGTGGAATTAATACATTTTTTTGTATGCTATGTGAAAACTAATAAGATTTTTTTCCTTCTTAATTTTCATTAAAGTGAAATCGTTCTTTACTGAAAATATTTATATTTATTGTATGTATAATTCTAATTTCTTCTCCCGCGGTTCTTTTAAAATACCTCCCCCCCCCCCGCTGTTTAGATTTAGACGTGGTCAATTACATTCTTATTTATGAAGATAAATATTCTTAAAAATATCTTCCTGTTAATTTTATTTAAGAATAAATCCAAAAAATGAATTTTAAGGATTGTATTTTAACCTCGGTTAAGGTAACTAATTCATGTTATTCTTATTAAATGCAATTGAATTATTTACATTTCTTTCATTCTATTAAAGAGTTAGGCTTATTTCTGATATCAAAATTCATCTATCACTCGAAATGAAGAATGAGCACATTTAATATTTATTTTTATTTACTCACAAATTACGTTTCTTATTTCAAAAGAAAAACTTTCTTCTAGTTAATTACATTATTCATAACATTTCCTACTAGTCGGTAATAGATTGAAATCAAGCAAAACATCATTCATTACATTTGAGCTTTAGTAATAAAAATTAGATATTTATGATTAAAAATCACTAGTTTTGAGTGATGTGTAGCAAAAACCATTCATTAGAATTTTTCAATTTCGAAAAACATTTTTAGTTAAATTTTGTGGAAGAAATTTTATGCAAATGAAAAATTCATTCCGAAACCCATCAATAAATATACGTCTAATTCATTTCTTATTGTAACTTTGAGAATTGTTATAGTTGTCTGATTTATATCAGTTAAATACGATTGCCTTATTTTTATGAACATTTACTGGCATATATTCAATTTTTGAAACTGGATTATGCCTTGAAATAATATACTCGTAGCTTAATAATTTATATTTCAATACTGAATTATCATAGCGGATCAGCCTGTACAGACAAGTGCAGGATCAAAATTCTCATGGATACAGATCTAGTCATAATGTAGAACAACTGAAAAATAATAGTAGCTAATGATTTTGTTGCAAGAGAAATGGCAGCGTATTACGCTGTTTGAGTAATTGATAATACACAAGAAGTCTCATCCTGTTTGAACGCTTTCATTTCAAGTCCGTGGTTTCTTCCTGGGTAATTTTCCAACAATGAAGGGTTTTAGTACATCATTATGTTACTGATAACGATAAACACAATATGATAATTGGCCTTACAACTAATGGTTATGTGATTCAAACTATCATTTTTACAGACTTATGATTTAGGATATGGCATTTGTTTTGCATTCCTGCTAAAAAGAAAATTATCATATTTTCTGAAGTAAATATTATAATTGTTTTACTGTTCATTCAGTTTATGTCGAAAAGTTTAGAAAAAGCTCTTAAAATCTGTCTATTATTTTTTAAAGATTTGTATGAAATTTTAATATTAATTTCAACAGTTTATTTAGGTGTTTCTAGAAACTCATTGATAGCATAACGATATTTTAGCCATAAATTGGGTTTTTTATCATAAAGAAAATTTTGATGAATTTCAAACGGAATATAAACTAAAAACTATAGTATTTATTACTTATAAACAACACAATTCAGTTTTAAAAATAATACATAATAACTTCTTTTAATTATTTGCCTTTATGCCATATGCATATAATACCGCTAACAAAATCAGTATGGTATGTGAAAATTCAAAATAATTGTTTCCAGCTATTATAAAAATGTTTCATTTTTTCCTATTACTTTTATCATTACATATTTTTCTGTACGTCATAATGGTTCTGATGCGTTTTCTTGAATTTTACAGTTTTTCTTCTAAACATGATTTGGGTTTTCTTCTACTTATTTTTTGTAGCGAGTTATAATAATAACTTCAATTTTTTGAGTAATAAAACCTATCAAAAAACTTTCTTTCAATATTCGCATATACGCAAGTTTTGGTACATAATATGCATGGTTATTAGCATAGAATAGTTTTAATAGTGTTAGCAGTTAAGCAAATGTTTCCTAAAACACAAATCTCATTCTTGTAGCAGAAATCTGGGTATTTTATTTGAACCTCTGGCAAATATATAGAGAAGACAATGCATATTAAAGAGATACACACCTCAGAACACACCTTGAAAATAAAGTTCAAGAACTGTCTGCAATTAAAAATGGGTTGACTTGTTCTTTCTGCATATTTTAAAAGTGATTGAATCATGTAAAATACCAAATTTAGTTTGGATATCGAGTGCTATAAAATATTATTTAATTAATATCCTTCAGTAAGTTTGTTGAAACTGCATAATTCAATAATTAAAAATTTCATTTCATTTTAATTTCCATTTGGATTCAAAGTTAAAAGTATAAAATTATTTCAATCCCTTTACAAGTATTAAATCTTTATTTGTTGTGTCATGTATTGGTTTTATCAGTGTTTTTAACTATGTTTATTTTTTCTCAAGCTACAATTTGTTTAATAATTTGAGCATACATACACAACTAGATTCAATTAGATTTTTTTCCATTAAATTTATTAATGCGATGTTTTCTTATTCGACTACTTTAGGATGTCCGTGAGGAGGCGAAGAACATACACAAATATTTGTTGTGTTATTGTTGTTACTAATGCTACCTGTCTAACACCGTCAGATGGAAAGCCACGAAATTCATCGGGGCAAAAGACTAGATGTATGCCTGTCGTTAGCCGTAGCTTTGAGTACCATTCAGGTGAAAGTAAGATTTAGCTCGGGAGGTGACGGTAAGGTTAAGGAAGATGATAAGAGGGCCTCCAAACTCTCTTCTACCAACCACACGAGTGGTAGCTGGAAGACTATTTAGAGCATTTCCCTGCCACAAAAGCACTATATATTCATAACGTCCATACATTTTCTGGGATTTTAACCTAGACCCTACGGCTTAGCTGTCCGCTTACTAATCATTTTAACGAATGAATGATACCTTGTAGCTGGTAAACGCTAATCTTCTAAAATTATCTTCTTTTACATATTACTTCCCTTATGTGATACGATATCAATCAGAAAATGGCATAAAAAGTGTAAATATAAATATAATAGTAAAGCAACGCTACAGAGAATAAAAGTTAAATAAAATTAACAGAAACAATCAAAATTTACTGAAAATTAATTGCAGATATAAACTCTTCTATTTGAACAGTGTCAAATCAACTCAACCTACTAAGCATTCTAGAATTTTTCTTTATAAACTTTCAGTAATTTACGATCTGTTACGCTGTTTCTCGTATAACAGTATTTCAAATCAAAGTGTGCTAAATACTTTATGATACTAATACTTTATGATACTAGTACTTTATGATACTAGTACTTTTATGATACTAGTACTTTTTACTAGTATGATACTTTTTTTTTCTAGTACTTTTATGATAGTTGTCTCACACAGAATTTATCTAAAACTCTTAACTCGAATGCTTACAGAATGGTTTGAAACTGCCTCAAAGCTACAAATATTTAATCTATATTCTGGGTTTTTGTTACTCTAATCTCTGCCACTGTGTGTGTGTCTTTTTTCTGTGAAACTTAATTACTTATGTTCCCGTATTATTGCAAAATAATCTAAAAACTAAAATTCAATTATCATTTTTACTATTCCGATAAAAGTAATTATAACAATAATGAGATATTTGGCGAGAAATCTTATAAGTAAATAGAGTTCCTCGCAATTAAACGTAAATTTTACAGAAGGAGTCATGTTGTTTCAGAAAGAAATAATTATAAGAAAGACATAAACAGATTTGGAAGAAGCTTACATGATTCGGTAGCCTTTAGACACTCTCCGAATTTTTACTTATTCAAATTAGTAAAACAAAACATTCAGTACTGGTAAACTATTAAACATTAATTCTTATTTTTTATCACAATTTCACACAGTGTTCAATGAGAAAATAATTCCTTCATAAATAGCCAGTTACGTACTAAAATGTACTCAGAATCAGTTTTCTCGTTACAGAGTTAAGTAAATCACTTTTTCTGGATGTTCCATATGATCTATAGGCCTAAATTCATGAGAACTTGACTTTGTGATAGTATTAAACGTTTGTTCCACCGCAACACAGAATAAGGGTCATATGCTGCAGTAATCCTCTCATATTGCCCCTTTTAACACTATAAGCAGCATTCAATGATTACAAACGCTACTTTTAAAATAATAAATTTTAAGCAATTTGGATAGTAAATTTAAACACATTTTGCTTTAATTACACTAATGAATGGCACAAACTTCAATGTTTCATTTAAATAATGCTACCCCATTATAATATAAAAATCATCTTTTTTATTAAAAAATATTTCTAATTTTCTAATTTTTTTATCACCTAAACTTACTTCTTCATTATTCTTTTAAATTTCTGGAAATTTTTGCTAATAATTGATGAATGTATTTGTCGTAGATAAGACAGATTAAGTGACTTTTCATTGCTAACACCAGGTACTTTTTATTGTATCTATATATAGATCTACTTTATAATAAGTTATTATTATAATAATATAGTTTCAATTATTTTACACTATAATAATAAAACAATAAAGGCAAACATTTTATAACCAAACGCAAATAATATAAACAACAACAAAAAAAAATACAGGTATAAATATAAATAATTTTATTAATACGGCAACAGTTAGAATCTAAGATATATATTTACCAATGTATAATATATCTAAATGTTTTTTTTAAGAAATAAAAATCATAACTTCACACAAATAGATTTATATTATTTCTTCAAGAAATAATATTGGTTTTAAGGCGATATGGTACCCTAAAAATCATCAAACTATCGATTTTTTTTTTATTGGCTTATATATGATGCTTTTAATCCTTCTTAATGTGCCTGCAAAATTTCAGAGTTGTATCTATATTTTTTATTCAGTTATTTATCCATTTTTACTGCATGACAGTAGACCAAACAAAGCTGCCCCGCCCACTTTTCAGATCGTCTGATAGAAAAGAGCCTGATAAATAAGGAACTAATTTTTTTTTACTCCACGTTGATTAGTGTTTAAGCTGAGGTGAAATAATTGTTTTGTTTTGATTATATGAGAGTTATTCTACTGCGTTTTCTTTGAAGTTCTGTTCCTACAAATTTAACTATATTTTTGTACTCTGTGTTCTGAAGAGTAAGAAAAGTTGCTTTACGACAAGGAATTTGGTGATTTCTCCAAAAAGTTTAAAAGTTAAGATGCCTAGGCTTAAGAAACGTACTAAATCTGCCACAACGAAAGCTTTGAAGAGGTGGTTTCCAGATGCTAAGACAAGTTCAGAAGTTTCTCAAAACACTAACTTGAGGTGTGCAAAACTTGAAGAAGAAAGCAATACTTTTTCTCGTTTGGATGAAAAATATACTGGTATATCCAGATCTCCAACATACGTCATTATTGATAAAAATGCATTAACAAATCTTTTTAAAAATACACTATGTAATACTTGCAAAAATGCTTCTTTGCGAGTAAATTTTGGAAAAGCCTATGGATTTTGTGAAAATATTCAAGTTGTGTATGATTCTTGCGCTGATATTATTAATGAAATGAAAACTTCTGAGCATATTTTTAATGAAAAAAGTGGACTAAATCAGCCCTATGATATTAATTTACGAGTTACACAAGCATTTTTGAGTTTCGGACGTGGATATCAAGCTCTTGAAAAGTTCTGCATGTTTATGAATATGCATTTAATGTCCAGCAGAACTTTTAACACTTACAAAAGGATGTTGCATTCTTCACTTGTGAAAGCATCCGGGAAACATTTCCATCGCATCAGAAGTGAAATTAAGGAAGCATACAATGCAGAAAACAGTGGTGTAACCAATATTGCGGTTTCTTTCGATGGTACTTTGTTGACCAGGGGGCATACATCTCAGATTGGAGTTGGCTGTGTCATAGACATGCTGACGGGATATGTTGTTGATTTTAAAGTAATATCTAAATATTGTAAAGAGTGTGAAATAGCCAAAGGTGAGCTTAAAAAAAATTCAGCTGAGTACGAGATTTGGTTTAACGGTCATAAAGATTCTTGCAATGCAAACCATTGTGGCTCTTCAGGTTCAATGGAAGTCCATGCAGCATCCGAATTGTGGTCGAGATCTGAAAAGATTGGATTTATATACACAACGGTACTTTCAGATGGTGATTCCAAAGCGTTTCAACATCTGACTGAATCAAAAGTCTATGGAGATGTTAAAATAAACAAAGAAGAGTGTGTGAACCATGTGAGTAAGCGACTAGGATCAGCTCTCCGAAAATGTGTAAAGGAATGGCGTTCAAGAGGAGTTACTCTCGGTGGAAAATCTTATGGCAGTTTGAAAGATGAAACCATAAAAAAGCTTACACAATATTATCAGAATGCCATTTTAAGCAACAAAGGCAATGCTGAAAACATGAAGACTGCCATATATGCTACTTTATACCATAGCATTTCCACTGATGAAAAACCACAGCACTTTAAATGCCCTTCTGGTCAAGATTCTTGGTGTTTTTATCAATCAGCTATTGCAAATGGTAGAAAACCAGGTTCGCACAAAAAGCTAGTAAAAACACCAGTGAATGAGGCTCATTTGGCAAAAGTATTGCCAATTTACCAGAGACTTGCTTCGAATGATTTATTGGAGCGTTGCATTCGGTGCATGACTCAAAATTCCAATGAAACTCTGCACAGCATCATTTGGAGTAAGTGCTCTAAAATATCATCAGCGTCATTGAAACGAGTAAATATTGCAGTTTGTGATGCAGTATCTGAATTTAACGTTGGAACTTTTCAAACACTTGAATTTATGCAACAAGAAAATAAAATTTATTTTAACAGCATAGCGAAAAATTTAGCAATTTATAAAGATTTTAGAAGGATATATCAAAGAAAAAGAAGAAAAGTAATGTTGTACAATTTGGTACAGAAAAAAATCAAACTAGCTCGTAAACGCAGAGAGAAATTCTTTCGTGAAAAAGAAGGTGTTTCTTATAAAGCAGGAAATTTTTAAATTGTTGATCACGTATGCAATATTTTAATTTATTTTATTTATGATTACTATATTATATTATATTATGTTTAAATTTTTATAACATTGATTGAATGTTAGAAATTTAACAAAATTTAATCTGTAAGAAAAGCAATTGCAGTCAACAGTGAAACTCCGAATATCTCGTAGTTTTGCACACTTTATTTTAATAATGCTTTATTTCCCATATCTGAAATTTCAACAAGTAATTACTATAAAAACATTCAAGAAACTTATATAAGCAAATTATTGGTTGTAAATTTCCAATTTTTATATATTTTATTTGTGAAACATTGTTCTTTATAAGAAGCATTAAATTGAAAAGGTTTTTTTTTTGCATTTTCTTCCATTTCGGAACAATTTTCAATATATTAAGGCTTTTAAAATTATGGAAAAAAAAGAGTATGAATATTTGTGTACATGTTGTTTATTATAGTAGTATAGAACTGTGCATGGAATAAACTCTAAAATGTGAGTGTAATTTTTTAAAAAATTGTTAAGATATGTTTTATGAAATATTGACCTTTTTGTTTGCTTTCTTTTATATATTCATTATACAAGTATATTCTTTTATTCTTGTAAATTTTTTAAAAAATTGTGGTAAGCAGTTTGAAACAAACTAATTAACATTACATAAAAGTTTCAGATTATTGGAGGAATTCTTTATCATGCTATTCAAGAAATGAAAACTTTAAACTCATTTTTCTCCATGTTGAATTTTTGTACATACACTGTTATTCAAAACCCTAACGCTTTTTTGATAATTGAAGTAAGGGTTTGAAACTTTTTATACATGTTCTGAAATGTGTGTTTTGTAAAACTGTGCATTGAATTAGCTCTAACATATTTAGTACTTTTTCTAAAAAATTTCAAAATCAAAAATAATGTTTTTCCGAGAATTTTTGTAAGTTTAACTATAAAAAAATTGATAAAAAATTAAAGAGCAGTAACAAAAAAAACCCATGCACAGTTTTATGTAGTATATTATAAGGTACTTGGAAAAAAATTTTTGAAAGAAAAGAAACATATTTAAAAAAGGCTTAGGGGTTTAAAAAATGTTTAAAAAAATTTAAAAACTTTAAATTTTACAAACATTTTGCAACAAATTAAAAATTTTTTGTATGGAATTATTATTAAATATTAACCTTTATAAAATACAATTAAAACCAAATATCAAATATTAAAAATAAAAAAAATTTTAAAGATGGTACCGTGTCGCCTTAAGAGAAATTGATGTACTTCCTGTGGTAATAATAGTTGATAATATATATTTTATACGGATTTTATCATTATACGAAAATAAAGTTAAAACAACCTCATTATTGTGTAGTCAGATATCTGTTTTCTTTTTAATGATTTTAAAATAAGAAAATGTATAAACTGAGAATAATTTTCAAGATTCAATTTGTGAATTTAATATAGGTAATGGTGAGTCAAAAAATACCTCATTTTAATTAAAATATTTTTTGAATTAATGTCTTAAGAGAAAATAAATTTTTTATGTCTATCAACCTCAATATTCCATTCTTAATTTCAACTGATTAGTATTGTAAGATGATCATATATCTCCCGTCTAAATTTTCTATGTTGGGAAAAATAATATTTAATTTTTAATTTATCAGTCTCTTACTAATTTCATTGGCTTTTCTCCGAAAATGGTTTCCTGCGCTAATTAAAATAAATTCTTAGTAAATAATCAAGTAACTAAGCATTGTCTATTTATAAAGTATATTTCGTTGAGTCAAAAGATTGTTATTTGGTCCGAATTATTCAGAAATGAGTTTTTGTTATCATTGCTATAAGATTGTCTTAAATTGTTTACAGACGGAAAATTCATGAAAGGAAAATATAAAACTGGTGCTTTAAATACGAGTTTAATTAAAATATGTAAAAGAATCATTTATTGAAATTCAGATAACACTTTATTGATTCTAATTTTCATTGGAAGAGATCTTCATCTTTATGAGTAATTAATGTTGAGATTTAAATTTATCATCAGATATTAAAACTGATTTCTGAGCTAGGACAGTTTTATAATATAGTATCAAATAATCATTTTCCAGAGAATACCACTTTATTATTCCTCAATTATAATTACCTGAAATAAAAAAAAATAAAAAATTAATCTTATGAAATATTTCTCAGGACCTAATATATTTCCAATTTCTGTTCTTATTAAGAAAATTTCTCTATTAAGAAAAATTTATTTTTAAAATTTGAGAAAGCATAGAATTAGTATTAAATAAGGATACACTATAATATATTTAGAACTAATTAAGTTTTTTCTTTCCTACTTTTTTAATAATACTTTCAGAAAAAAATGTCATTGCACCACTAATATCAATTAGCTTAAAGTTCGACTTGAATTACAAAAATTAATTTTCGTTAAGACATTCGTTTCTGAAATTCTTGTGAACTAATTGAATTGTATTAGCGTGAGTGGGTAAAATCACTGTACGCAATTTTAAAAGCATTAATGCATACACAAGCTTGTAAACAAATGCGGTGTGCAAACACACATACACACACATATATATATAGATATAGATATACGTAAGGATAATTAAATTAGATTAAAAATTAAATTCCCTATCTAGCAATTCACTTTTATATTTTCTCCTCACCTCTTCAAGTATCAAATTAATCACCCATTTATTTCTTCCGAACACATGGCCTAGCCAATAAACATGTCTAATTTAAGATCGTTATATTTAATAGCCCTATATATCAGCATTAACTCATGAACGCCGCGATCGGTGTTTTAAATGTTAAACACTTAAGATTTACGGTGGCATATGCTTTTTTCCTCTCTGCTCTTTGCGTCAGATGATGTCTAACTTTGATCAAATAAAGTTCCTTTTTTTTTAAAAACTCTAAGTCTTTTTTTCTAACTTCAAATCATGTCATATATATATATATATATATATATATATACTTTATACTACACACATGTATATTGAAATTTTATGCATAAAATGCCCTTTAAATCCTGGTTGGTCTCAGGGGTGTTAATTTTGTTTCGAGGAGTGAAAATTTAAACAATTTTTAAACAGGCATAATTATTTTAAATTTAAGTTAAATAATTCCAATCCTTTACACATTATTTATAAGGGATTGAGGCTTCACAAAAAAGTACAAAATGTTTGAAATATAATCATAATTTTAAAAATTATAAGCATATGAAAATTCTGTATTAAATGTTAAGTAACTTTTGTGTTGAGTACGCTATTTTCTAAAATAGTAGACTATGATGTATAAAACTTTGTAGAATTATAAAATGTATCGTACTCTTTAAATCCTACATCATTTAAGAATAATATATCTTTTGTATTTCAAAATATTTGAAAAATATTGAAATTTTTAAAAAAAATTTTGGAAACGCAATTTTTTTTTTATTTTTAAAAATCTAATTTATTATTCTATTTGCATTAAAATACATATAACTTCATAAATACATATAACTTCATAAATACATATAACTTCATAAAGGATACATATAACTTCATAAATACATATAACTTCATAAAGGATACATATAACTTCATAAATCCTTATAGTCAGTAATAAAAGCTACTATTTTAGAAAATAGCATGCGCAACGTAAAACTTAATTAATAATTCTCATGGAAATGTTTCATATTTTCGTATGCTTATAATTTTTAAAATTATGATTATATTTTAAACATTTTACACTTTTCTGAAGCCCCATTTCTATATAAATAATGTGTAAAAGATTCGAATTATTTAATTTAAATTTAAAAGAATTATACCTGTTTGAAAATTGTTTATATTTTCAGGCCTCTAGAGAAAAATTTAACACCACTGAGACCCCTTAAGAATCCATTTCAATAAAAACACGTTTTAGTGGTTCAATACTCTACAAAAGAGAATCATTTTTATCAAATAAAGAAACTCCATTCTGTAATTCAACAATTCAAGAACGCATGTTATTTTTTATTTTATGAGAGTCAATGAGATCAATGAGAGTCAATTGACTCACTTAAGAGTCAATTTCCACAAAACACTTCTTAGCAGATCTCTACTCAGCAAAAACAGCATACTTACCCAATTTTTGCAAGATTAATTCTTCGAAAACGGAAATTTTTATTTATGATAGATACCCCCTTAACCTCTCTCAACCGTTTTGGAAATGGTTTATTGTAAAACACGTTCTTAGTGGACCTCTACTCAACAAAAGAAAAATGCTTACCAAATTTCATGTCTGCAGGTGTAATCGTTTGAAAACTGGAATTTTTGTCTAAAAAATCCCCTTAACCTCCCTTGACGGACGACAGTTCTTAGTGTATCTCTACTTAAAAAAAAAAGAAAAAGAAAAAAACCATGCTTATGAAATTTTAAATGTATAAGTCTGATATTTCTAGAGATCACTTGATGAATGAGTGGGTGAGGGAATGTAAGTGTGACCCGCTTTTCTCCTTCAAATATACAAACCACTGCCCATTATAATTAAACTATAAAGAAGACTCTGATGAAGGTCAGAATCACATGAAAAGAGGAAGAGGTTGGGATATATGAAAAGGATTAGTATTTCAGCACATTTAGACGACGCAAGAGGGAAAAACGACATATTATGCAATGCATAAAAGAAAAATTGTGATGTGGATTTGTCATTCGGAGAGCACTGTGTAAGGTTGGAGTTTGCACAGAAATCGTTTTACGTCTCGAATAACGTGATTAAATGCTTACCAGAAAGGGTAGAAATTCGATAGAGGCAGGGTCATTGCCCATGGAAAGTATAGGTTATTGTTCCGCGATATCGAGTAGAAACATGCCTCTTTTTACAGAAAATTCCATTGAGTGATACTTTTCAATTATTCGAAACTATAAAAAGCACATGCGAAATAATTCAGAAAAGACTGATTCCACTGTATAAGAATTCTCTGTGCCCGAGCTACACTCGGGATGAGCTAGAATGGTAAGGTTCGCCAGCACGAGCTCACCTCGGGAAAAGCTGGGAAGGGGCTATGTGAGGTGTCGGGAAAATTTTGATAGAGAAGAGCCGATTAGTAAGTGAAACAGGATAGCTAAGATATTATAGAGGTTTTTCATACCACATGTACAAGGGAGGGAAGGGGCTGATGGTGGTCGTGATCAAGACGGTCGTGCTCCAATTTAAAAAATTTAAATAATTATGTAATGTTTTACACACAAAGTGAAATATTTCTAATTCCTTAAGAAATAGAAACCCTTTTAAAAAATATTATTGAGAGTTAAAAAACTTTCTTCAAAACAACAATTCCGTAAATACTTAACGATAAAATTTCATGTTTGCACAAATAATTAAAAATGATTATGGTTGTTCTTCCATATAAAAGTGATTTTAATTAATCCTGAAGCATTCCATAAAATATGAAATGCATTCTTGTCATTTCTATTGGAGTTCTTATGGGTTCTTGTTCATATTTATGAGTGCTACCGAAGTAGTAACCAAGTAAATGTCAGTATCGTAAGTGTTTTTCCTGGATTACATTTTTCTAATAAGCTGGAATTTTATTACTTTAGAATAAATCTTAGCATTTTTACTAATTCCAAATAAACTCTGTAAATGGAAAACAAATTAATACAGAAGTAACTGTTTTTAGCAGTTAAATGCTTAAAAATACAAGCAGATACAAGTACCGCAAGATCCGGCATATAACGCGCACCCATACTTTCAAGCTACAATTTTTAGTTTTTAAGCATATTCGTCGTATAACACACACACCCTTTTTTTTAAAAAAAATCTGAATTGTTAGTATACAATACTCTTATGTTTTGAAGTCATTTATTTGAGGTATTATCCCAGACTTTTGAAGAAGTAGTATACTTCTAGAACTACATCGTTTTTTTTAGTTCATAAGGAATGTCATTTCTTTAAATAAACAGTATTTAGATGTGTGTAGAAGTAAAATTTTTCTTATGTTCATCTCTATTGCTATTTTTAAAGCTCTTATTTTCATACTCGGCGTATAACGAGCACCCTTAAATTTTGTTCTTATATTTTGTGTTAAAAGTGCGTGTTATACGACGGATTTTACGGTAAATCTGTCCAATAGATAAATATAAAGAAAAAAATAAGAACAATTTCTTTTTTCAGTAGACATGATTAATTTTAAATAATAAATAGCGGCATATTTACGGAAGAAATTTGACGAGCTGCGTGTGGCTCGCAAGCCACAAGTTACCGACCCCTACTCTGGAAGATGAGTGATCATAATGCAAAGGCTCTTCGGTGTAAATGTAGATTCAGATCTGAAGATAAAGAAGCACCAAAAATTCACAATCACTTCTACGACCAATATTAATATAACATATAGTCTAAGAATTACTTTTAAATCAATTATAACCAATTTATGCAGTAAGTCAAACCTCTGCGTTCTTTTTATAGTACTCAGTAAAATGCAAAGCATTATCATGCATAGATCTTCAGAGGATCCAGAGTTAATTATGAAATATAAATGAATACCTAAATTGCATTTAAAAGTTAATCAACCACAGTAGGAATCAACGAGTAGCTATTAAATTTAAACAAGATTCAATTATCTATAAGCAATATTAAAGTTATTGAGCTTCAAGGTTTCTCATTATAATATATATTTTTTTAACATTCAAGCATATATTATTAAAGTTAAAATGAAATTAACTGAAACACGATTTGCTAATACTATAAATAAATTTATGTTACGAAATATATTTATACATAAAACAGTAACGATAATATTAAGAAAACTCTAATTAGAGTTGTATTATTTTATTTTTATGAAACAGAAAGTATCACTGTAAGAGTTAAAAAAATTAATTATTTGTGAATGAAAATAGAAAAATGAATAAACATTTCGAAAAGTATGTAAAACTAATTTATTCTGTAGTGACCTAAATATAAAAATACATCATTTTACAGATTTTATGAGTATTTTCTTTTGAAAGATATATTTTTTATAAATTTAAACTGATATTTTTGTTCTAACCACTGCCTATGAGAAAAAAAAATTTTAAAGAAATTTCTATCTGGTTTTTGTGTAAAAAAATATGTTTAACAGTAAATGTTGGAACTGATGCACATTGAGAGATAGGATAGATAATTAGAATCAGCATTTCCATATTCCAATAAATTAAAAATTTGGTACATCCTCTTTAGTTTCATTGCATCCCAATTTTCTTTAAATTGTAGCCTCTCTAGTTTTTTTTCTCTGAGTTTTATTAATATTACAATTATTATAGTAAATGTCTTACAGAGTATTTTTGTTTAACTGCTTGTAAAATATTTCTGCCCTGTAGTATTACCTTTAGTTCGAAAGGAGTGGAAGCAAAGTTGCTAGTAATTTCCCCTCAAAAACATTTATATGTATTAGGAACAATTTTAATAGTGTTCGCTATATATTTCTAAGCCATGTAAATTAAATTTTCACATTTATTTTTTTCAGTTTTGCCACATTGTCTATTTGAAATTAATTTTTACATAATTCTGAAATTAATTATTCCTGCAATATTACACGTCCAAACATTTTTGATTTCTCCAAAATTCCTACTTTTACCTTTGTATAAATATATATATATATATTGTTACGTTGATCAGGGTTCGAGAATTTTAAGCCTATCAATCGCAAAGAACAATACAGTTCTTTAAGAGCGATGATAATTTATAGCCGAAAATCCAATCCTTTAAAAAAAATAGGTTTCATCAGCAATGTTTGCAGAATAAATCTTAGATGGTTTTCACACCTTCAACAGCACTCAGATATAATTATCGGTAACTAAAATGCACGTATATAAAAGATTATTCACAGGCAATCACTCGTTCAACAGCCGAAGTAATCACTATTCGCTTCAACAATCAGATCAATACTAACTGATCGCTTGTTAAAACTAGACTGACTCACTTTCGGCGAGCATCTTCTCTATTTATATCCCTCGCGGATAATTCGAGAAAGACCCGCTTGCGTCATAGGTCTTACAATTAGTGAATTTCTCCACTACATTCTAGAAGAATCCAGAGGGTCCTGAACTCGCCAAAAATGAAGCCAACTTGGCTCTATCACCAAGATTTCACCAAGTTCCCACGGAATCACTATTATAATGTAAGGGGGACGGCGTTGCTTCTGAATAGTACAATTTTAACTTAAACTAAATCTAATTTAGAGTAAGATATAAAGGCATTACACATCCAAATACAAATTATTTAAACTATTTTACACAAAATTCGCAACAATATTCTGTTATAATAATTATTCATAAAATAGAGGAAAGTTTAAATTTCAATTACATAGGATTAATAATAATATCAAGGAACCTAAGTGAGGGAAAAACAGTTATTGCTACCATATTTAATGATGAATTATTGACATGATTTCGCATATACTGTTATAATGTACCATTGAGAATAGACAAGTTAAGAAGCAAACATGTCTGTGAATCACTATAACAGTATTAAGAATCAAAAACACAAGCAAGTTAATAACAAAATTTAGACATCTATCAAATGAATCGAAGCATCTGCATACCTAATCATAAAAATTTAATTAAAAATAACATAATTAGTTTGAAATAATTGAGAGAAAAAAAGGAATATATAGTCGTGTCATATTCAATTAAATTCTTACAATAACTGTAACTGACTGTCGCAATCAGCAGAACCACCCTCTACCATATATCTTTAGAATAAGCCAGATTCAATGGAAGAATGTGGTCTCTATGAAAAACCGTCTATGCCCTTTGTCTAATATTTTTGTCAATAATATGTGTTGTATTTATGTAACGTAACCTCAATTAATAAATAATTATTACATTAAAGAAGACTTCATGGAACCCAACCCCAAAATGATCCCCTTTAGTTTATTTAACGTCCAACGCTCTACAGTGGTACTTCTTAAACTTTCCACATTTGTGACCCAATCTTCAATAATAATTTTCATCGCCCCCCCCCTCCTTTAAGATAACAATGCATTGAATTCAAAAGTAATGTAATTTTAAGTAAAGAGACAATACAACTTTAATTATAATCCGTACAAATGATCAAGATAAGTCCATAGTGTCACTAGTAATTATTAAACTTGTTCTTGGCCCGTGGGTAGCCTAGTGGTTAGAACACCGGACTCCGGACCGGAAGGCCTGAATTCGATGCCCGTACCACCAAATACCCTCCGAGTGCACGTGATCGTTAAATCAGTGGGTCTGAAAGTCTTGTAGGCTGATTCACGAGTGCAGGGAACTGGAGAAAATTTCCCTCCAATTCAGTTCCATGCCTAAATTGTGGAGGTGGAGATAGGTGGTGTTGCCATCTATCGTTCCTTCGGGAATTTCTCCGAGCTAAATCGTACTGTCACCTGTAGGGTGCTCAAGGCTAAAAGCCAAAGACAGGCGTACATCTAGCCCATTGTCACGATGAATTTTGTGGGCCTCGATCTGACTATGTCAGGCAGGTGGCATGAGCAACAACAACAACAACAAACTTGTTCTTAACCCGCGTTCACTCGCGCGGGGTGTTTTGTACACCCCAGCAACAAGAAAATTCTCCCAGGATTCTAAAAAGAATGCGCAGAACCACGACTTTTTCTGTAGCTGCCCATTTTTGGTCATTGAACCTTCAGGACTGATGCAATCCCTCTTTCTCGAACATCTGGAATGTAATGACCTTCAAAAGTTTATCTGGGGGCTCTGAATGTTTGGAAAATAATTAAAAAATATTATTTTTCTACTTTCTACTATCATTATCTCATTAATTATAAAGTATATTTATTACTGGTATTTACGTTTTATACTGGTTTATGAAAAAATATAAAATTATGTGTTTTTAAATGAAAATTTTGTATGTGTAGTTTAAATTAATGTTAGTCTCATTTGTATGCAATAAATTTAATAATTTTATTTGTATAATACAAAAAACATCTTGAACTTTATAAATATGTATCAAACTGACTTAATTTTATTTTCATAATTAATTACACTTGTTAAAAGTTTGGGGTGTTCTCTACACGCCGCGAGTAACGGCGGTAGCAAAAACAGGCGCGAGTGACCGCGGGTTAACCTAGTATTGATGAATTAATGATCAAATAAATAGTGAAGTACTGATGCATATATAATTATATTACATCAGTGCAAATGCGTTTTTTTTTTTTTTTTTTTTTTTTATTTTTTTTTTTTTTTTTTTTTTTTTTGCTTCCTTTCAGTAAATTAATAATTTTTCTAAATAATCTTTAATTTTCGACATTTAGATATGCTCGAGCCCTCCTGGTAGAATTAACGTGTCCCCCTCCCTTGGGAGGCAAGTTTGAGAAACACTGCTGAACAGAATGATGCTATTAGAGTAACTTGTATTTAAAAAGTGGAAATAGTACACGCTAATCTTCAGTACAAAATATAATACAAAATCAATGCAAAAATACAAAACAATAAATATTACCGTATTTGCATATTAAGGAGAATTTAGAATAATCATTAAAGAAAAATAAACAAGATGCCAAAAGGAAAAATTTAAAAAAGAAAACAATTGTATTCGTTTAAGATATCAAAAACTCAATAATATACATATAATATAATATAACATAATATTATGTATAAAGAGAGAGAGAGAGAGGAAGAGGAACGTTTTCTCGAAGTTTTACTTTTCGGCTGAAAATGCCTATTTGGTTGAGCAAATTTAATAATGCAAATTTAAAGTTAATCTTTAAAATGGTTTACTGGCTGAAAACATAATATAATTTAAATTTACAAGATCTCTATTTGGATTCCTTGAACAAAATGAAAAATTAATTGAAGAAAATTCTTTTACGCTTTATTCAACAAAAAGGAAAAGAATTCATTACGTTAAAAGAGCGGGAGAATTCCTTACACTTTTCATGCATTATCTATTTCAAGAGATTTTTTTCGTGCTTTTAGCTTAAGTACATGTTTATAAATACAAACTCAGTGAATGGTGCAGTCAAACATAATTATGGAATTCATTTTTAAGGAATGCGTTCTTAAAAATAGAATTCTTCTAAAAAAAGAATGTTTTTTCTGCAAAAAGCTGAAATTTCTAGAGAGGCTGACGCTCATCTCTATAGAATATCATCATTCCAGCAACCTACTTTCATTCTTCTTAAAATGTTTCATGTTCGGTGGATGAAAATGAATGATTCCTCTTTGAGAAGAAGCTTTTACGAAGAAATAGATATAAAAGTGTACACGTCTGTTGGGAATTTTACGTGAGAAGTGGTGTAATATACGCTGAAAGTTTACTTCCACATAAATGAAATGTTTTTATTTTTTTAAAGATAAATTTTAAGCAAGTGTATTGTCTTTTCAAGGATAAATTTAGGGAATTATATAATTGCAAAAATAAACGTATTAGTTAAATATTATGATTTTCTGTAAATAAGCATTTTGAAAAGTATAGATTTTTTCCCCTGAACCCTCATGCTAAAACATTTCTTTTTTAATCTTCACTGGTGCGTATTTAAAATTATTTGTTTTTCATGGCAAATAATTAAGTGTTTGATTTTCATTTACATCTTAAAATAACAACACTAACATAAAAATATTTTTTTTCTTTGCTTCTTCATATAACTTTGCTTCACTAAAACAATGTTCAATTTTTTTTATAAATAAAATTTATGCTGCAATTAGATTTTCACGCCTGGTTCTATTTACTGAATAAGATGTTTTTAAAACACCTAAATGTGAATGGTTTTTATTTACTTTCATTATTTTTGATATTCATTGTTTGTATTTGCATTTATTTGCGCAATCATTCATCAATTCATTTTATTATCATTGTACGTATTCTAATTTTCACTAGAGGCAATTTTATAAAACTAAGCGTTGCTGTGTGTGTGTATCCAAATATAAAGTATTTGAAAATCTCAATTAAGATTTTTTTAAAAAATAAGTATTCAGATTAGTTCTAAATTTTAAAACAAATCATCAATGCTTTTCTTAAAAAAAATTTTTTTACAACGTGGCCCCTAAAAGTTTTTAAATTTATTATAATTTACAATAAGTATAATAATTCTTACTCTAAGGGAAGGCTAGCTTATGTTATCAAAAATTTTAAATGTGTTTCTGTTTTGTGAAATATTTTTAACATAAATATGTTATGCCAAAACAAGTGAACTTAACAATAATTTTAATGATGTATGTATAATTAGGCTGCACTGTTTCAGAAAGTAAGATTATGAAAACTTTATACAAGCGTCTACAAAGGGATGTGCAAAAAAGTTGCACAAGTTCAAAAGATGACATTTCCATATATCCATACATAATTTGTAGTTTTAAGAAAAAAAACAGTGCTTTGAACCGGAACTGAACCAAAAAAATATATTAGTTTATTTTGATCTGATACATTTTTAGTCATTTTTTACTATAACCAACTTATCAATTTATCTAATGGACTAAATTCATGTGACGTCATTAGTCACATGATAACTGAGCCACGCGTTTTCGGCCAATCAGTTTATAAATTCATGCGACGTCATAATTATATTACAAATATAATCACGCGTTTCCAGCCAATTAGTGCATGTGATTCATTGTTGCCAACTTTTGCTTTTTGTAGAAACTTTCTTTTAGAAAGTACATATTTGTCAACGAGATATAATAATGCACTTAATTTGAAAGTATTCGTATATTGTAAGTATTTTTTTTTTTAATTTTAAAAACTGTTTGAAGAATTTTAACACGTGAACTCTTTACCCAATCATATCAAATTTTAAATGTTATCTAAATTTTACAAGTTGAACCACTTGTATGTCAATTTTTAATCAATGGGAAACACGTGATTGCCGTTATCATGTGACCATCATGAATTTAGTCCATTTAACTTCAAAAATATAATTATTATCTTTACATGTACATTGCTTCTCTGTTTCCTGTTTTGATGTTCACTAGCACATTTCTTTTTCAATTTCGCAGGAAACTACTTGTAAAAAGTAGATTTAGTCTAAAATATATGTTTTCTATCTCAGCATGAGTCACTCACGTATGTTTTTACAGACTGTTTAGACCAATGATACTCAACCAGGGACCCATGGGCTGCATGTGGCCCTCATGTCTTTTCTGAGTGGCCCAATCATGTCCCAATGTACTAAAAAATTCAATTAATGGAGAACAATGTACTGAAAATTTAGCGGGAATTTCTATCAATCAAGCAATCAAATATATCAATTTGGCTATCAATTTGTTGTTGTCTTTTTATTAGTAGAGTATAAGCAACAGAATTGGTCATAGATGACAGAAAATAGAAATTATCACATATCTCAGTAACAAATTGCATAAAAATAAATATTTTTGGGTGCATGTTTGATAGAAAAGTTAATATATATATTATTAAAATAAAAGACTAAAATGATTTTTAATATGTTGATCAATTTTGTTTGGCCAATGATATCATCGTGTGTTTTTTCCATTATCCGCATGTTGTGGCCCTCATGAAATACCTGTCAGATGTATGCTACCCGACAAGGAAAACGTTTGAGTACCCTTGGTTTAGATAGACAAACCAGAATCATAAGCCTAATTCTCAAAAAGGATTTTAATAATGGTTAACAATGCTATTCTCTGCTCAACGCTCTTATTGTACTTGTTGGTTACTTGCATCAATTCGCATAGTGTACCTATTAAAAAAATAATAAAATCTACATTTCGGTAGAATTCCATTTTGTGTTTATAGTATAATTGTGTTTTTATTACAAATAAGAATGTACATAAAATAAAATTATTCATTAGGAATTGATTTGAAAACCGAAAACAGTTATTTTTGGTGGAACGAAAACCGGAGCTGAACGTATATATTTTCTAAATTGAAACGGAATGAAAACCGGAACGAACAAATTACGGTTCGCAGCCCTGAGAAAACTACAAAAAGACGCATTTAAATACTTGCATATACGCAAGAATATGTTAGAGAGCTCCATACAATTTACTCAAGCAAAATGGCATAGAGCAACAGTCTATTCACACGTATATATAATATAAAAATACAAGATACCTTTATCAGTAAGTCGCCCTTAATCACGAGAATAAGATTATATCATTTGCCAGCATTTAAAGTGTAATATATATGTATATACGTTGCGAATACTGATAGGAAATAATCTATACAAAAACAGAGTCTCAATGAATGGGCCGATAGTATATTTCCACCAATTTAATAATGATGTAAAAGGGCATTTTTCAATCTTACAGATATTCTCAAATGCTACACCACAAAAATTTGTAACTAAAAGTTTCAGAAGAAATATGTAACTAAACACACTTTTTATATGACCTAAAATACGTTGATCATTAAATTGGTAATAACCCGAGGAAATAGGAAAGGAAACAATGGAAGAATTAATAGACGTTATCCTCTATTGCCTACGGTGTACAAAATTTTCAGAACTACGTTTGAGACGACACGTGTGGCATAAGAGAAACTTAGACAACGGCACCGATGTAAGTTCTCGCAATCGAATGATTTTACGATGGATCTAAAAAGGCTGGTTGGTAAAACTGTGTGGAATCATATCACTGCTAAACAGCGGTTTAACTACTGCCGTATCAGCCGTATCAACGATATGGGGCTCCCAAGCTTTAGGGGCCTCAAAGTGTGACAGCAATCAATTATATAATGCTCTTTGGGGTCAAAAAAGAGCCCCCAAAGAATTTTGATACGGGGCCCACTCAGAATTTACTACGTCGATGCTGCTGTCACACGTAGTTGCGTCCATTGAGTACAGTATTTGGAGCGGATGGGTCGAAGAACGAAATGCGATGCATCGTAAAAGTCCCGATTAAGTGAAATTAATAATAATGTTTCTGAATATAGAAACATATGCATTACTCTCCCAATATGAGGCACTTTTATAATATTGAATTTAAATTCTTCTGTTTTGTCATAAATAAAATATTAATTTTAATCTCATCTAATACTGGCGTGACAAAACCCAATATATATATATATATATATATGTATGTATGTTATGGGTTTTGTCCCATCTGTATTAGATAAGATTATTATTAATATTTTAATGTATAAATAATAAGAACATATCTTATTGTTCACATGAAAATAAAATAGGAACTATGTGATTTTATAAAATCAAACATTAATAAACTATGAATTGTTATTTTTTTAAAAAATTTTTTTGTTCATCATCAAGATGTGTCTGTTTTATTAACTATACATCTAAATATGCAAGGACTATAGATAACCATTTAATAAAATGTGATAATCCTTCTTTCTTTTTTCATTATAAGTAACATATTATGTACATTTATACTTTAAAATACAAAAAAATCTTACAGCACAAATAGTCTGAGTAACACATTTTGTTTCAAAATTCTAATCAATTTTTATGATTAAATTTATCATTATTTCATTTTAAAGGTACATGATGAGTATATTGATTCAAATTTAAATTTATATGTTTAGATAAAATACATTGTGATTAGGGATTGCAATGTCGGACCAAATGTTCAATACCGGTATTCGGTATTTTTAGATCTTAATAACGGGATACCGGTTTTAATACCGGTAGAAGTTTAGGAAAAGAAAGAAAATACAGGTGTTTCTTTGTTTTATTCACCAATTTTATTAGGGAGTGTAAATATCACAAAAAATAATTTGTAATTTTTAAAACATAACAGCATATAAAAAAAATCCCCCAAAAGTAAAGGAACATCTTATTTATTTAAAGCACAAAACAGATTAAATATCTCTATTCAGTCTGGGGTACTGTTATAAATTTTTGAAATGTGATCTAAAAAAAATATAATGTATTAATTGAACTGTCATTAAGCCTGAAACGTAATTCTGCACAAAAATTACCAGCTGTCGCAAATGCTCTTTCGGCATCTAAGCTAGTTTGTGGTATTGTTAGCAATACTCGATGTACTTTTTCCAAGTATTTAAGTCTAAATCTCTCCCCTTCAAATAAGTCGCTTTCTCATTGGATGTGTCTGGATATAGCTGCTTTCAGTATCATATTTTAGTTTGTTGAAATTTTTTTAGTTATCGCTAGTTCTCTAATTTTTGTTCAAGAGACAATTCCTTTTCACTATCGGCATTAGTGTCATAATCAACGATAACTGTATTGAATTCTCCTAAATGCGGATAAGGTTTTGTGGGTAAAAACTTTTAAGAAAATGTACTATAAACTTAATCAAATTTGATTTGGTTAGTCTGTTTTCTTCTTAATTTTCATTTATAAAATCATGATGATATGTTAATACAAGTATGATATGCAAATACAATGTGAATAATAAATTACTCAATTTAAAAATATCGAAATATTACGCACTTTCTTCACAACTACAACCTTGTTTTTGCATATATGAATATCAGAGCACGAATCCTGCGCGTGTGCAGGCCACCTCCCTAGATAATTCATATATTTTATCACTTCTCTTAATTGTACGATGCATTCTTATTTTCACAGTCTAATTGATTTCACCCGTTAGGGAGATATAAAAGTAAAAACGTCTACTATTTTGCTAGGTTGGCGATTCCGGAATATATACTGGAGACAGAGTTTAAAGAAATTCTAGTAAATACCGAAAAAATGGTATTTAAACTTGTGAACACCGGTAGTACAAAATTGTACAAATGACTCAAAATACCGGTGTTAGGTATTCCTGTATACCGATATTGCAATCTCTAATTACAGTGTCGCATTAAACGCGAGAATACTTAAAAGGAGAATAGAAGTTATTGCTATTTGTTTGTGTTATTTCATGTCGTACATATATCAACGAAAATTTAGATTCTTCAGGAATTTAAAATATTTATCATGGTAAGACTCAATTTATCTCAATGTTTTAAATGCATCTCTAGGAAATATATTCTACGAGTACTTCATCTGTATGCATAATGTATATTTAATTAAATTTTAATTAATATAATTCTGATCATTGGCTTATTTAAAATGTCATAAAGTTATCCTCCATTATATAAATTTATATGTAAAGCATCGAATAAAATATTTAATAATAATCTGCACTACTTCACCCCGCAATTAATTTTTAATGACTGGAAATATTTATTCTTATGCACATTGTTCTAATTTTTTTATCAGGCAATCAAATCAGTGATACTTAAAAGCAGACACAGTTTTAATAATGAATTAGAAAATTCATTGCGTTCTTTAAAAGCATAAAAAATTCATAAAATTGTTCTGGGGGAAAATATTATAAAAATATTTTATTAAAATGCAAGATGTGTATTTTCTGTCAATATCAATTTTTTAAAATGCAAGGCATGTATCTCCTTACAAAGAAATAAAAGAACTTGTAATGTTTTTCAGTGAAGTGTTTTGATTTTATGTTAGAAATGTCGGTAATATGAGGTTGATGTGAAGGATGAAATAAGTAAAAAGAATATCACAGAATTATGAATTATAAAATAATCCCTAAAACCCACAGTCTTGCATATTATGTTTTTAATGACATGTACGTGTTATTAAATATGTGTACATTATCAAATTTCTTGTGATTTTATATAAAATATGTGTCAATATTTTAAAACAATATAATAATTGATCAAGGGCAGGAATAGCAATAATAGTCCGTGTATGTTATAAAAGTAGGCCTGAATGAAGCTTGCAAACCTTTTGAACTCAGTTTCATTCTTTGTTGAAACAAAACCAAAAAAAAAGTATTAAATAGTGTGAAATACTTTTTCAGATTTTAATAAACTTCTTCTAATATATAGCGGATTCAAACATTATTCCCAATATTGAGAAAACACATGAACATTATTGATTTTTATAATATAATCTCTTAAATTTAAATCTGCTGAAAAAATGTCCTCTTTTAGATCTATGTTTTTAAATAATTCAAAATTCATAATAAATAGATTAAATTAAAACCTGAATTTTAATATAATGAGCGATTAAAAAAGTAAAAAAGCAACTTTGAATACTATAATATATTTTTCCCTCCGAATTAAATAAAATATTCCGCTACTATCGAATATATAATTTTAATAACGCGATTTTAAAATGCATTAAAAATATTTAACTAATTTGCATTTTACGGAAAATCAACTTCTTTAAATCCTCTGTGGCAAAACATTGAAATTTTGATTATTTGTATGAATCATACTTCAGAAGTATGACTTAAGCTTGTTTAGTGAAAATTCTTAGTGTAATTTTATTTTCTTCACATGCATTAATTTGAAAGTGTCAAAGCTTTTTTTTATTGAAAAAATTATTTATATTTGATTCATATTTAAATAATAGGAAATATAGTTTATATTTCTGCTTTCGAAAAATTGATGTTCTGTAACAATTTTTTAGTGATTAGCACAAAATAGTTTTTAGTTTTAAATACACCCACCCACGCTAACTCATACAAATACAAACAAGTAAACATGCCCACACACACATACAATATGTAGTGCTTCCGGTTTAAATGAGATACGTATTTTGTTTTCTTAATCAACTAATTTGTTTTAATTAAATGGTTGATGAGGAAATAAGTTGCAATTTTAAAAAAAATTACGTTTATTTTGTTGCATAAAAATCCTTACAAACATAAAACAAGTGCAACACACAAGGCAATATAATAACACGCGCAGTTTATATGACGCTCACAAAAGCAGCATTTTTTCTATCGAGATATCTCATCTTTTTATAGTGATGGTTAATCGGAAGCTATTAAAACCATTTGATTTCCGGTACACTCTTCTGATTGGTCTAGATCAGGGGTGGGCAGACTTTTTCAGGGTACGGGGTACTTCTAATTTTTTTTTAAGGTGTTGCGGTCCATCCAGTAGCGTAGGTGTAGCGAGGTAAGAAAAAGGTCTACACTATTTATTATGACTTAGTAATAAATACAGAATATGTACTTACCTACATAACTACAATAAAAAAAAACTCACACTTTTAAAACCATGTTTAAAGCAAAAAGCAAGCTGTACATACACTCACAAATAATAGAAACAAATATAATAATATCCAATGATGCATTTGTCAGAAAACAATTCGAAATATGCATTAAAAACATTTTCTTCTTAAGTTAGTTCTCGTAATTATAGTCAGTAGAAGACTTGGTCTGCATTCTGTCAGCCAATCTTGAATATTTCCGTATAAATTACTAACTGATAATCTTCAGGCGGTCAACACCAAATGTCTTGGCGACCCTCCGGTCGATCGCGATCGATTTAATGCCCACCCAGGGTTTAGATACTCGGGTGCTGCAAGATTGCATCATCTTTAATTTAAAAACTTTTAATCCGTTTTGGGGAGACAAGATTATGCTTACAACCCTTCAAAAAGTAAACAAGAAATTAAAATTTCTTAAGATAATATATATATGTGTGTGTGTGTGTGTGTGCGTGCGTGAGTGTGTGTGTGTGTATTTATTTTTACCACTAAAAACTAGGACGGTGCTTTATGCTTTTATTTTAATTTCCATAACTGCTTTTATGCATGTGTATGTGTGTGTGTGTGAATTTTATTTAAAAAAAGTTAATTTTAAATTTTTTTGTTGGAACAAAAATAAATTAATTAACACTACTATTCATATAATACCTTGTAGAAATCTATCGGCAACGACTTAAATCATTAGTTCTCAAAATGGGCAACAGAAAGGCAGGCGTATTCTCAAATGAGATTAGGTGTTGCAGCGCACGGAAATTATTTTACCCAACCCCATTCTCCAGAAGTGACTTGACTGTTGGGCAGAGCTCTCGTCTATTCGAAACGCTTAGGCATAAACTGTCTCGCACTCAGTTGAAGGATGCTGTATTAATGCTCAGTAAGAGGGGAACTCTCACTTTAATGCTCGACAGGGTGGAGTAATCACTTTTCATTAGCGATTGACTTCTGGTTAGGGAGTTGAACACGTGTTATTGTTGCTGCGAGTGCTTACTCTAAGTTAATTAGGATTACTGGAGATAAATGAATATAGGATTAAGTATCGCTTTTGTTTTTTTGAGTAGGCTTTTACCGGAATTGGCAGAATTGTGGTTAGCGTGTAATTGTAATTGGCAGGGTACAAGATGGATTCTTTTCTGTGAGTTTTCAAAAGTTTTCTATTAGTTTAAACTGGAAAAGATATGTAGAGTCCATTTAATGGGAGAAGTTCGGACTCTGGAATGTTACGTACGTAAATACTGACAAAGATATAAATTGTATTGCCAGTTATTATTTTTCGAAGACTTTGATTAGAAAGGAAATATGCTTTATATGTCGTGATATTAATCTGTTTTGAAGTTCTGGAAAAGTTTAATATTCTCAAGCATTAAAAAACATAATGAGTTTGAGTGAAACAATGCATTGTTGATAATTGTTATACGTAAAGTTATTCGAAGTATATTTTTAATGTAAACACACACACACACACATTCAAAACCTTTTAGGAACAGAGAAAAATAAATCATACTTATAAGAAGAATAAAAATGCTTGATGGATGTCCCATTTCGCCTCGTCACTAACTTTAAAATAACACCTTCAATTTAATTTAATTTAATTTAATTTATGTATGCAGCTGTGTGACAACGTATTGTGGCTCACGTGCATTATGTAAAACTCGAAAGGAGATTTTGCCATTTAAAAAATAAATACTAACTTGTTCTACTCAGTTGGCTTGTGAAAAATTTACATCTGATTTTTTCTTATATGAAATGTATTACAGCAACTCTCAATATTGCTCTAACTCCGTACTGTATAAAGGTAGGCTTTTTTATTTTTATTTTTGAAGTTAAGCTAAGGAATTTGAATTGATAATTTAAGTGGCAATCTTTTCGGGATGCCACATAAACAAATTATTGAAACAAATTAGAAACATAATAAACATTATGTTGTAGTCTTAGCAACATAGGGTAAATATCTTTCTAAAATCACAAAAGCACTCAACTAAAAACCTCAAATGCATTATTAATTGAATAATAAAGTAACAAATCTGTAATAAATTAATGAATTTATGAATTGAGCTAAAATTGTCTGAAATCTTCATATTTTGCAATATATATCTCAAAAGTTGGTATATTTAATTTCCAATGCAAGTTTAGGGAGATAATAAAGTATTACATTTTTCTTTATAATTTGGTTATTGCATTCTTCGCGTTTATTTTGCTATGAGTCCATGATCTTTATGATTTATGTGTGACAAACTACACATAACTTATAAATTTTATTTAAAGAATGCGAGCGACTTTCTTAAAATATGACCAAAACTATATTCGAAGTAATGCGTAGTTAAAAACCTCGTTTCTGAAGTGGAAATATTTAATTAAAATACATAAGTTACAATTGTAAACTTAAAATAATAATAAAGTAAGATATATCATAAAATAGTAGTAATTTAAGAATATGTATTTTATAACTTTTTTCTATAAAAGAACAAATCTAAAATACATATTGGAAGACAATATCATATTAATAAGTATCAAGAGCTGCTAACAAAAATTTTCCCCCCCCCCCCCCCTCTTTTACCGAAAAAAAATACTGACTGTCTTCATAAAATATTTTTGCCCACATGTTTCTAAGAGTGAAAATCTAAATTCCCCTACATTCCGAAGAGAAATTCTACTTATACCATCAATTATTTGTATAATCGCTAATTCTTTAGTAGTCATGATGTCAAAAACTAAAATGTCAAATGCTCCTGGAACAGTTTTAGGATTAAATATATTTATTAATTTAAATAATCTACGTTACATTATTCTTTCATTCGCAAATATAGCAAAATTTAAGCCTTTTCTTGAAAATGAAAGTAATTAGTAATAGAAATGGAAAATTAAATGAAAAATTCCATTAAATTAAATGAGTATTCGTATTTATAGCTAAATGAAGTTTAGTGCTTGCTGGTTTATATATATATATATATATATATATATAGTCTAATTATCTACAAACGTGAGATGAACATATATTAATCAAAATCGAAAAACACAGAGACAGTAATAAAACCACACAATGGAGGACACATGAGCAATCAAAATTTTAAAAAAAAATGAATTCTGCAGTAGTATAAACATTGCTGACTTTGGACAGCTTATATATAAAAATTAATTTGCATAAAAGTGGGGTTGAACATGTTTTGTGGCTAGCCAACCTTCCCCCTTTATGTTAATAATATTGAGCAAAAACCTATTGTAAATAATGGATAGGAATATCTGTCCATTACAAAGAGGTAACTTACCAAAAAACTGCACTTAAAAATGCATAGCCCGCACTAAATCTGAGGGCAACAAAAAGTTATTGCAAGATTCTGGATCCAAATGCAGATTCAGAGCAAGTGAATGGCTGAAATGTAGCACTTAACAAAAGTGTTAAAATAATAGAAATAAAAAAAGACAGTTTACATACTACCATAACTTTAGTGACACTAGTTATATATGAATTACATAATTATAAGCAACTTTATCTAATACTATAATAAGGGGGTAACTATAACTAGGAAAAATGATAAATTTATAATAATAAACTATTATTAGTCTAAATAATTTTAATTCTTACTATTTATAATTGCTTTATTCCAATAATTATTAATAAAATTAATTGGATATTTCTGATTTAAGCAATATTTAATAAACTGTTTAAAGTTATTTATTATATCTGTTTTTTTTAAACTAGAAATTGATTGCATTGTACATAATTAATAACAATATTTCTGAATATAGAAATATGTTATGTATAATATATTATATGTATATATATATATATACATTAAGAGACGCATATTATAAACCAAAAGAAAACAAAAATTTAAATAGTGTTTCCATTTTTTTCCATTGCCTGTTTTTTTTTTTTTTTTTTTTTGTACCCGAAGTATAAAACTTACACAAATGTATTAAAGGGCAGCTAGGGTATTAATTTTGGTAAACATATATTTCGCTCTTAAGATGCTATTTTGATGCAAACATAATTGGTAGCTTACAAATTTGTTCATCGAAATAGAGTACCGAAAACAAATAAAAAAGTATTATTTTAATTATCATCCATCCTATACTTCCATTTAGTCTTTGGTAATCCCAATCTATTACAAATAATCCGTTTTCACAATTTGCACATTATACTAAATACTACCCACTTATGAAATAGCATTAATTAAAAAATGCTATTTTGGAACTATAAGTTTGTTAAAAATAATCTTTCTGAAATTTTTAGTAGTGTTTAGAAAGGAACTGCTTATGATGAAAAATAAAAATAAATTTAATTAAATTAAACAGAAAAAAAGTATATTTTCACAGGTGATATAGTTTTTACTTAATACTTTTTTTAAATATATTGTCAGCCTTTTTTAATTTAAGTAAGATAATAATTAGTGAATATTTGAAACACATTCAAGATAAGTTAAGTATTTTTCCTTTCTTTCAGTAAGATGACGATCTTAAAACACTTTACAGACAATTCCAAATGTGTTTAAAATTTATTAAGTGTTAAGCTTTGTTTTTATTTTAACGCATATTTTAATTATTCTTATTTCAGATTTATCGATGACTGACCTATAAAAATATTTAAAATAACGTTGAAATTTATGACATACGTATTTCAATATTTAAACCATATCTTCTTATGATAAAACTGGAGTAAAATAAGTCTGATCTCAAATTTAAGAAAATGATGAATTAGGCTGTCATACTCCTTTTATATGTAAGCTCATATAAAATAATATGTACATTATACCATATACCTTGAACTGCATATATTTTCTATATCTAATATTACCGTTATAATAAAAGTATATGTAAAAGTAAAATAAAGATATAGAGTATAAGCAGACTACTACTATTACTATACGAAGAACAGAATAATAATAATAAAATGGATTTATATATTATAGAGCCTGAACTAAATTCATAAATTTCCATTTATATTTTATTCAACTAGTATAAATAATAGGACACAGAAAACACATGAAGGTTGAGACATAACTATATGAAGTATGACGATATATTTAAAATGTACAACACTCTTATACCCCATTTTAAAAAAAAGTTCTCAAATTCTGTATGGTAAGTCTTTTGAAATTCTTACTATGCCACCGTAGTCATTTTTTAAAGTTACTCACAAAGAATAGTCATTTCTGAAGGCTTAAGAGAACTGGTAGATTTAAATGTGCAGACATCGATTCTACATCATAATAAGTATCTTAAAAAAACACAAGAGTAGAAATATCCGATCCTTTACGAAGGCAACTCACGTCAGATCCAATATAGGATGGGCAAAGATAACGGGAACCAAATGCTAGCACAAACCGCTCTCAGTTTTAAGCGAAAAAAAGAATATAGTAGACATTCTTATCACGTTTCGATGTTAGGCTGATGGAATGTTTTCGATGGAATAGGTAGTACATGTGTGATACAGACCATTAGAGAGTGTTCTATTTGTTTGTTGGCATTCTCGTTTCAATGAATGAAGGATCAAGTGCATTGTTTTGATTTAGATTGCACAAAAAGGAGATAAAAAATTCTCCGCCCGCGGAACTACTGCGAGATGTTCGAATTTTTGCTTTTTTTCTGAGTAGATGATATTGTTAAGAGATTACTCGATTACGATCAAGTATTTGAAACGTAATGCCATGTAAACAAAATGAAGTTATTTAGACTCGTATAAAATACGATTAGGGACTGCACTAATTAAAAAAAATGCACTAACTTAAAATTTGAAATATTTTACATTTAAAGCAAATAATTGTAGTGAAATATGTTGCTCCCCTCATCTGTCTCACATTATTTTGTTTGACATAAAATCTCAATACAAGATTCTTTTTTTTTTTCATAGATAAAAATCTATATTTAAGAGAAAACTTTATCAAAATCATATTTACATTACGAAAAAAAATACTTTTTTTAAAATCTAAAATAGTGAAAAAAAAAACCTTTATATAATATCCTTTAAAATTTTACCTTTATTTTTAATAAGAATGGTCTTATTGAGTATAATATTAAATTGACTCGTAAAAGTGAGTTTTAACATAGTGCAGAGGATATCGGTACGGGAGCTGGGATAAGTGGAAAACTGTCCTATTTGCTAATGAGTACAGATTCAGTGATTCAGTACACCCAGTGGTTACCGACGTACTAGTGTAATTAACTGTAACGTGTACTTCAACATACGAAAAAGAGACTAGCTTGGGAGCAGTGGTTTTAAACAGGGTCGATTTAAGCCTGTTTTGGATCCTAGACGCAAATGATATATAGATCCCTTTAGCACTGGAGAATCGAACTTTTTAACCAGAAATACACTGGTTTGAAAAGTATCGTGTTGGTTGGGTGCAGAGATCTTCATACCTTTATCAGAGGTTTTGTGACTAATTAAAGGAATACGGTTGAAATTGGATTCTTCTATGAATGTTTTCAAAATACCTTGATTTATTTATTTTTTCAGGAAGACACATACCACATACATATACATAAACATACGTACACACACACACGCATATATATATATATATGACATGATTTTAGACTTACATTTATATATATATATATATATACTGGCAAATTCTTTTTTGACATTTTAATAGTAATTATTGGAAAGTAATTACGAAATCATACTTAAACAATGCATTATCAGAAAAATACTAAATTTCAGATTTTTTTTATATTTTTTTTGTAAGAATATTTCCTTACTATATAAAAACAATGACTATATGCTTGATATAAAAGAAAATGATTTAAAAAAAGTGAGTTATTAGAAAGCTACGATGTAAAAAAAAAATATTTTCACTTGCAAAAGTATTAAAAAAATATCCCATTTGAAACATTTCATTATTTAATTTAAAATTAAAATGTATTTATTTCTAGCTTTTTGTTTATTTTTTTTTTGTTTTTTTTTTTATTTCTTCCTTAATGGCTTCTATACTTTGTTTGACTTGTTTCGTTGCAAGTGTTCTTTTTACATACATCATTGAAACAAAAGGAATACATTTTATAAGGTGTTATGTAATCAAATTTAATAGTTACTCACAATTTCTTTTATTTACTGATTATGTTTTTTCTTCGTAAACAAAGATAAAATTAACACCAAATTTTGATATATTTACTGATAATTTTAAAAGGTATTGATATGTGTAATAATAATATTATTTATACTTTTAAAAATGCTACGTACATTTTATTTATAATAATAAGTTATTTTAGAGCTTTGATTCTTAATGTAAGCGTAATTCGAGCAAAAGTAGTATATAAATCAAATTTCTTTCAAGGTTGCTTGCATCCATCCACGTTTTTATGAAATAAATAAAAAGATTATGAAAAAAATAATAAAAAAATCGTGAAATAATTATGAAATAACTAATAAAAAAATAAATCGCAATAGAAACATACCAGTTAAATTTTATTAAATTTAATAACTCATGCTACTTTTTCCATTGGTCATCAATGTATAATATTTAAGTAAGCAGTACTGTAAACGCTAGCTCAGAATACATTTTTCTTTTGTCCCTCTATAATGTCACTAACATTCGTGAACGCTTATTAACATTCAATAACAAATTGTTTAACTTGTTCCTTCAAAAAATAATACGTAACAAAGCTGTAATAAATATCTCTCTCTGAATTATTTTTTTGTTTGTTTTGTTTTATTATAACTCAAAAGGTAGAAAAAAATATATTGTTTGATAGCATCTCGCATATATATAAAAATACCAAAAAGTTTTTGCACATTTGAATGGGAAGTATTGATTCTTTTCCATATCTTGCAGAGAATTACGAGATTCTCTTCAAATCATGCTCTATATAAACAATACCATCACAGAATGTAAGAAAAATGGAGTCTTTGAGATTTGTTCCTTTCTTTTATTTATTTTGGAGGAAGAGTAAAGATTTATTTTGAAAATCTAAAAATATGTTTCTGAAAGCAAGCGTTAGTTACAAATATTGTTAACCAATATTTAGTGGTAAATAAAAATTTTGATTATTACTTTGCTTCAAGAATATTTTACAAAAAAAAAAAAAAAAAAAAAAAATCACATGTTTTAGATGTAAATGATTTTTTCTTCACTCTTTCACAAAATCACAAGCTTACTTATAAATCGAAAATATTCTGATATTCTTATTTAAAAATACCCCCAAAAAGACCTCAAAAATCTTTGAACTATCGTTTTTTTAAAATTTTGATTTAATCTTATTCTTTGCTTTATTATTTCGATTAATATATCACTTTTTCACGTCGAAAAGTTAGAAGTTTGATAAAACTCCATTTGCAAAACGTAAATTAATAAATTAGGCATTTCGACCACGCCCTCTTTTAGGGAAAATAGTGCATTTTGTTAAAAAAATTATTTTAAAAAGAGAAGTAATAACTATAAAAAAATAAGGTGTATTATATAAAGTAGGATATTACCGAGGCATATTACAATCATGTAATGTTTCTTCTTTGTAAAATATGTGACTGTAAAATTTTAATTAAGGCATTTTATATTAATAATTCCATATAACTTCAGTTCTTATTCCTCACATGTTTTTCATACAAATATAATACTTTAATATATGTAAAGAAAAAAAAAAAAAACTAAAATTTCTGTCAAGACAGAAAACAACTTTTGTAACATTTTTCTTGAACTTTCTTGTTCAATTGATGCTGTCTAGAAATTGATCATTTATAAAATTGTACAGGCTGAAGAAAAACGAAAATGAACTTATTTTTAAAGAAAAATTTATAACTCATGTCTTAAAGTGGTATTTTAAGTTTATTTAAGCGTATAATTATTTTTTAAGAATTTCAGAAAGTAGTTTTTATCAGTTTGTGTTATTTGCTACACTAGTGCAGTGATACTGAACCTGCAGCCCGCGGAATGCATGTGACCCGCCAGCCTTTTCTGAGTGACCCGGTCATGGCCCATTGCACTAAGAAATTACGTTACTGGAGAACAATGTTCTAAAACTTTAGCGGGTAATTTTATCAATCAAGTAATCAAATATGTAAATTTTGCTTTCAATTTGGTTTTTTTTAATAGTATAATGTAAGCAAGAGGCTTGGTCACACGAGTGAAAAGAAATAAAAATTATCCCGTAACTCAGTAAAAAATGCATAAAAAAATATTTTTGTGTGTTTGATCGAAAAGTTAATATAGTATATTAAAATAAATGTTAAATATGAGTTTTAATATTTTGACCAATTTTGTTTTTTCAATATTGCATGGATCTTATAGTGTGTCTTTTCCATTATCCGCATGTTGGGACCAACTTATATTACATGTCATGTGCATGCGGACGGACGGGGAAAAGTGTTGAGTACGCCTGCATTAGTGCATTCAAAATGCTACTCCTTCCACAATAATTTACCAATCACTTCCATTTTTTCCCCTGTTATATATAAAGCATGTAACAAATTTAGGGATCCATTTTGCAGAAAACTAAAAGCATTTTTTTAAAAAAGGAAGATTAACAAGTAAGAGATATTGGTTTCTTCGTTGAATTTTAGCATGCATATCAATATTTTATTTTTTTTCCTCCGAAACTAATTAAGTTATTAAAAAATCGATCCCTAAAGATGCTTAGAACATCTTTAAGAATATTTTTAAAACAACTCAGGTCAAAAAATTAATAATTACAAAAGAGTTTATATTTTTCCTAATTTTCTTCAAAAAATTTAAATTTTTAAAATTATATGAGTAATATGGGAACAATTTCATCTCGTATCGTTTTCTTGAATATAAATACTATATGAATTACTAAAATATAATTTTTAAACGCATAAATTAAAAAAATTGTTCAAAGTATATCGAATCTTCTTAAGTTATCTAAAACACTAATTAATACATTTAAAAAATGTTGTAAATGACTTTTTCAATTTTTGAAATTTATTTTTTTAAATTTACTTACAACATTCATGAATAACTAATCATACTTTAATCATGAATACATTAGGATGTATCGTTGTTATATGGGAAAAAACAATTATCATTATTCATAACATACTTATGCAGAAAATTTGTTCTACAATATATGGATTATGAGAAGCATATTTTGGGAAAAAAAATATTTTAAAATTTAATGTTGTCAAAAAGAGGCTGAATTTTTAAAAGAATTGAACGTACTTAATTTTGGTTTTAGATGATTTTAAACTTAAACTATTTACTCTTATACATTATAAATAAACAAAAGTAATAATTATTGATAAGTGAATAAGTATTAAGTTGTGATCATTAGAATGTACATTTCAACATCACAAAACCCAGCTCTCTCTTCCCGCATAATCAAATCAGTCCTTTCGAAGCTTTTTTCCGTCTTCCGCCTTATAGTGGACTGCAATCTTGATAATAGCTTTCTTTTATATTTATATTTGTATACTGAAGAAAATGTTCAATGTACCTTGATTTTTTTTATTTAGCATGTGCTCTCTCATCATCGCAATAAATATTAAAAAGTACTAAAATACCTGTTTCACTTTTTCAAATATTTCTTTTACCTGTTACAATTAAATGATTTAAATAGTTAAACTTCATTCTTCTTGAGATAGTACTTGACAAAAAAATTGACTTTTATTTTATTTTTCCATTTATCTATATACCGGAGAACCTTTTTTCCAGATAGGTAGGCATTAAATTCTTGAAGGAAACTTTTCCTCTACCCTAATATACGTCTATCACTTGACATCTTGATTAAAATCTGAGGAATAATGATACTTATATATAAGTAGATATTTTACAAACTTAATGAGTGAACAGAACATTTCAAATTCATTTCGGGACTAAAGGGTTAACAATTTTTGCATTGAATATTTTTTATTATTATTTATTTAATTATAAAAGCAAAACTAAACGAATAATAAAACCTTTTTCAAATTTTTTTTTTTTTTTTTTACATAAATGTGCCACTGTTCATGCTATAAATTTTTGCGCTATTATAATAATAATAAAAAATATGAAAGGTTATAAAAAATTAATTATAGCAAAGTTTTAAAATGTAATTCACAATAAAATAATCTCTTACAAAAGTAAAGAAGCGCTTTTTTTTTAAGAAAAGTTTATTTTTCTGGTTAGTATAGTCTGCTTTTGATCACGCAATCTATTTCACTTCAATATCTTTGAAATGATGCAACGCTAGTTGTTTTTCGTTTCTTTTCAAATATAATTACATTAATTGCTTAAATAACTTTATCACACATTGTATTTTTGATTATTTATAAAAAAAAATCTAAACATAAAAAAACATAAAAATTGCTCACAATTTATTTTTGATATCAGAATACTTTCTTTTCAGAAATTTTAGGTTAATTAATACTATAAAATGTTAATATTTGTGCTCAATTTTATTTAAAGGACATTAAATACTGTATTTTAAAGTTTCTAGAAAATACTTATAACTTCAAAGAATTTATGAATACAGGTAAATGGAAAAAATAATATTGAAAGGAATAAAAATAAGAAAAAATTGTTACCAAATATTATTAAATAAAAAAAAGAAAATTTTACAGGTTATAACATGTAAAATAATCTCGTGAAAAGAGTTCAAGCATTCATTCGGAAGCTATAACACTTTTTAAATGTGAAACTATTGTAAAAGTTTCTACAATATTTACAAAAATTCTAAAATAAATTGTTCAAAATTTCAATACAGAATTACGCTTAAAATAAATATTAAAAAAATTTGATGCAAGAAGGTGTACAATAAATTTAACTCTTTTTTACATAGGACCGATAAAAAAATTATTCTATAAGATGATAGGATAGTAAAAAGAACACATGCATTTCATGTTACTCCAAAAGGATTAACCCTTTATCTACCGCATTATGATTTACTGCAGTTTTTTCATGCAATATTTTTTTTTGAATCACTACATTGAAAATTAAGGGATATACGTAAACAAAATACTCAACTTTGGGAAATTTAATTAGTCAGGGCTAGTTGATTAATTAAAGATATTCAACTGTAAAATTAATTATACACATTGTTCACTTAAAATAAATAGTCAAATAGTTTTCTAACGTCTCATTAACACACAGAAAAATAAGACACTTACCTTTTGACATTAACTATTTTTTCGGAACAAAAATGACAATCTTCGCAATGCGCTGAAAATGCTGTCAGCTGAAAATGAAAATTTAGCTATAAAACTATTTGCCATCCTCGCTAAAATACTCATCATAGAACTCATTCTGCCATATATCTTGAAAGAGTGGATTTAAAAGAATATCCCTGCAAAGAGTATCGCCAAAGTATTCGTAAAAAAGTTATTCTATGAAATTTTAAAGTGAGTGGTACTTATAAATACCGTTGGTAGATAAATGGTTAAAAAGCTTTACGTAAGTTTAAAAACAGAGTCAAAAATAAGATGGAAAATCAGCTACATATATATAGATATGTATTTTTTTCACACCTATATATTTAAATTGTATACGTTTTTTATTAGAATATTTTTACAAAAGCTCTGTTTAAAGTTTAAGCACTTAGAACTAATATATTAAACCTAAAAAATTTAAAACTCTTCATTTCTTTCATTGGAAAATTAAATAAAGAAAGCTACACATTGCATCAAAAAAATGGATAAAATTGAACTAGAAATGATATTTATTTATTAGTCATTATTTTCATAATAAGCTCATTTAGTTATGGCGAGAAGAATCAAAATCGTTGCAGCCATTTCACTGAACTAAAACATATAAATTATGTTTGGATCATTTTCCCACAGTAATGACATTTCGTTAATTATTTTTCAAAATAGTTCAGTGATTGTTTTATTAGAATTTTTAAAAATTTATTTCTGTGTATTCTTATATTTATTTTTTGTCATTATAGTTTTGCCAGTTATTTTTTACATTTTTTTTAAGCGAATCTGAAAATATTTTCATATGTCATTGAAATTTCTGAACATATTTTCTGTTTGAATAAATTCTTAAAATATAATACCTCTGACTTGTTTCATACCTAAGACACTCAGAAACTAAAGTAATAGTTAATTGGATGAATTTTGATATTCGTCCTTTTGCTTAACAACTAGCAATACTAAAAAGTAGTATAATAAATCCGTCGTGTAAAAAAAAGAAAGAGATTACGATTGCTTTTTTTTTTGACAGTGTTATTTCAAAACCGTGTGAAAAATTGTTAAGTACAACATTTAGAAAAAATGACCAATATGTAAATATTGGTACAGCATGCATGAAGATTTAATAAAAACAAACGAAATACTTATAAACTAGCTCTCTTTATATGAAAATACTTCATAATATGATTGTTAGCATTGAAAAGTAAAAGAAATATCGAAATATTTTAGAGAAAAACTAGTATTTTAACGTGAATGCCATACATAAATTATTTTCTTATGATGATAAAAACTAAATAAATATGTATTTTTTATTATATTTAGAGTTAAAGCTTTATTTGAATGAAAGAAATACGCTTGGAGAAAATGGCGCAATAAGGAAAAACGATACAATGTGTCCACGAATCCCGAATTTTTTTTTCGCAATCCTTCATATCTAAGAAGCATTCTCTTGACAAAAACGAGGCGGCTACCGGCGTAATGTAATTTCTCGCCTCCGCGCGCCACGTGCTCACGTCTGCGCAGTAACTTCGATTCTAGCAGACATGCGCCGAAAGCGCGCGCCAGAAGCATGAATGCCGCTAAGCGCTAGTTTATAATATCATTTCTCGCTCCGAATCTTCCTTTGGCCGGTGCCTCTCTTGTATTGCTGCAAACACACAATTACCAAAAGGACAACACAAGACCTTATTCAAATCTGTATGACATCTTTAATTACTCGTTGACTTCATAAACCAAAGTTTTTTTGAAAAAAAAATTAGTTTCTTTTTTTGAAAAATAAATATGTATTGTAAGAAAATTAAAATATAAAAATTAAAAAGTTGTAAGAAACAGAAAGACTTTTGTCTAATAATCTTGAAAAAGAAAAGTAAAGATTCAGGAAAATTCAAAATATGAACTGTAATCGGCTTGGATATCGATTCCTGTTTCTTTACGCTCTGGGTAAGTTTGATTTCTTCAGTTTTACATAAAAAAAATATTACAATAAATGAAGTAATTAATTAATTAGAAGTTTTTAATAGAAAACACTCGTTCACTTAATATAAAATGACATTTAGGAATTAATATATACTATACTGTATATATGATCACTTCATATATATGCTTAAAAATAACATTTAACTTATAAACTGTTCGATGATTTTCCCTTTGAAAAAATGTAGGATTTTTTTTTTTTTTTTTTAATAAAAGTCTTCTTGAGTTGAAGGATTGTATTCATGTTACACACAAAATTACATTTTTTGAAATATGAGCTGATGCCAATTAATATTTTTATGAGAAACATTTATAAATATCCTTATATTTATAGAAAATATCAAAGCGTTTCAAAGAAAAATTGCAAATTAAATTTTAAAAATATACCTGATAAACTTTAAAATTTTGCTTTTATACTGTGTAAGTAGGAAATAAAAATATATAACATTCATGGTAAGTGTAATAAAATTCAGTTATATTCATATGAATAAAAGTATTTAATTGTATAACGTGAATCAGTGTGAATAAAAGATAATATTAGACATGGGCGTCTAAGAATAGGAGTTTGAAAGTTTACTTAGATTCAATGAATGTTGAATATTTTACTATTATATTCAAATCCATTGAATTCAAGTACGAATTATATTAATAATTCGTAATTAAGTATGAAGAAAAATTTTAAATAATGCTATAATGATACATTTTTATTAAATAAACTGAAATATTTTTATTTAATTTCAATTGTTAAATTTGACAGAATATATAAAAGAAAGCGTTTTGTTTAAAATTTTAAAGTTAAGAAGTTAAAAATCAGTTACTTAATATAAAAATGATCTTATATTTTTTTTTTGTTGTAATAGGAGTTCAATTAAAGTTGAATAAAGTTCCATTCAAATATTTTTGTACAAGTCTAAAAAAATAAAATGTTAACAATACGGACATTTTTTCGTTTCTTTACAAAAATCAAAGAAATTGAAGAAAAAAAATAGTTTCAAAATGATAAAATTAGAAGTTTTGTCATTATAATTTGTCTATCTTCAGTGAGGAATATTCTTTAAACCTGTATTCAGGGATTAAATCTGATTCAGTGAAATATATTTCTTAATCATTCATACATTAAATGAACTCTAAATACGTTTCCCCGATTTTTTTTTACTATACATCAATATTAAAACCTTATTAATTGTTTTATTAATTCGAAGGCCTAAAAGGTTATAAATCTATTGAGGTTGTACATGTGTTGGTTGTACTCCATTAATACATTTCATTGTACTTTTCGTATATAAAAGATCAAAAGTCAGTGATGCCATAAGGTCAAGCGACTGTCTTTACAATATAGTCATTCCTTTCTCATAGATAGAGTAAAACTTTTAAATAATAGACCACTCAAAATGCTGAAATTTTGTGAAAAAATAAGCTGACTCTTTCCATGTATTTGTGGAATGTGTAGAATTATTCCAATGCTACTTGCAATAATGTTTATTGATATTATTTTAAGTAATTACTTGTGCAAAGAATTAAACATACGCTTTTTAACTCTGAAAAATTTCAAAAAATAATATCATGTATATAAACATAGTACCTCTAAGCACACTTTCATAAAAGTTGGATATTTGTGAGGGCTTTCTTAAAAATATATGCTAAAAAATAAGACTTCCTTGAATATAAAATTTAGAGGATGGGATATTTTTCTTAGTGAGAAAAGTAATTATTATGAGCTGAATAAAATATGCTTATATGCAATGTTTGTAATGAATTAAATATGTAAAAATAGTGTAAATTTAATTGTTTCCAATGATATAAAGCTATTCGTTCTGTAAGTACGTTTAAGTTAGTCAACCAAGACATTAAGTATATTGGCAATTTGAGGACTGAAATATTTTAAAACATTGCAAATTTTCCTCAATATCACATAAAATAAAATATAGTTTACATTATTCCTGCAAATAAATATTTATTCAGTGTTTGTGATCCTTTAAGATAGAGTTTGTCTACTTAATAGAGTCTTGCATAGGATTTCATGAAAATATCTATTTTAAATATCAAGGGAAATGAAACATAGTTTACAATATTGCTAAATATAATTTCGTATACAATGTTATTGAATTCTTTATGACAGAGTTTGTCAATATAAAAAATTCTAGTATGGAATTTCTTTCAAAGTTCCTATTTAGTTGTAAGCGGTTTCCATTTATCAGATTAATTTCTTACTGCCTTCTTACTTATAGTAGTAATAAATATAATTTTTTTGTTATAAACTTGATAAAGACTATTAATCTTTACAAAAAGACCTTAATAATAACTCTAACACAAAAACATTTTTTAAGTACTAATACTTATCCTAACTATTTTCAAACAAATATTAATAGCAGAATGGTTGATATGAAAAAGAAAATGGAAAATCAGACAAAACATTGCAATAAGGTTCTGAAAAAAATGAGTTCATTATTTAAAAAAAACACTTTGGATTAATAAAATTGACCTCTATCAGAAGAATTGAGGAAAAAATGTTCATCAGAGAGTTTTTAGAGAAATAAACTGAGAGAGAAATATTCTCTTGCATTGCAAAGCGTGTTTCTTTTATTGAGAAAAATAATGATTAATATGTTATGAGGTTTAGCATTGCGATACATTTCTATTATTAAAAATAGTAGTGTATATTATTATACATATAATTCATTTTATTACTTACACATTTGAATTTTACATGCGAAGAGTATAATGTTTTAGACATTTATAGTTGTTTATCTGAGCAGCAATACGGTTACCCTTAAGAGTTAAGCATATAATTTTAGGATAATTTTTTTTACATATAAATCTTGACTAAGTATCAATATATATCTACATATATATAAAATTATGATGTATCTCATTACAAGATTTGGAGCTTTAAAAGTAAAAAAAAAAACAAAACCAATAGTGTTAACTCGAAAAGAATTTTTCTATATAGTAAGTAAAATAATTAATAACTTATAAAATTAACATAATGAATAAGAAAGAAAAGGTTATTTTTTAAAAAGAAATTTGATACAAAATAGTTTCACATTTGTAAAATATTTAGTGTTAAACATTTTGATTCATGATATATAACTCTGACAACAAAAACGTTTTCACATTTTAAATTGGAGTCAAACATTTTTCAAGAAACTTTTAAATGATTAAAAACAGCCAGATAAATTAAACATAAATCGCTAAAATATATACTTTTTCTCATTTTTTAAAAAGGTTTTTTTTTTCAATATGTTTAAATACACAGTTACATCCTCTTCATATAATAATACAATTATTTTGAATTCTTTTCAAAGAGCATGAATTTTTTAACAATAAAAACCATCTAAAATTGTCTCGCTGATGTTATCATTAAATATAAATGATCAGGAAAAATGAATTATGAATCAGGTTCTAATTTCTTTTGCAACGAAAAGAAAGTATGTGTTTTGCATGCAAAAAGCAAGATCGCATATGAACTTTCATCATTTCATAAAATAATAATACCGAACATATATGCAAACCGATTTCAAAAATTTAATTAATTCGCTTATTTAAATACTAACAAGGTAGCCCGAAAAATGAATTATAAATTGTCATGCTTAGAAAAGAAATTTAAAAAGAGAAACAGAGAGAGAGAGAGTAAATGATTCGTACACTCTATATTGTTTTGCAAAGTATGCTGTCTAAAATAGGTTAAAGTAGTCCTGGATTGGAACTAATTTTTGCAGATACTCCACTCCAACTACCCTAGGGATTTTTCCAGTAATTGTACTTTCTTTTTATCCATTTATCTTGCCTTACTCTTAGTACTGAATTAATAATAACGTTTGTAGCATATGGGGGGATGGTTAGAAGTCAGAACTTCAAAGATTGTTTGCACTGAAGATTATGTCATGTTCCCTGCTGATCTTTTCTTGTATGATATTTATATATGACCTTGTTTTTACATACTGAAGTCATTAGATATTGGTAGGTAGAAATACCGTATTGAAAGCTTTGAAAAATATAAAGGTAGTACTTAAAATCCAGAAATGGGTCGAATGCAGTAGTTAAATTCAATCACATGCATCAAAGTTGAAGGTATATACTTTTTAAAATGAATTTTTAAGAAAAAGAGAGTACTAACATTATGATCTATTAATAATTGTATTGAAAAATAAATTAAGCTTATACATACGTTTTTATATACCTCCAAACAATTTCCAACACAAATATTCATTTATTTTTCTTACTGTTATTCATACTACAGTAGTTCTTTCAGGGAATTTTACAAAAACATTGACATCACGAATCAACAAATTTAATACTTTAAGTACTTTTTGGTACGTTATATTAAAATATATTATTTAGACACAAGCATACATTTATTATTCGAATTTTCTATTCGTTATATAAGAGCTTGTGTTAATAATTTAAGTCATTTAAGAAAAATTCAAGTTTATTTCCTGTAATATTTGTTTCACAAATATTTGTTCTTCTAAATGAGATTTTATTTTAGTTTTAGTTTAACATTAAATATGGTTATTACTATTATAAGTTTCAGGATGCAATTTACTGCAATTCACAAAGTAGTTCAGAAGTTTTATTTTTTTTTAAATATTATCATTTTGTAAAATGTGTGTGTGTGAGAGTCGATATTTACTAAACTTGATTTAATTTAGTAGTTGCTGAAAGAAACATAAAAAACATAAGAAATGTAATTTCGAAATTTTAAATTATTTGAGTATGTATAGAAAACACGAATCGCCAGTTTAAATCATAAAATATTTCTATTCAGAAATAGTTTTTTTTAAAAAGAAATGAAATTTGAATTTGTTATAAAGTAGGTAAATTAATCGTAAATTATTTTTTATCTCAAATGTTGCTGAATCTTAAATTTTTTTCAAAAATAATATGTGTAGCTTAAGAAATTGTTTGTTTCGAGTTTCATGTGATGTCAAATATATATATATATATATATATATATATATATATATATATAAAATTAAAAAACTGAGTTTTACAGTTGATTTGAGTTAAAACAACTCAGAACTTCTTGTTTAGTATACAAACATGTAAAATCAAGCATAAAGTTTTAAATATAAAATCAGAAGAAAATTTAAAAAATATTAAAGCGTGAGGCCAGAAATGTTTCTGAATTTGATGTTTAAAGGAAATATAAAAAAGAATTATACAAACAATACTGAAAGTTAAATTTTGATTGCGCTATAAAAGGTAAGTAAGCTATCTCAAATTATTTTTTTATCCAATATTGTGCTAGTTATTGAAAAATGCAATATAAAAAGTAATTGCTGTGTAACTTTAAAATCGATAATGTATGTCCATTTAATCAATGTAATATTCTGTAAATAAAAGTGAAAGAAAAAGGAAGAATTCATTTTTCAATTGACTGAAATTGAAAGAAATATTTGTTACTAAATTTAATTACTTCTTTCTTCATTATTTCATATGTAAATCCCACTTACACACATGCAGTATATTTAATTTATACAACTTTCAAATCAAACCTGATTTAAATATGTCTAAGATTTTGCAACAAAGCCTAATGTATATTTCTACTATTAATCCTAAAAAACATTTTACACAATATATTTTAATTATAAAGCTATATATTGATCAATATTATATAAATAGTTATAATACTCAAATTATTAAGCGTAATTTGGATTTACATTAATGAGTTCAATATTCTACAGCTCATTTTAGCAGTAAATATATATAATTAGTACAAAGTAAAAATCCTTTTTTCAACAATACGAAAATAATATATATATTTTTTAAATTTAAAAAAAAATATTAGATTGCTATAATTAGATATAATGTGGTCCCATCAGACACACGGAGCTATATGTTAATTAAATATCTCGCATATTAAAAGTAAAAAAAAAAATCAGCAGACTAATTTGTGACACTATGAAAGTTTATGTGTAAGTTATTTTATTCTAAACCATTATACTTTTTTATATATTTCATGCACCACATTGGATAACTTCCATAAAGATAAATTTGTAGAGACAATAGAAAACTTCTATTTAAATAAATAATGATGTATAGTATAAAAATATTAATGTATATTCTTCTTTTTAATGTTATGTGATAATTTTTCTGCAAAAAGAATGTCTTAAAGTTTATTTTTAAAGCATTATATTCAGAATTAAAGCAAATATTTTTAAGACCAAGGAACTAAATATAACGACTAAAAATAATTCTCTAATTCTTTTGGAAACTGGCATTGAGGGAGAAATATATGTATTCCTTGTATGAATTATTATTTTAAAAATAGAATTTTCAAACATAAAAAGGAGCTTTATTTTTATATTATTAAAAAAAAATTAAATCATTCAATTACCAATTCTGATTTTATAGCATACACTAATGTTTTAAGGCCTAATGCAGAAAATCACTTTCAAAAAATCTATCATATTTAATAATTTCATTAAACCTACAGGTACATGTTATGTATGTATAGCGTTCTAATAAAACTTTCGTAACGTCAGTTTACCTATCATAGCATTAATCAAAATTAGTCATAATAAAAATAACTACTTTTCTTCAGGTTAGTTTTAGCTATTAAATTTTTACCTTCTCATTTTGAAGAAATTTTAGATTGGCAGTTGATTAGAATTTACGTTTCTCGCTTAATATTTTTCACTTCCCTGTGGAAAATGAATAATGAATTGTTTTTATTTGTATGGGGTTTCAAACCACTAAGAAGTATAAGAAGAAAATTTCATTCTAATGTCTAATATGTTCAACATTTATGAAAAAAAAAAATACAAAATCGGAAAAAGACTTAATTTTACATCATGACTGTTATAAAAGCATAATAATTTCTTTTCATCTTGTTCTTCATTTTAATTTTTACCTTTCACTTCTTTTTATCTTCACTTATTTCTTCTTGTATTTGTTTTAATGTTAATATCACAATTAAATGAAAATCTTAGCACTTAAGATGAATAATTTTAATAATGAATTCATAGGTTTGAAAACTTTTAAAATGTACTACTAAAATTCAGATAAAACTGTTTATGTTAGATATAATTATATTACAATTGTTTTTATTCGAAAACTTTTCGATGAAAAGTAATAGTGAATACATTTTTAACTTCATAAAGGTTTCAATTTATAAAAAGTAAGACACACACAAATGTGTTTAAAAGTCCTAATAAACAAAACCAAAAAATAAAGAATGGTTTTTTTATGATAAAAATAGTAACAGAAATTGCATCATACTAACGACACATTTTGTTGAAACTAATAGAGAAATTTTGACATTAGATGAACTTAGCTAACTTAAGAAAAGTTTAGTAATTCGTAAAGATTTGCAGAAGAAAATTTGGGGAATTCTGAAAATAAAAAAAAATAAAAAAACTTATTTACTATAGAATTTTATCTAAATGGATTCTATGATTACTTTCCAAGATAAAATACTAAATTTGCATTTAAAATACTAAAAATAATGATTTCTCGTTTCTCGGAGTTAAAAGCATAGTTTAAAATTAAGTAACAGTAAGCAAAGCAACTAAATTCAAAAATAACTTTTCTCTCTCTCTCTCTCTCTCTCAGCTCCTTAGTAATTAATATTTTATTTAACCTAGAAATTATAACTAGTACTAAGATTATTACACTACGGGCTCCTAGAAAACATTGATATATTTGGAAATATTACTTGGTGGAATTGCGCTGGAGATTATCTTAAAGAATAATTAATAGCTCTATACATTTCCAATTTATATAGATATATATCTGTTAAAAATATTGCAATTAAACTATTTAAAATATACATAAATATTTTTTTATAAAAGTATGAAAGCCTTTCCAAGCTTTTGTAGTAGGATGCATCCTGAACTTTTTATTCAAAAATATAATAACGCTGGTTATGTTTCTGAAAGTAAATTATCCATTACAACATAAGATCAGATGTTTTTTTAGTTAAAATGTAACTATTTTAAATGAGCCGTGCATTTAAAACGTAATTTTTCCTGCTCAGTGTTATTATGATGCTGTTTTAGAAATCGCAAAAAATACTTTTAGCCAAAATATAATGATATAACCTAAATATAATTTTACAAATAAACAGTTGGTCTCACTTTTTTTTTAAAAAAAAAAAGTCAAATGAAATACAAATTACTAAAATAAAATGTTACAAAAAAGCTAAAATCAATCATTTTTCAACGATTTTTATAAAATTAAACGTTAACATTTAAGGAATAATTTATGTGTATGCATGTGTGTGTTGCAGTTAATGAGAATTTGTCACACTGATCAGTTATTATTAATGGTTACAATGCAGTTTGGTTAATATAATATTATAATATTCTATACATATATAAAGCAATATACATTAATATATTACTAAATAAAATATAATTTAAAACAGCCGGAACATAGCACAGTGTAGTTGCTGAATTCAAATAATTCATTTAAAAACAAGTAATATCAGTTTTAATAAAATAATGTGTAAATAATTTATAAATATTTCCGCAAATGTATGTTTTCACTCAAAAACAAAATGAATAAAAATTATTGAATTGATGGTTAGATTAAGCAAAAGATAAACACTTTGTTTCTACTCTTGGATGTAGAATAAATTAGTCAAAAACAAAATTATCAGTTGAGAAATGCAACTGATCTCTACTATTCACAGTTTTTGTATTTATCTTAATACTGTTGTTGAAAAATTATATATATATATACTATAATGTATTCCATATCTAATAAAGTTAATTCAATGAAATAAAATGCTGCACTGGTTTGAATTTATACTTTTTTAATATTTTATTAGATGTGGCAAAAGATCTTTGGTATATTTGCATTTGTAGAAACAAAATAAAAGTTCGTGAAGTCGTCAAGATTTCAAAAAAGTGTCATTCATGAATAGATAGGAGGAAAAAACTTTGGGGGGACTGTTTTTTTTATTTTAAATTAAAATATAAAAGCGAAACAGTACTTATTT
>BMAV01005576.1:211804-258672 GCA_019973955.1 Trichonephila inaurata madagascariensis | reverse complement strand
TAAAATCGATAATGTATGTCCATTTAATCAATGTAATATTCTGTAAATAAAAGTGAAAGAAAAAGGAAGAATTCATTTTTCAATTGAATGAAATTGAAAGAAATATTTGTTACTAAATTTAATTACTTCTTTCTTCATTATTTCATATGTAAATCCCACTTACACACATGCAGCATATTTAATTTATACAACTTTCAAATCAAACCTGATTTAAATATGTCTAAGATTTTGCAACAAAGCCTAATGTATATTTCTACTATTAATCCTAAAAAACATTTTACACAATATATTTTAATTATAAAGCTATATATTGATCAATATTATATAAATAGTTATAATACTCAAATTATTAAGCGTAATTTGGATTTACATTAATGAGTTCAATATTCTACAGCTCATTTTAGCAGTAAATATATATAATTAGTACAAAGTAAAAATCCTTTTTTCAACAATACGAAAATAATATATATATTTTTTAAATTTAAAAAAAAATATTAGATTGCTATAATTAGATATAATGTGGTCCCATCAGACACACGGAGCTATATGTTAATTAAATATCTCGCATATTAAAAGTAAAAAAAAAAATCAGCAGACTAATTTGTGACACTATGAAAGTTTATGTGTAAGTTATTTTATTCTAAACCATTATACTTTTTTATATATTTCATGCACCACATTGGATAACTTCCATAAAGATAAATTTGTAGAGACAATAGAAAACTTCTATTTAAATAAATAATGATGTATAGTATAAAAATATTAATGTATATTCTTCTTTTTAATGTTATGTGATAATTTTTCTGCAAAAAGAATGTCTTAAAGTTTATTTTTAAAGCATTATATTCAGAATTAAAGCAAATATTTTTAAGACCAAGGAACTAAATATAACGACTAAAAATAATTCTCTAATTCTTTTGGAAACTGGCATTGAGGGAGAAATATATGTATTCCTTGTATGAATTATTATTTTAAAAATAGAATTTTCAAACATAAAAAGGAGCTTTATTTTTATATTATTTAAAAAAAAAAATCATTCAATTACCAATTCTGATTTTATAGCATACACTAATGTTTTAAGGCCTAATGCAGAAAATCACTTTCAAAAAATCTATCATATTTAATAATTTCATTAAACCTACAAGTACATGTTATGTATGTATAGCGTTCTAATAAAACTTTCGTAACGTCAGCTTACCTATCATAGCATTAATCAAAATTAGTCATAATAAAAATAACTACTTTTCTTCAGTTTAGTTTTAGCTATTAAATTTTTACCTTCTCATTTTGAAGAAATTTTAGATTGGCAGTTGATTAGAATTTACGTTTCTCGCTTAATATTTTTCACTTCCCTGTGGAAAATGAATAATGAATTGTTTTTATTTGTATGGGGTTTCAAACCACTAAGAAGTATAAGAAGAAAATTTCATTCTAATGTCTAATATGTTCAACATTTATGAAAAAAAAAAATACAAAATCGGAAAAAGACTTAATTTTACATCATGACTGTTATAAAAGCATAATAATTTCTTTTCATCTTGTTCTTCATTTTAATTTTTACCTTTCACTTCTTTTTATCTTCACTTCTTTCTTCTTGTATTTGTTTCATGCTAATATCACAATTAAATGAAAATCTTAGCACTTAAGATGAATAATTTTAATAATGAATTCATAGGTTTGAAAACTTTTAAAATGTACTACTAAAATTCAGATAAAACTGTTTATGTTAGATATAATTATATTACAATTGTTTTTATTCGAAAACTTTTCGATGAAAAGTAATAGTGAATACATTGTTAACTTCATAAAGGTTTCAATTTATAAAAAGTAAGACACACACAAATGTGTTTAAAAGTCCTAATAAACAAAACCAAAAAATAAAGAATGGTTTTTTTATGATAAAAATAGTAACAGAAATTGCATCATACTAACGACACATTTTGTTGAAACTAATAGAGAAATTTTGACATTAGATGAACTTAGCTAACTTAAGAAAAGTTTAGTAATTCGTAAAGATTTGCAGAAGAAAATTTGGGGAATTCTGAAAATAAAAAAAAATAAAAAAACTTATTTACTATAGAATTTTATCTAAATGGATTCTATGATTACTTTCCAAGATAAAATACTAAATTTGCATTTAAAATACTAAAAATAATGATTTCTCGTTTCTCGGAGTTAAAAGCATAGTTTAAAATTAAGTAACAGTAAGCAAAGCAACTAAATTCAAAAATAACTTTTCTCTCTCTCTCTCTCTCTCTCAGCTCCTTAGTAATTAATATTTTATTTAACCTAGAAATTATAACTAGTACTAAGATTATTACACTACGGGCTCCTAGAAAACATTGATATATTTGGAAATATTACTTGGTGGAATTGCGCTGGAGATTATCTTAAAGAATAATTAATAGCTCTATACATTTCCAATTTATATAGATATATATCTGTTAAAAATATTGCAATTAAACTATTTAAAATATACATAAATATTTTTTTATAAAAGTATGAAAGCCTTTCCAAGCTTTTGTAGTAGGATGCATCCTGAACTTTTTATTCAAAAATATAATAACGCTGGTTATGTTTCTGAAAGTAAATTATCCATTACAACATAAGATCAGATGTTTTTTTAGTTAAAATGTAACTATTTTAAATGAGCCGTGCATTTAAAACGTAATTTTTCCTGCTCAGTGTTATTATGATGCTGTTTTAGAAATCGCAAAAAATACTTTTAGCCAAAATATAATGATATAACCTAAATATAATTTTACAAATAAACAGTTGGTCTCACTTTTTTTTTAAAAAAAAAAAGTCAAATGAAATACAAATTACTAAAATAAAATGTTACAAAAAAGCTAAAATCAATCATTTTTCAACGATTTTTATAAAATTAAACGTTAACATTTAAGGAATAATTTATGTGTATGCATGTGTGTGTTGCAGTTAATGAGAATTTGTCACACTGATCAGTTATTATTAATGGTTACAATGCAGTTTGGTTAATATAATATTATAATATTCTATACATATATAAAGCAATATACATTAATATATTACTAAATAAAATATAATTTAAAACAGCCGGAACATAGCACAGTGTAGTTGCTGAATTCAAATAATTCATTTAAAAACAAGTAATATCAGTTTTAATAAAATAATGTGTAAATAATTTATAAATATTTCCGCAAATGTATGTTTTCACTCAAAAACAAAATGAATAAAAATTATTGAATTGATGGTTAGATTAAGCAAAAGATAAACACTTTGTTTCTACTCTTGGATGTAGAATAAATTAGTCAAAAACAAAATTATCAGTTGAGAAATGCAACTGATCTCTACTATTCACAGTTTTTGTATTTATCTTAATACTGTTGTTGAAAAATTATATATATATATACTATAATGTATTCCATATCTAATAAAGTTAATTCAATGAAATAAAATGCTGCACTGGTTTGAATTTATACTTTTTTAATATTTTATTAGATGTGGCAAAAGATCTTTGGTATATTTGCATTTGTAGAAACAAAATAAAAGTTCGTGAAGTCGTCAAGATTTCAAAAAAGTGTCATTCATGAATAGATAGGAGGAAAAAAACTTTGGGGGGACTGTTTTTTTTTATTTTAAATTAAAATATAAAAGCGAAACAGTACTTATTTATACCGTGATTTTTTAAACTCTATTAATATATATATATATATATATATAATGACTGATTCAATTTCAGAGCGTATACTCGTATATACATAAACATTTCATTAATGTGGTTTCAATTATTTATGCTTAATTAATCACATTGACATAACTTCATTAATAATCAGTAATAATCATTATTTATTCTGATTAGTATGCCTTATGTATTGCATTTTTTACAAGAAGTGGTACATATATTAACAAACGCTAGTTACTGTTGGTAATAATTTTGTTTATTACTTTAACAGTAACACCTATACTCTCATATATATATATATATATCAAATTATATATATATATATAGGCAAATTCTCCACAAACAAGAGATAACATCCAAACAATAACATTCGAAAAACACATAGACAGTAAGAAAATCACACAATGAAGGACATATGAGTAATCGAGATTAAAAATTATAAAATGGATGCTGCAGTGTTATAGATATTACTGCCTTAGGACAGCAAGTGTGTGTATATATATATATATATATATATATATGTACACACACATATATATATATATGTACATAAAATGGGCTTCCTATTAAAATAAACTATGTCTTTATCAGTAAATGTAATATAATGTATTAAATGTTAACCATAAATTAGTTACATAATAATAAATTATATTTTTGATTTATATTGTTTCCAACACAAATAAGTGCGCAAATATAATGTAATAATTTAGATATTTGTTTTGTATTAATTTTTGTCACATAAAAAAAATATTAGCAAAATATAACTGCTTTTATTTTTTAAAGACTAATACTTTAAAATTATCTCTTAAAAAGAAAATAAAAGTGGAGCTCGAAATCCAATATTTTTATAACATATCGGATTTTATCATAAATATCATACAATACAAAAAAATGCATGGTGTGTATCTTCATAAAACGAATAAATTTACTTTTAACCTTTTAACGGCTGGTGAATTTGCAGTAGTTTTAATTATTTTCTTAACATTTTACTGCATCCATGTACATAGAGTTTACATGTATAAAAATAATTTCATGCGTATATAAATGAGAATAATGAAGATGTAAATAAATTATTTCAAAAAGGTTATATTTCAAAGAATGTTGATGTAGAGATATTAGTAAGATACTTTTTAAAAACATTTATTTGGAAAAAAGAAGGAAAATTGTAAATACATGGATAACTCTGTCTCTTTCAAACACAATTGTCAAGGATTCGTATTCAATTTTTTTAGTTCTGAAAAAAATACGTTGACAAAAAACAAAATAAAGTCTGTTAAATATATGGTGTTTTTATTACATTTCACTTTATAGAAAATGAATTTTCTTAATTTTTAATAAAGTATTTAAAATAATTTATTATAAATAAACAGGAATTTCATATCCTACTTACAAAATTTATTAACATAAAATAATTACTTTGTCATGTATTTTAAGCCTATTCAACAGTTAAGTCGAATAACTTTTATAACTATGTGTGGATTTTGAATAAATATAACGAATATTTATGGTACGAAAAAATATTTTAATGGATATTTCTTACAGTCATTGTCAACAGTTCTAAGATGATAAAGTTTTAGAAACACGAATGAAGCTACATTCCGAGTTTAGTATTAAACACGGCCCCTTTAGGAAAACTGTGGGCTTTAAGATGTTTAAATAAACATAAATATGTAATATTCCAAATTTAAGCACCACCCCTGTGTGACCGACTTCATCGTCGATCAGAAACACTTAACTACTCTAAGTGAGTTCAGTGCTGGGTAGAAATGCAAACGCAATGTTTCAGGCTCTCCCTCCCCAATAGTTTAGAAATCCATTAAATTAATTAAAAGCCATCGTTCCCGGGATCTTAATAAATCAGTTAGTGTCCTGTAAAGCGATTTCGGGAAAAGGTTAGAGTATCTATTTAGGAATAAGTAAGCAGTTGCTGAAGGGCAATTACAATTCCTCGTTTAGGTAAACAGGATTACTTCCCGTAGTTGGGGTGTCGTGAACACTTGGTGGCTACTTGTTGTTTTCACTGAGGAAATTTTATATTTAGATACAGTATGCTTGTTCTACAAGAAGATGCATCGCGAGCGAGCTTCATAATTAAATGCAAAAGCTGTCTGAGGAAATTTAAATATGTCAAATACCATATTTTCTCGAATGAAAAATGTGATTTAAGATTGCTTGTACCGCTGCTTGCGAGAAAGTATTTAATTAATAAAGAATTAGCTGTTTTAGCGGTTAGCATAATATTTATTTAAGTTTAAATTTCTTTTAAAGGAGTTTTGATATGAGTGGATTCATATTTTTAACTTGAAAGTATAACGTATAGAGTTTCTGATTTTTAGAAAGTATGCATTTTTAATATTATTAAGTTTAATTTATAAAACATTGATGTGAATTCTTGAACAGCATAATTAAAGGAAGAAATGTATAATATTTTTGAAATTAAAGTTAAGATTATCAGGAAGTATTTTTGTGATTTTTTACATTAGTTTATAAGGGGAAAATTAAGGTACGAGAGTTATTTATATTTAACTTCAAAGAATAATACAATAGCTTTATTATAAATTTCAAACTTTTAATATTCTGGCTGTAAATTTATTTAATTAAGGATGTTAGCGCAGTAATTATAGGACATTTATTTCGTAAATTGGATATGTATCTGTAAAAGTAACTAACAACTCTTATAAATATATTAAAGTGCCTCTCCCTAAGAAAAAAAATAGCTGATTTATATAAAAAGGAATAAAATTATTCGAAAATAAAACAAAAATGCTTTAGTTTTAAGTAATTTATTAGTTTTTTTTAATTCTATTTTATATTTAATTAAGTTCTTATATTTTTATTTCAATTTCCAGATTACTTAAGAATGATAGTTTTGCATTACATAAACCATAAGAAAAATTTTAATCAAGAAAAACGGCATTTTCATAATTTAAGTAATGCTATGTATTTAATAACTTAAAATAAATACTCATGTTATGCAATTATAAATGTGTTCATATAAGTTTATTCAAGTTATACTCCTTCATGAATGAAATACAATCTCTTTGAGTACAGCTTTGATGGATATTTTAAATGTTGATATATCCTAGTTATAAAAATGTCTGCGTATCAAGAAAAATGTGTAAAAATAATTGTGTTTATGCACTTGAATTTACACAGAAAGAATTGTAAAGGCATAAATAAAAAAATACTGTTCAAAAATTTAAAATAAACATGATCTATTTTATGATATGAAAAAGGTACATAAATTGATAGTAAAATTATAGTTTGTATTTAATGATCACAGAATATGAAATATTCTTGAAAGTGCCATCTATTTACAAGAAACAATTTTTCAGGTGATATAACTATCTTATCCAAATCCTTGTGAATACTCGGTTAAAATATTCCACGACCTTCCTAAACCAGGCATTGAGTTTACTCAAGAGCTATTAGCAGATAATAAGGCCCTTTTTTCCTGAACCCTTTTTTCCATATGTGAGTGCTAAACCTAGTTACCTCAGACAAAAGCTATTAATGTCGTTCACGAAGAAAATTCTGCGGCTGTAATGTTATATAGTCTTAGCTAAGTCATGAAGTGTGCAACTGTTCTCGTAAAGTTGGCGGTGGAATATTTAAGTGTGCAAACACATAATTCTTCTTTGCACCCTAAAAACGATAATCTCTGCATCCTGTGCCTCGGAAAGTGATGGCAAAAGGGTTCTCACATATTAATGTAGTCATGAATATACATACCTGCGTCTGCAGATGGTTGATTTAATGCATTCACCGTTCCTTCACTAATCTTGTAACGAAGTCGTAAAAAATCAAATTTGGATAGATTTATTGAATAAAAAGACTTGCAAAATAAGTAACATTGGTATCTATTTCATTATTAGAATTACTTTAATCACACACAGATTTTTGAATTATTTAAAAAAAATATGAGAGTTATAGTTTTCAAAACATAGCAGAAATTGTACCTGAAAAAAGACTGGTTCAATGTTAAGCATGTAATGCACATATTTATTCTTATCTGTAAGTTTTATTCTATAAATATTGATGCAAAATTTCACTCAAACTTAAGTTTTACTGTAGATAATCATATATTTTAAATATATCTCAAAATTTCATGTATCTCGAAATGTATGATGTTTTATTTATTGAAAAAGGAAGTATGTAATTTATATTCAGTTATAATGTTTACACAGAGTATATTTTTTATCATTTATTTTTAAGGACAACGTTCAGTGTTTTTTTTCTTCTTATTTTTATTTTTCGAAAAAAGAAAAAGGAAATATTTTTTTTTTACCTAATTGTTTAAATAAAAAAAGGTAAAAAATATTTTGATTAATCTTATTCTAAGCACTATTATTAGAAAAATGGGAACTACTCTTAAATTTATTCCCTACAAGTTGTAATTTATTTAAAAGTTTAATATAACACATATTTTACTCTTAATGTGAGTGGAATTGTATTGTAAAATGTTTTTTAAAAAATATTTTTTTAAAAATATACTGTAATTGAATAATAATTCACTGTTACTAAAATATTAACTTAACCCATTTTCTTTTTTAATAAACAGTTGAAGGCATTTTCATCACTCCTAAAATAGTAAGATTAAAGTGTGAATTATATTTACATAGTTTAACTAAAAATATTTTATAGTTCAGTCCCTGTGTAGGGAATTTTAATTTCCCTTTTCCTATATGATATAATTTTGTTAGAGATCATATTTTAAATATTGATGCAAGTTTTATAGTATTACATTCCATTATTTACGACAGAAATAAAGCTCTTTGCATTTTCTTTTTTTTAGTAGGGAAAAAAACACAGTGTATTACATGTTAAAAAGTAGCTAAAAATATAGAACATAAATAATAAAAAAATATGGTTATTAAAGATTCATTTAAAAAGTGTCGCGTGTGCTTCTTACGTGAACTTATTTAGGCTTGATGGAGAAATAATGACAATCATTTTACCATTATGTTAAATGTGCTTAAACCACATAAATTCTCATTCATGATTCCTTGCTGCGTATTTGATAAAAGGATAAAATGTTAAAAATAATAAACGAAGAAAAAATATAAATAGTCTAAAAATGTACCTATATGGGTCAATTTTTAATGATCATTTTTTTACATACCGCACCACTTTAAATCCAATACATTCGACACAAAAAATAAGATTTTTACATTTATCTGCTTTTAATAATTACAAAAACCGAAATCTTGTTAAAACGTAAAGTAAAAATTGAACAAAATTCCCTTCATAATTATCTGTTTCTGTTGCTTAAACAAGAAACGTAAAAATTAATTATTAAAACAATTATAAAATATATTATTTGCTATCAATCTTTCAGTTTAACTTATCATTTCAAGTAGGGGTATTTTTCATTCATACCAGATTTAATTGCAGCGTATGTAAATGTTAAATTATAAATTTAAAATTAATTTTGTTTTCTATCAAATTTGTGATACACACACAAAGTTGTGATAAAAACACATTTTTTGAAGTAATATTAAATAAATAGATTTTGACCTTATTAAATTACCAGTCTTAACTCAGGACATAAATGTCATAAGGTGTTGATGTGTTGTAGATTTGTGGCATGTATGGAAAAGTTTTATGGCGTCTAGAATCATCAAAAGGAAAGATCTGTTTCATGCAATATTTTTTTTCATTCCAAACTATGTTTTAATATATCTTGTGCGTTCTTAAGACATATTTGCTACAAAGAGAATGAAGTAGTATGTTATTTACTAAAACATGCATTCAGGAGTAAAAATTAATCATAACGCAAGCAAAATAGTTTGATCACTACTCTGTTATGTACGTATATAAACATATAAAGAGTATTTATTTGTAGTAATAAAATTAGATAAGAACTACAAAAACAAGGAAGAAATCAATTACAAAGCTCCAAATAAAATAGTAATGGTATTAAATAATAATAATTTTAAATCAATACAGTCTGTTGAGTTGAGAATACATTTGTAATGAAACTAAAACGTCAAAATAAAAACTATTTAAACTAAACAGTAAGAAATAAATACATTTAGATTAAAATCTCGGTACAAATATGTAATTCTAAGATTATACAAGACAACACTCAGGTGTGGTCTAATCTTTTGAGTTTCATAATTACTAAATTAAGGACAGATTAAAACTACGTAGTAATGAAAGAGAGAGTTAAATGATATTCAGTTCGAATATTCTAGTGCGAAATTTTTTGATTTTTATGTGTGTAAAAATAACTCTAATCAATACTACACATAAATTTACATTTAAAAAGAACATTAAATAAGTTCTTTTTTCCCTTGCTGTGTGCTCGGAGAATATATTTCTGAAAATTTATCCCGCCATTATAATCTAATTTTAAATGTACATGTCGTAGATATCCCAGTCGAATGAACGTGAATCGGGGCAGAGAATATTTGGAATTCATGCTTACTGTCTAACATTACGGCAGACGGATATAATAAAACACAGGAATAAATTGGGCCGCCAACTTTTTCATTGATTTTAACCTCCCCTGAAATCCCTAAGCCATTTCCATAAGAAAATATTCTTCTTTCTAAAATAAAAAAAAAGTTATAAAACAAACCTTGCGCCTCAAAATTAATGCGCGTGCTTGCTTTCACATATAGCCTTCTTGAAGTACGCAGTTACTCGCAGGTGCCTTAAATACGTTCTATTGAACTATATTCGGAAACTACTGGGAAGCATAAAATGGAATGTCATGTACATGGCTTTACGGCTTTATTTTTACGTTCAATAATTATTATGTCTTCGTTACATAGCATTGCACTAGCTACGATAAGGAGATCGGGAAAGAGATGTTCCTAACGTGTTTCCTATTTATAGAATATGAAAATTGAGTTGTGAAGGTTTCCTTTTTTTTAAACGCTCGAAATGTCTGTCTTGAAGTTTTCTAACTAAAACGGTGTCAGTTGCTTAATAATTTTCATTTTAGAAGTTTTGTTAATGAAAAGTTTGTTTCATTTGAAAGCTAAATTGAGGTGTAAAAACTGTAAACAATAAAAACTAAAAAGAAAATTGTGAAAGGGAGAACAAATCAATTAATTATTTTAATTGGAAATTATGTGTAGTGTTTTAAAAACTCGCGTTTAGTATCTGATCATGGCATATTTTTTGATTACACATTTATTTAAAAACTCGCATATTTATCATCAATATATTAATAATACAGGGTTTTTTTTAGTAAAGTGTATTGTGAAAACTAAAAACGGCTTATGTACCGTATCATTTAAAATTGATGTTTTTTCCTATAAAGTATTGTATTATATTAAATAACAAAACAAAATAAAATAAATTGTTCCTGTATTATACTACAAATAATGCAAAATAAACGAAGTAAAAGAATATATGAAATACATTTAATTATCTAAAGTGCAATATAAATATCTCAAAAAGATATTTCATTTATAAAATTAATCTCTAACATCTGTATGTTAATGAAACAAACATTTCAAAGAAGAAAACATTATTTTTACCACGGTATTATATTACCTAAGAATAATAAGAATTTGAATTAAGTTCTATTAAAATGTTTACTAGAACTTATTATATTTTACAGAGGTCAGATTACTTTCAAATTTTTAAATAATAAGACATTATTTTAAACTAAAGTATAATCAGTTTTGTTTGAAAAACATTTATACATATTCTTCATACAGTAAGGAAATTTGAAAAATACGCAATTCGAAGATGTTTATGACTTCAAATCTATTTTTTTTCATGATCTTGGCTGTGAATAATTTTCTTTCTCTCTATATATAGAGATAGATATACTATATATAATTTTTCTTTTCAGTTTTTGATTCAAGGAATCAAAACATATTTTTTTTATTGGTATTTTGAATTTCTTTCAGTATTTTAATTAAATATAAATACCGTTATTATTCTTTCTTCCATTTTTAGATAATTAAAATAGTTACAGGAATTATTAGTGATGTTTACAAGTTGTCATACAACTGTAAAATGTTGTCGTTGCATGTGTCTATTGGTATATTTAACAATACGTTTGGAAAAATAAGGTGTATTACTCATGACAATTAAAAGGAAATGTTTCAGAGATACGTGCGCTACAAAACTACAATCATTTCATTCTAAAGAAGTTTTATTTCATATACTATATATATATATATATATATAGTATAAAAAAATAAAAGTGAAGGAGTTCTAGAACCTACAGTGCTAATGAAGGAAGAAATTGAATATATATATATATATGCTTAATGCACCTCAGAACCCAAGGTCGCGTATACTGAGTTGGGCACAGTAGACCTTGACCTTCATAGACTGTCACGATACTGAGTTAAGTTATATATACATAATAACAATATTTTAATAAATTAAAAATAAAGTATTTCCACAAATTTTTAAAGTTAAACTTCAGTTTTCACTATCTAAAAAATTAATTCAATCACAGTTATAAATTATTTTTAGGAAATTTAATTTACTTCAATGGAGATTTTTTTTAATAAAGTGTTAACTACAAACGCCTAAATTTTATTTTTTTCAAACTAATTAATAGTTATTTGTATAACCTTTTATGCACAATGGATTTATTGTGTTAAGAGAAAAAATTAACCTTCTGAAAAGAACATCTGTCTCTCAGACGGGGATGATTTGCTTTGACCCCTGTAGGTAACGCTGTGGTGTAATTTTTTTGGGAGGGGGTTGCCTTGATATCTTCAGTTGGACTGTACCCAGAGAGAGTGGTGGTACTTTGTCAACTCACGATATATGCGATTTTTCTCATCTATCGCCGTTTATCATACGGATATTCCTATAGTGTTTTCGTTTTTGGTATTATTATTTTAAATTACTTATATAAATAATTTCCAATCAGTTTTTATAAAAATACTAGTCACAATTATTATGATAAAAATATATGAATATAGTGTGTTTCATAAATATTAAAAATTCTGCTGAATTTCAGACGGATGTTTCTAAGAGCAGCAAAAAAATTGATGTCCCGGCCAGGGTGTTAAGACACCTTATCGATGAACTTAAAAATAGCTTAAATTTAAATATCCGATGGAAATAAATATATTACTTTTTAATAAATCTCAAGAATATAGAACTTAAAAAAAAAAATCCATTCAAAGCAACTACAACTTTTTTTTATTTTTTTTTTTTTTTTTTTTTTTTTTAAATTTAAGAAAGCAAATTTTTCAAACCGATACAAAAGTATTATTTACTCTGTTCATTTACTTAATGTGTACACACAAGAACATTTTATTTTCGGATGTGATAACCCTTTAAACTTAAATTTTAAGAGATCCATTTTGAGCTTTAGGAAAAAGTTCATTTGATATTGCATCTTGTTTGTTCTGAAACCAAGAATTAGCTCCAGCTTTAACTATGAAATGAATGGGTTCAAGAGATTTTGATGTTAAATGATAATCCAAAATTTTCTTTATATAACAAATATCTCCATATTTTTTTCATCGCTCTGATATGAACTTGATTGTCCTTCCTGTAAGAGTCGTTCATATGCTTTACCTCCAGCATAATCATTATCCAAAAGATCACTAAGCTCAGAATCTGATCTATTCATCAAGTTTAAAATTTCTTCTGTGTGAGAATTCGTTTCCTTTTAGACACATGAAAAACTTTTTGGTTAAACGTTAGCACAGCATTCCAAGGAAAATAATAAAATGCATCAGAAAAGTTTATTACGAAAAAAATAAAAAATAAATAAATAAATAAAAATATACCTGCCATCTCCCACCGGAAAAACCCATTTCTTAGGGGGGAGGAGGAAGAAGCGATATGGAGACAGATATCTGTCGAGAGGATAAAAATGCCATACCCCTCAACAAATGTAGGAAAATAAAAATTAATTGCAAAAAAGAGCGAGAAAAAGAAGAAAAAATGGACTCAAACAAGGTGGAACCCGAGAAAATTTAGTATTAGTTATATAAATATGTATATTTCATTTTTATGTAGGCTTCTGTCAAAATTATTGAAACAGAAAAGAAAACTCACATGGAAGCTACTTATCTTTTACAGTTGTAGTGACTCAAGTAACGCCCGACGATCGTGCGGGTAACGAAATTCTCAGTTCTACAAGCAACAAGCTTTTTTACAATTATTTAAATATTAAGACAAATTTTGCGTCGAAGCAATTAGAAATATATCGATAATTACCTTTTTCTTGATAAGTACAAATAAGATGTGTTTTCGCTGTATTTGTAAACAAAGATAGATTTTCCAGCTAGAAGTAAAACCTGGAATCCAACCACCATATTTTCAAAAAAACTGTAATATCACTAGTTTCAAGACATTACCCTTAAAAAAAATCCAGAACAATAACATCTTTTCAGTTTCAAAAATTTTAAAAAGTTAACAGAGTAGCCTAGTTATAATAATATATAATTTTTTAATCTCATGTTATAGTACCTCATTTAAACTGATTTGAGAATATTTTTTCTAACGAAAATGTTTTATGTCTGTCTATATCATACAAATACATGAATAGTAATATACTCAACACATCAATTTTGTAGATATATTTATCTTTGATTCTGTGAGCTCTCATAAATACTTGAACTAATCCATTCTATCTATAATAAATAAAGATTGATGTTTTAATAAAACTTTACACAAAACTCGACACAGAATGAGAATACTTTAGACAGAATCTGACTCGCAATATCAAAGTTAATAGTTTTAAGCATGAAAATGAAAATGAAATGTTTGTATCGGAAGAAAATTTAATTATCTCTAGCTATATCCGAAAACATAAATTTCATTCCGGAGGTCATTATGCTACTATTTATTTTGAATGCTCCCCTAAATGTGCATTGATGGTCTTTGGCAGTCATCCAGTATCGATTAATCGTTTTGATAAATCAGATGACCTTAGCGTTTAAATACGCGATAATTAAAATGCACCAATTACGTTGCTCAATCTGCGACTACATTTAATCAATGTTCTGTTAATTGAGACATCTAACTGACAAGCTAAGTGAGGGCATTTAGAGAAAAATATAACTTAGTTTTATTTAAAATAGGAATATTCCAAATCTAAATTTCCAAATTTTCAACTTGAAATTTTCAGCTTTAGCTTTATATGCATATTTGAAAGCTGAATACACTTTCATCTCGCTAGAAGGAATATTAAGAGCAGAGAAGAACCCCCATACTATTCAGAGCTGACTTTAACCTCTGTCAACTTAAATTGGAATATCATCAAAAAACATAAATATTGTCATTTCCTATACAACTGAATTCTTACAAAAACACGTCTTATTTGAATAGTGACCATTTATAATTGCAACTCTAAACAACTTAACCACAATAGACAGTTGACGTCGCATTATTGAACTTCGGTCATTTGACGGAAAGGATACCTTTCACACCATGTCACGTGATGATGATGATGATAAGTTAGGTGTTTTATGGCGCAAGAGCCAGTTTTGGCTATAGTGCGCCAAACATTCATAGGTCTGTTGTCTGGACGGGAAAAGAAGAAAAGTAGAAATTGGATGACAAGATAGAGGGTCGAAAATAGAGAAGGATCACTGGGGTACCCCGGGGTCGTGACATCCGTGTTCACCAAAGATAGTAAACCCCTTGGGAAAAGATCACTAGGGTACCTCGGGATTGTGACACCCGTACCCACCTAAAGAAGGTGAGCGCCCCGAAGGGCCATGTCACGTGAAATCTGAACCAAGACATATTTCAACATGCATCAACCTTTGCACGCGTGGATCATCAATACCATCAGGACTCGAACTCGCTATTCGATGACGCCCGCCACAATTTCGTGACCATGACCATTGGGCTACCGTGGCCAACATATAATTTGAAAGACTAATCAGGAAGCTGTTGGTAACTAACAATATTCCAAATAAACACTTCGTTTCAATGTGTGTGTGTGTTCCTCAAAAATTCGTATAAAAAAGAGCTGAAAACTGCAAAAGTTCTGATCCGCTTACGAATGATATATTTAAATACAATTTTAATGAGCAATACAATTTAAAATACACTTAAAATTAAATTTTAGGTAAAATTAAGTACCGCGGATAAACTAAAATTAAAAAAATAAGAATAGAAATTAAGAAATAATATTAAGTTACATCCAATGGCGTACACAGAAATTTTTCAGGGGGAGGGGAATCCAGGGTCGAAAGTCCACCATTTTTGTATCGTACTCCAATACGCCACCCAACATATTCTTTTGATTTTGTCAATTTTTAAGAGCAAAAAACAATAAGAAATTAATTATTGAATAAATAATTAGCATTAATAAATAAAATTAATAATAAAAACAAATACTTAATTACATTTTACGTACTATCTACATAGAAATATGATAAATCAAAAACAAACAAAAAAAATCAAGGGCTAAGGGAGTCCGGACCAAGCCCCCTCCCCCTTTGTGTGTGCCACTGGTTACACCATTATATTCGTTACTACTATATAATACATATAATTGCTTGTGACGGCTTTGACCACAGACTTTAGAGGTAGAAATAAAATAGATTCCTTAAGACGTACTACAATACAGGGTTTGCCATAGGATTTTTGAAATTTTGTAAAACCGTTAACCTTGCTGATTCATTGGGACCAAAGCCTGCACAATACATATAAGAATTCTCATGGCCGTGTGCATAATTTTATTACAGTGACTTACAAATCGTCTTAAATCACAAGTATTTTTTTTCTAAAACGGAAGATTATTTTTTTAGCCGTATAGCTTCCAGCTTGTGTAAAAAAAATTTTAAAAAAAGTTTAGTGTTTTTTTTTTCCAATTCCAGTGTTACTTGCTTATATATGATTGTGTGAAATACACACTCTTCGTAGAGTTTTCTGCCATAGAAAAAAATGGTGTAAAGGTTTGATGCTTATTTAAAACTCAAAACATCCCTGAACTGATTTCTAAAATAAATAATGTTCCCTAAAATGTGTCATTTTCTGAGCATAGATCAATAAAAAAATTTTCCTTAATATATATTTAAAAATATAAATCAAATATTATCATTGAATAAGTTTCTGTTTTATGTTATTGTATTCCTTAAGCAAAATACAGAATATAAAATACAAGATTTTAAAAATAAAATGTATTTAAGCATAGCAGCAGAAATTATGCTTTGGGCCATTATCAACATTTACATTAATATGTCGAACGACTTAAATTTTGAAATATTTTTCGAATAAAAATTTCGATATATTCGTAAGATATTCATCATAACTCTTGCACAATGATATAACTTTAATTCAATAATATAATATCCTAACTTCAAGATAATTTTAGAAGCCTAATGAAAATATCGCACTTTATATACGGAAATATTCTATATTATTAAACATTTGCATTTCTTTCTTATAGCAGCATTTGCCTAATACAAGCTCTATTTGTCGAAGATTCTGCTGAAATTGTGCTTCAGTTCTAACAGTTTTACGAATCTTTTTGTTTGCCTTTTATAATTCCTAATGTGTTTGATTTTATGATACAATCATTTTCTTAGAAACTAAAAGATATTTCATACGTTTTATGTGTACACAGCTTGAATTAATTAACTACATTATTTAAAAAAATGTGGAGTTTAAATTTAATATCTTATATCTATGAATTATATTTAATTAACTATGTAATTTTATATAAGAAAAATATTAACACAAATTAATTAAGATGATTAAAGATTCATTATTCAAATTTAGATTGGAAACTCGAAGCAATATAATATAATTCATAACCACTCTTTGGATTACAATTTTTGTAATTTTTTCCTCATGAAATTTCTCAGATAAAATTTCAGGAAGTCAAAGATAGACATCTGTTACTTTGAAGAACAAAATGCTAGGTTCGATTAACAGTAGATTGTATTGAGATATCTATCGAGAAGAAAATTGTATATCTTTTCAACAAATGTTATAGCATTGTTTACATTAAGAATGCCATATTATAAAGTTATAAAAAGCTATCAAAATTACTATTATTGTCTTTTGAAAAAAAATTAACTTGTGATTTGTGTTTTATCTTCCAATTTAAAATAGGAAGAAAGTTGGCTAGTTTTTAAACGTTTCTGGTACGTATTTTCAAAAATTTAATCATTTGCTAGTTTCTAATAAGTTTCAATGCATTATGTAAATGTCATAAAGATTTATACCTATTACAAAAATATGCATTTTCATAAACAATACTTGCAAATATCAATACTTATTTTTTGAAGGAAATGTTTTGCAATTTAAAAAAAAACGACTCCTCATCAAGAGATCTCCACACTATCAGACATATAGTCTTAAAATTTGGCAGGAATGTTCATTTTAATGAGTAGAATGAATTTTTAAAAATCGATTTCCAAGAGAGATTTGGGGGCGTTATAGAAGAAAATTCCAGTTTGAAACAATTACAAACTTGAAGTTTAAAAAATATATAACTTCTGTTGTGTATAGATCTAGTAAGAGAATTCCCAAAGAATTTTTCAGGGGCCTTAAAGAGAAGAAAAATCCCTTTTTTTTAATTATTAAACTTGCAGAATTTAAATTTGTCAGACATATTTTTCGTTTGCTTACAGATTCACTAAAAAAGGGTTTTATGAAAATACTCCACTCTAATCCAAGGGGATTAGAGTGGAGTTACATTATGGATATAAAAAAAAATCCCGTTTTTTTCTATAATTAGACTTAGACTTTTGTATTTGGCAAGTGTGTATTTTTTAATGAGTAGAGATCCACAGAAAATAGTGTTTGAAGAAGATAGCTATGAGAGGGTGCTGCAGGGGTGTAAATGATAAATATACTTCTGTTTCAAATATTCAAATTTTATTTTTTTTTTCAATCAAGTGGTGAGGTCTATAAGATTATTTTTAAATACTATCGAAACCTGAATGCTAGGACTTACATAATAATAACCTAAAAAGAATGTTTAGTCTTACAATTTTATGAAATTCCCAGTGCAGCGGGTGGTTAAGGGCTAGTTTAGTTTATAAGATTAACAGTTTTTCTTACATAATTCTGTAAAAAGACGTATTTTAGTAGAAGTTATCAGTAAATACTCTACACTGGCTATCATATAATAGCATTCATGTTACGAGAAATAGTTCTAATTATCTAAGGAAACATTTTCCACATTACATTAAGAATTAATTCAACCAAAAATATAAAAATGAATTTATTATTATTTCAATAACATGAACAACATAGAATTAATTCTGGATGCACAGTCCAATACTGGAGAAAGAAGATTTCCATTGCATAAGCAACATTTATTTGCTTTAATTTACTAACAGAATTATTTTATATTTTCTATTTCAATTAGTTTTAAAAACCAAGCTGATATTACATGTCCTTTAAGTTAATTGTGCTTTAGAAGTTACATTCATGTTTTCTAGTACAAAGTAATTTTGTTGACCTTTTAACAAGAAAAGATCAAGTAAAAAAAATTCTGTCTGTTTTCTAGAACTTAATGATTCGGATAATAATATTTTCTCAACATCCACAGTTTTATACTTTATCGTGTGCTTAAGGTAACGAATATAATAACTTTAGAATATATTCTCCATATCAAATAAACTTAATGAATAATTATGATTGAGATTTTAAAAAAGTAAATAGTATAAGTATTTACAATTATTGAGTATACTTTTTCTTATGATTTATCATGTTTAATTGCATTTTTTTTTTTTCATTTTTCATTACAATTTTCTTCAGATAATCTTGTGTCAAAAATTATTCAGTTTCAAAAACTAAATATCCCAGATTCAACTTTGAACACAGACTCTAAATTTATCTTTCGATTTAAAAGTTTTGTAAAATTAATTATTACTTTATTTTTTAAATAAGAAACTTGAATGGTCTACTGCAAATATAGATGGGAAGAAAACTAATTTTAAAAAATGTATAATTTGGTTATTGCGAATTTTAAATACAAGACTAATATAAACTTTCTTAAATATAAATTGAAATAGAATATAAGAATACCGAAGTTATTTACGCAGAATTTGATACTGTTTAATCACAGATGCTATTTTTATATGCAGGCAGTTAAAAGATGTACTTAAAATATGGGTTAAATCAATATATTCTCTTTAAAAGTCTGGTAAGAATTATCAAGGAATAATCCATAATTGACTTTTTAGTTTATTTTCCTTACACTGACAATTTTGGAGCAATAACTTTTCTTTAACATTAAGTTGTTATCTAGAAATGCCATTTTGACAGAAAACTTTTAAAAAATTTAAGGATTGCAAAAATTACTTTATGTATAATATAATGATATATGCTTTAGTTCGCTGAAAGTAATGGGAAACATCTTAATTTGTAAAGTAATAAATCATTGTTCTTTTAATTAATAAATGTTTCACCAACAGTTTTAAATTCTTTCTTTTGTACTTAACAATTAAAATGATATTTATGACCAGAAGTATTAGGAGAATTATAACATATAAACTCACAAAAAATTGTATATGCACACGCAAAATTTAGAAATTATAAGTTTTTCCATAAAAAAACTCCCAAAAAGGAATCTGAAATAGAATTAAGTATACTTAAAATTTTGTTTTCTGAAATGGTTAATTTTCATGAAACAGTTTTAAACTCTTTTTATTCCTTTTTTTTTTTCTTTTTTTACAGTTTTTTCCACGGCATGCGTATTTATTTAAAAAAATCATGATAATTTCGTAATATTTCTAAGATATATTCTTTATATATATCACATTGGTTTCAGGAAATTTGATACTATAAAAATAAAATAATAAGAATTTCAAAAATATTTCTGTGTGAATTCGTCAAAAGACATTAAATAGAAAAATTTACATTAAGTTACTTAAAAAGAATAAAAACGTAGAGAACTATTATTCTTTATGAATATAGTTTAAAATTTATGTTCTAAGTGAAGTTAAAATTTTGAAGTTTTGAGAGTGCACAATACAGGATTTTTTATATACGTTTATTCCTGTCTTGCATTATCAGAAACAAAATAATACTTTGAATTTTTCAGAAGAAAAAGACATTTATGATTTACGCATTAAATCTTTCTATATCGGATTTTACAAGTTATTCGTCTACTATTATCTGAACCTTGTTAATTCTTACAAATGCTATTTTTGAGAGTATACTTTTGTTGCATTAATACAAAAAAATCCAGATCGGAGATACATAAATGAATAGGTAATAATAAAAAAAATATTTGAATCAATACCATTGAAAAATGATGAAAATGAATAAGAGAATGGCCTATTTAAGGTTTTAAAAATACCAATATAACTTTTTAAATACAACACAGGCTATGGAAAATCTGTCGATTTTAGAATCATACTGGCAGGGAAAATTTGTAAGATTACATAATTATAAACACAACGACATAAGTCAAAAAATAAAATAAAATAAATAAGCTCTTTTTTTGTCAGAATAAATAAGATTTACTGCTGTTTTCTCGATCATAGATAAACTCTGATATAGATATCAACAGTTGATATATCAAACGATACTTACTACAAAACAAAAAGAAAATTTGTATAGCAAAACATTTTATAGAAAAAAAATATTTAACGTAGTTTCATAAAATTTATTATTACAAATTTGTATCTTTCAATAAATGAATACCTTTATGTATGCTACTGTAGAAAAATTAATGACATAGTGTTAAAATAAAAAATAAAAAAAATACTTGTTTTTTGTATTACAAGAACTTATTTTTAAATAAATAATAATAATGTAAATATTCTTTTGATTTTCAAATTTCAGATATTTAGTTTGAAGCTTTAAATACTGAAGTGGTATTTATTACATAATTTTTATAGTTAATGGAAACACAGAATATTATTTCGACTTAAAGAAACTTTAATAATGAATATTATAATCATAACACACATATGTTTTTTTTTCTTTTAAAAGTATAATTATGAAGTCATGAGATTATCGTTATTCTTTTTTGATAAAATGGATATATTTTCAAATATAAGCTGAATAAAAATGATATCTTAAATTCCTACACTTATTTATCTATTATTATTCCTTTAAAAGATGATTATCATTTTTTATTGCAATGGAAAAGAAGAAAATACAGATCAATGTCCTTAAAATGACGAAGGAGCTGTAGTTATATGTTAAAAGACTTTTTATTTTTACTGAAATGTGTCCTTTCTGTAAAATTAATAGTTATTAAATTAGACTTATCTTTAACATTCTGCTTATAGCAATGACGCAGTGAATGCATTTTAATCACTCAGTTATTTTTTTTTATTTTTCTTATTTTATTCACATTTTAAAACAATTCTGAAAGACAATGTTTTATTCCTTTTGCCTCTATCAAAAGAATTATTCCAGGGGAAAATATCTCTCGAAATATGTTTATCTTAAAACTCATAAAAGTTGAATAGAATGGGACGGAAATTTAATTTTGAATTCATTAAATTGATTTCACGATAAAATCTAATCAAAACTCGCAAAATGCCATCTTTTGAAGCATATGTTTAAAAAAGAAAACAAATAAAGATTGACAAATTCAATTTAAAGCATTTGTTTTGCCTTACCGAAGGAAAAAAAAAATCTTACTTTCTTATTTTCTATTTTTTTCAGTGCAATTGAAAGTTGTATTAATACCAACACGCTGAAACTTATTTAAATCCCAACAGTTTTCTGATATTTCTGCCTGTCATTGAAAAGAATGGTTTGCATTCTTACTTTTCTACTTCAATAAAAACTACTCTTTATCATTTTTTTATTTTTTTAAACTTTTTATTTTTTGCAGAGTGCGTAATACAGGAAATGTAAACACCGACTGATGTTTCAACAGATGCGTAAGCAACAACAAAAAAGATGGCATATTTTTTATGTATTCTATGTGCCCTGATTTGCACAACCGTGACCTGTTCTTGACTCAATAAATAGATAGATTTTCGATGACATACTCGCAAATGTATATGAAGTACAGATTCTGGATTGGTAAAAGCATACAAGAGTAGTAGCATTTATTCAGCTAGTTTTTGCCCGCTCTTTCCTCTGCTGAATTTAAATGCAGAATATTTATCCACGACTTGCGGTTTCGGTGGAGGGAAAAAATTCGAAAAAGTACCTACATTTTGGTTGCATCCCTAAGGAATTAAGGGTACGAGTCTATTTTCAAACGCATTGAAAGAAATAACCATTTTCTCTGCCTAGATAAAAATTGCGTTTTGTACTTCTTTTGTTGCAGGATTAAGTAAAATTTACATAAAATGAAAAGGAAAAAAAGAGAAAAGAAAAATATTTAAAAAGGAAAAAAAGAAAAATAACATTCTTTCTGATATTTGCTTTGTTCGGCTATTAAGTTTTATTTTGGAATGAAGAATATTTTTCACATTAATCAGAGTTCAATAAACTGAATAGCTTTACGAAGAGCTAATGTTGTTTTATGAATGTTAACTTGTTTATGAATGGAATAAATAACCTAATTTGTAATAATATCATATGTTTGGAACATAGTAAGATTATAAAGTTTTCACAGTTATTTAAAGTATATCACAGTTTTCTTACAGTTGTGAGGTCTAAAAAGTGTGTAAAAATTATTAATGCAATAAAACATGATTTTTTTTTTCTAGACGACAATCTCATGTTAAAGTTCTGCGTAATACTTAAAAAAACATGTGTTGATTCAGTTAATGATATTTGGTGAATATTTGTTATTAGTAGTAAAATTAATAATTTTATTCTCCTCCAAATCTTAGCTAATTACAATAATTATTGAAAAAATAATTATTATGAAGATTGAAACAAATTTCAGACAAATTTTTTGATGTCATTCATTGCTCCAAAAAAATTTCTTCTAAGTTCAGAAAGAAAAAAAAGTTCTTAGTTTTTTTCTTTAATATCTTTCTTCTTGTGGCAAGTAAATAGTAAGACTATGAAATAGTTGATTACAAATGTAAAAATTATTTTATACCGTGTAGCGATTTTGACTATTATAGAGTGTCATAAACAATTTCTCATGTGAGTTATCTCATACTTATTGAGTATGAGATAAAAGCTTTTAAAGCTAAGTTTATACTTTTTTTAAATAATAATGCAATAACTTTAAAAAAATCTTTATTTTTTAAAAATTAATTTAATTGTTTTGTTATCAAATATGTTATAATGTTAAAAAAGAGAATTAGTAAAACGTATTCCACATTACTGTAATTCTTTCAAAATTCGATAATTTATTGGGAGGTTCTCAGAAAGAATTCACAGCGTAAATTATTCTCCTTGAAAATCAGAACAAATATTTTATTTAAACCGTTTTGTCATTTCTTTTCATATAATAACTTTAAAAAAAATGTTTATGTTGTTTAAAGTGAAGACATTTTTTTTTTATGTAAATGAGTTATAAGTACAACTATCAAAGTATATTTACTTTTCTTTAAATAGTAAATATTTTTCATGTTATGAAAATAAAATTATTGCCTTAAGAGTGAGTGTGAACTGTTTATAGATAATATTAAAAGAATAACCTATTTTGGTGAGAATAACCAAACAAAATTGTATACTTATTTAACTGATTAAATATAGTGGATACAATCACTTTTGATAATTTTTTCAAGAATCTTTCCTAAAAGTTATTTACAAAAATGAAGTATTATTGTTTTTAAGGAATTATCGAAGATATTTAATATAGAGACTGATAACTGGCTAAATATGAAAATAACAACAAAACGTTCTGGAAATGCTAATAACTGTTAGTATAGTAGGAGGGATTCCAATGTAATCAAAGTATAAATAAGTTATTTGAACAGCATTTTAGTAAAACTCAACAATTGAATTATTGAGAAATGTTCTGCAACTATATGCATTGAATCTAAATAGTACCCAATAAGCGTAGACCTCAGCCTCCAAGCCGCGGATCGGTACCGTCCATGGATCAAACAGTACCGAGTCGTCCAAGAAACATTAAAAAGTTACTTCCATTTTATTTACTGCAGTGTATTTCTCTCAGATTTGTACGACTTCCCGTGGAAATCATTTTATTTTCCATGTTAAATCTCTTTATATTAATATTTTGGTATAACTGTGTTCTACTTTGAAGACACGCATATTTACATACAATTAAATTAAAAATATTAAATCAAAATAATCTGAAATATAAACAATCAACGTTCCATCCACAGTGAGCCGCGGTAGAATTATCAAACGTTGTCCGATCCGCGGCGATAAAAAAGTTGGGGAACGCTGCCCTTTACAAAATGTTTTGGGATGTTTCTAAAGAGAGACAAAAACGATCGTACGTTTCCTTAGTTCAAATTACACCCCAAGGGTTACGACAAAGGCCATGACCTCGGCGGGGAGAAATAAGAGTCTTTTGGCCTATTCCAAGCAGTCACTTTTTCAAGGCGAAGTGAATTAAACATCTCATCCATTGGTGAAATATTTATATTTCAATTTAAAAGATCTTAATATACAAAAACGCACTATAAAAATACAAACTGCATCTAAAGATAAATCGGAAATGATATCTTAGCTACAAATCAATATTAAAACAATATGCAATTCAAATAATTAAAAATAAAAATATGCGTTAAATAAGTACCATAAACACTTTATAATAAAAATAATAGCAAATAGGCATTATGTAATTTATATAATTGCAAATAAGTGTTGTCTAATTAAAATTATTGCAAATAAGCACTGTAATTAAAAATGGCCAAAGAAAAACACTGTGAAATTCAAATTGCCAACAAACCCTAAGCAGTTCTAAATAGTTTTAAACAAAAACTATGTATATTCAAATAATAACAAAAAACAAACAAAAAAACAAAAAAACTTGCTTGATTCAAATATATGCAATAAAGTAAGCAATGCAAATACAATATTAGATGTTAATAAATTCTAAGTAGTAGATCATGTTTTGGAATACTATCAATCATTAGAGTTTTGATAAAAATACAGAAGAATCAGTTAGTTGAAATTCACTTCTAGATGTATGCACTTTTATAAGAAGAAAACTCGTTACTACTATTAGCAAGTGCCCTCGAAAACCTTTCATATTTTGGTGTACAGTTCACTTAGTACACACACACACAGTTCATAGGTGCAGTTTATGTGCAAGGAGTGAAGCATTTCTACATCGAAATTCACTTCCAGTAAGGATAATTTTCCAATAAGCACTATTTTTTCAAAAAGAACTTTTTAATTTTTGGCTTTAATTACTTAGTTTTACCAAGCAATCTTTACAAGTAGATTTCATACCACTAATTGATTAGATATAGTTCTGGATATTTTTTTTTTATTTTTACAAAGAACCCCGTATCCAGCGAAAAACATTATCAAAGTTAACTTAAAAAACAATTGCTTGATGGATTATTAGAAAATGATCTCGGAAAATGCATGATTCCCGAAACTAAATAGTCAAAGTGCCTTGCGAAACCCATTAAATTATTTTCAAATTATAGTCATGTGTACATTCAAAAATTTAAAAAAAAAATATCTCTCCTAAAAGATTTAATATTTAGGAATATAAAACTCAGGCTTTTATAACCTTTGGAATATTCAACACAATTTTTTTCAGGCATACTATCCGTAATTTTAGGAATATATATATATATAAGTAATTCTATAATATAGTTAAAATCATTATATCATAATTTGGTAATCGAATGGTTACTTGATTTGCAAAAGGGCAAGATTTTTTTCTTGTCTTAGCACTAAAGCATTTAATCAGCTTATAATGATAAAACTTCACTGTGTGGCACTGTTCAAAATACTTAGCATACTCTGTTTTTTCTCCAGTGAGTAGGCGCAGATACGGATTTGAAATATTTAGGGATACGAACTTGTCATTTCCTCCTTCGAATATAACGTTGAAAGAAGAGTAGACGGAACCTTTTCTGTCTACACACAGCTGTGATCCCTAACCATGCAGTGATGTTTCCTGCTGCGATTCTATTGTCCTTCGCTACCGAACCCTCTACGGAGAGTTTACCCAACAGATAATGGTGAGTCATCTGACCGCATACCAAGTAACGTTGACTTGAATGACACTGGATAATAACATAGGGGGCATTTAAACATTTTAAACATAGTTTGTGTGTGTGTGTTTTTTTTGTCACATTAAATCTTTTTGAAATATTTCTTCCCTTTAAATTCTGGGTATTGATAAACAGGATGGGAATTTTTAAAGACTGAACAAGCTTAATTTTGCGAACAAAGATCATGAACTATTAAAACTGTTCCTTTGAATTGATGCTTTAGTCAAAAGGTTGATTTGTACAAATAATTGCTACCTCAAAAAGTCGTTGAGAAGTGGGACATCGTTTGTTTTAATGGTTGATAACTGTTTGAAACAGTTATATATTCTTAATTTCTCGAATTTCTTACGTGATAATATAATTAAAGCATAAGAAATAAAAGTTAAATATTTAAATTTATTTTACATTTTCTTTCAAAATTTTAACACATTGATTGAAATATATTTCAAAAACGAAATAAAAATTTCAGTTGCATTAATTTTTAAATAAACTAAAACATAATTTCAAATATATTTAAAATAAATTTTAATGATGGTTACTCTTTGTTTCTTATTTTTCTTCTCACCCTATTCCCCTTAAATTAAAATTATTTAAGTGAAACTGCGGCTTATATAAAAAATTTAAAATGAAATTATGCATATTTGTTTTCTCACAAGTTATTTGAATATCTTACAAGTAAATTCCTGGCTAATGGATATAAAAACTTCAAACAAAAATAATATCTAACAAAACAAATCCATTTATTCAAAGGCTAAGTTAAATTTCAAGAATTAAATAAATTAAAGAGATTTTTGTATCGTGCCCCACACATTCCTTAAATATATGTATAAATTTCAGATGAGTTATTTAAATAGGTTTAAACGACAATTTAAAATATGGAAACACTTTAGAAACGAATAAGTTTCCCTTAATGCAACTCGTCTGTTTCCGTAAAATGCAATTAACATTACCATGTAGTTTTACACAATTTCCTGCTCAAAATCAGTAAGCTCGTTTTAGCATTTCGCTTTTTTTCTTTACACCCAACCCACTTTATATCTCAGAAATGTGAGCCTGTTTCATTTTAATATGCTAATGAAGCCGTTTTTTTATGCTAAGCCCTATAACAGGGAAAAAACTCTCCTCTAAACTGATTAGAATTCTCGAGAACTTCATCTGGTTGTACATTGTGTTAAAGCATTGTAATAAAGAACTGAAACAGTGGATTAAATGCAAAAATGCATGTAGAACATCTTGATTAAAGAAACGCTTGTCAATTGTTCCGTTATGTTTCATATTTTTTTATTTAACCATGCATGAAAATAAAACTTTGGAATGCAATAATGAATATTTTAATGATATGAGAATATAAATTTAAATAGATTTTCTTTTTGGCTCAGCAATTGCATTTTTACTGACAACAGCTTCTTATTGATCATTTTTGGACATAATTTTGCTTTTATATCTATGTATGATAATCATGGACATTTTTTCCCCTTAATTTTTTGCAAATAAATGAAGACAAATATATTCAGCTTTATCCCCCAATTTGTTTCTTATAATTCATACATTTGTTTCGAAACAGTGTGAGATACTTTATTAAAAGTGTAACAAAATTCAAGGCTTTTAGGAGATCTAAGTTTTGTTTTAATAACATCCAATTTCAAGTAATACTTTCAAACTTTTTTTAAAAAAAAATAGTAAAATATAATTTTTATTACGAATAAAAATAATTTGTATTAATATTTCAAACACGAAATCAGATACTTCTGTAAAATACATTTTAGAAGTTTACCAACTTGGTATATTTTTTTCTCGAAAAAAATATTTACTAAACATTTTTTAAATGATTGAAACGTAAGTTTATAAGCACCTTTTAAACTAACTAATTGTGCAGGAAATATTACTTAACTACTAAAAACTGCTAAATATCCCATGAAAAAGGAGCATTTTTATGTAATTATTCCTTCTGTTGTTTTTTCAAGTTAAAAATGAGAAAAATCATACATATTTTAAACTACTTAAATCGGTAAATCTTATAAATATGTATATATGATTAATAATTCTTCCGTACACCCTGTTTTTGGAAACATACAAATTATTTACGTATATATCATTATCATTGCTCCAGTTTAAATAATTTTCAAAATGTAGCCTTAACTTTTTTTTTCTTATTTCATGGATCAGAATAGAATATTCACTCTAGTCACCCATCCGGTATAGTGGTTAGTGACGCTGACTGTTATGCAGTTGAGCCTGGGTTTGAATCTTGGAGAAGACATGGATATCTGTAAATGTATAGTGCCTTCGCGGAATGGGGGTACTTAAAATAGCCGTCGAGCCGCAAGTCCTCTCATGAGATTGGTGGACGGGGAAGAGAGGTGGAAGACCCCTGACTACCCCCAGGGTGTTCTCCCTCAAAATTTGGGTGAGACCGAGCTAAATCGTTTTGTCACTAGTATGGTGCTCAAAGCTACAGCTAACGGCAGGTGTCACTTAGCCCTTTACCATGATAAACTTCGTGGGCCTTCATCCGGCATTTGCCCCAATCAGGTGGCATTAGTAACAACAACAACATATTCACTCTAAAAGAATAAAACCGACGCACCAAAAAGGAGTTGTTCTAATGGAACGAAAGCAGCAAATGCAATGTGCATGCATTGAAAACGAAATAGTACCAATTTCATGTGAATTAAACGCCTTACTACAGAAAAAAAATGTAACACAAGAATTAAAAAAAGGAAAATATCAACCCACTTCTCTGGTTCTCATAAAAGCTATTATTCGGTCAAGAATTAATTCGAAGAACTGAAGGATGTCCAACTGAGAGATTGTTTTCCATACATATTCCTATAGGTGAGTTACATCAACCCATACTAGAGCTGGTCAGACACGGCTGCTGAGTAGAACTTACGTAATCTATAAAGACAAACCTTATGATCATATTGACCAGAATAGTCTTGGATAAGAATAAATACAAACAGCAGAAAACCACTGTGCTGTAAAAGAGTAATAGACTACAACCAAAGGGCTTCACAACGAAATGAAATTGCATCCTTTCTAATTGTTGCTTTGCGAGGGGGCTAAAGTCAAATGTTTATCCCACCACTACCCCAAAAATCTCCAGATACTGGACGTTGGTCATCGGGGTCAAAGCGCAATTCATTGCTGAAAACAATTCTACTCCAACGCATGAGATTTTAGGTCAAATACGCACACAACAAATGGTAATAGGCAGTCGCTATACGATGTACAATGGTGAGATGCAGACAACGCAATACCCTCCGTGACCTCAGTTGCCGTTCGGTGAGTTGCCTATCAATGATCACTGCATTTCTTTTTTTTTTCTTCTATTGGGGCTGCGCATTGGTATTTTAAACTTTGCAGACCTAGCCCATTTCCAAGGAGCTGGTATCACTTTTTAGCGTGACACCATATAGACGATATCAATTGCCGCAAGTAATTTTGACGCCCAGTTTCCTCCCCAGAGCACCTGAGCTCTGACGATGCGAACCCGTCCTAGGGTTTAATTTTGCCTAGAGCACCCAAGTCAATCAGACACACTCTAGGGATATTTTACATGCCGTATGATCATAAGACATGGCCGCTGTCGATTTTCTGCATCATGAAAATCCACCAACTTGGGTCGGGTTTGAAACCGCAACCTTGGGTGCAACAAACCAACCAGCGACAAACCAACCACGCCTTCTTTCCGTCTCATTGCAGTTCTGGTATCCCGGTTATACGTCGGATTTTGGATAAGGACACATCAGGGGTTATAAGTGCCGATCAGTAAATTGCTTTGTCCTTGTATTTTGTCGTCGCTCTAAGTTGAATGCTATCACCGTGCCACATTTCGTCTTTAATATTCAGCCTACAACTTAGAATAGCAACAATGATCTGATCCAATTATGAATGACCCTTAGATTTGACCACTTTGTATACTTTGGTTCAATTACACATCTTCCCCTTTCTCATATAGCACATTTGTTCATACCGTACGAGAAATCATTTACGAGGTATTGATACAGTTCACATGGAAAGTAGGAACTACATTTGTATGGAAGTTATGTCTTAAATTTTGAACATTATCTTTGTTATAAATCAGCCGGATAGTCAGTCATTAAAAGTCAAAATTACTTGTTTATGTTACATGAAAAAAAAGATCATATTTAAATTAGGTTAACTTTTTTTTAATGTTATAGAGTAAATTTTTTTATATAATCAAACACTACATTATAAATATAAAACTATAAATTTTGCTGAAGATTTGCTACGTGAAGTATTAAAAAAAAACAAAACAAAAAAACATAGATTTCTTTCCTGCACGTTAAACGGCGTTATGTAATTTATAGACATCCAAGACTTCTAAAAAACATGTTTTAAATTATATTTTCAAAAATACAATCCAGAGGATAATTTAGTTTTTCAGTAAATTAATTGAATTTTCCGGGTATGTTTTGTTAGGATGTGATAAAATTAATAATTGAGAAAATAATTATTTGGGGATGTACCGTACTTTTATTCTATTTAGTCAATTAATATCGTTTAAACATATTTAGAAACTTTAAATGAAGAGTTTCCATGGTTAAAGCTGATGTTTTCTGATCATAACATGGGTAACAATAATTACCGACGAAAATATACGATATTTTCGAACATAATTTTTGCACCTTTTGTCATAAAAATTTATTAAATATATTTCCATCTAAAGTAAATAAATATTAATTCTGATCTTCTTTAATGATCAAGTACGTAACAATCAAAGTAAGTCAACAGTCTCCGAACATGAAGATGCTTTTATTAATCAATCCATGATTTTATGTTAGTTGAAAAAATTCAAACATTCTTACTTTATTATTCACATGTATAGATACTAATTTAAATTCTGTTTAATTTCTGCTGAATAAACCTTACAAAAAGGATGAAAAATTATTTTTAAAACATATCCTTTAAGAAGTTCTTAGGGAAAAAAAAAGAATACCGAATTTAAAGTTGGTGTTAGCTGAAACTCAATTTTGTTGTGGCATATTGCCAGCGTCTAAGGTACCTAGAGACGGATGCACAAGATTATTCATTTAAAATAAAAAATAAAAAAGCATAAATTGAACTAAAATTGTTTTCGACTTCCTAGAAGCATTTGTAGAAGGGTTCGCGCAGTGTTTCTATGACCCACCTCCCTCTTGTAAGAGTTGCTCATTATGCAAGGAAAGAAAGTACGCATTTGTCTTCGATAATAACTTTTCTTTATTTATATTTGTAATTTTAGAATGCGGAAAAAAAAACTCAGGAACAAAATCTCCTCATAAATCGCATTTCTTAATGTTTACTTTCATCGACCTCGGCGTAGCATTGAAAAGAGAAAAATTAATTGATGCGCACGAGAACAAATCTTCCTCCTACTATATTGGGGGAAAATATTAAAATATAATCGATCAAATTTTTTACATAACAATATTTCATAGGTTCTTTTAAGTGATATTAAAATGATTTAAAGTAGCTAAAATATGTAAACTTCATAAATTAAATGTTGGTAAACAAGTGCACAAAACTTAAGGTATCCGACTACGTTTGGAACCGTGATTTTGCAAAAGCGTATAAATGAATAATATTTATAACATTCAGTGTCACTTAGATTAGAAAATGTATATGAAATTGGCTTAAGAATAGTATTACAATAAAAAATTATTTAAGTACAATATTTTCACAAAAAATGAACATTGAATGACCTATTTTCAAAATATATTCTCCTTTTGTGAAAAATGCTTCTATTATAATATTTCTCCTGTATATAGCTCAGACATCTGTACAAAGGCTCAACTAGAATTTTTGAAATATATAACTTAGAATTGGGTTTATCCATATTTTACGACAACAGAGGGGAGAAATTTTACGAAAAAACGCCGATAATTATATTTTAATGGGTTGTAACTCTGAAAATAATATGAATTTCTCAAAAATCATTGTTGAGCCTCTATACAGAGGTCTGAGCTATATACAAGCAAAATATTATTATTTTAGAAGCATTTCTTATAAAAGGAGCACATTTTGAAAAAAAGGTTATTCTAAGTTAATTTTTTGCCAAAATATTGTATTTAAATATTTTTTTTTGTCAAAATGTCCTTAAAACAATTTTATACATGTATTCTTATCTAAGTGACACTAAATATCATGAAAATTATCCATTTATGCGCTTTTTTAAAATCATGGTTCCGAACGTAGTCGCGGATACCTTAAAATAACTAAAATATGTAAACTTCATAAATTAAATGTTGGTAATGTAAAATAAATGTTGTAAATGTGCATAACTTAAGTAGGTTTTTTGTAGATGAACACAAGTAAAATTACTAAAATTTTCTAATGAGTTTTTTGTGTTCTCATCATAAAATTCAATAACATTATTTCAAAAGAACTGCAAATCTTATAATTTTTTACCATTTCGACCAATATTATTATTCGAATCAAGTTTTTAAATTGGTTTTGTTATAATTAATGTAAAGATGTTTGGTGCAGTTAATGTTCAACTTAATTTTTAAATTATTAAAATATAATTCAATAATAATCCTTTAATTTTTCATTATATTGTATTTCATAAATAATAAGAAGAATATATTATTGTTATTGAATTAGATATTATATTTCAATGATAATAATAAAATAATTTTTCATTATGGAGACAGCAAAAACAGGTACATTATATAGTTACGAACTTAAATATCTATGTTGCGGGACATGCTATGCTAAAGATCTTTCATGCAAATGAATTTCTACGATTAGATAATTAATGGAACTGGATCTCTCAAATTCCTCTCAAGGTGTGATGAATTAATTAGGAAATTTGTACAGCCTAAATTACTTCATTCGTCATTTGATCTCTGTGTCATGTAATGTGTACCATTGCCAATGAATTTCATGCTACTCTAGATCTATATTGATTTGTACCGAAATGTGAGTAAATGTAATTACAACCGAATTTCTTGGTAAGTTTTTCACTAAAACATTATGAAAATTAACACAACGTACACTCCGATTTATAACGCGCACTTTTAACACAAAAAATAAGATTGAAATTTACAGGTACGCTTTATACAATGAGTGTAAAAATAATAGCTTTAAAAATTAAAAAAAGAAAAATTAGATATTTACATATATCGGAATACTGTTTATTTAAAAGAAACCACATACCTTATGTAGTGTTGTTATTTGAGAAGTATACTAATTTTTTTTCCAGAATTCTGAGATAATACCTAGAATAAATGACTTCAAAACATAATAACCTTGCCTCAAAATAGTACGTACACTTCAAGTTTCTATGCAAAAAATTGGAGAACCAACTGAAAATATAGATGTTCGTTATATCCTCACGTGTGCGTTATATGCCGGAATTTACGGTATATTTGGTTAAATTACAATCGAGTCAAATTACTATACTTAATTATAAATGCTTATTTTATAAAGAAAGAATCGATATTTTAAGAACGTACATTAGAAAAGAAGTGTGCTTAAAATTTTAAAGAAAATATTCATCATAAATTGCTTGTAAAGTCTTAAAAAATAATTTAAGTTTATTTAAAATTTAAAAAAATACACAGCATACATTATACATATGTATACATTTTTCCAGTTTTAAATAATGTTGGATTGGTCTTAAAAAGTTATTTTGCAATATATTTACGCAATTTACTTTACTCTATCAATGAGAATTCAAAATTTACCATTTTACTCAGATCGCAAAATAAGTTAACTCATTCAATTATTTGAATTAGATGCATTAAAACAGCAAAACATACTTTACTCAAGCACTTACATTTGATTTGCTACTTTAGTCAGAATGGTTGCATTTATTACTAGGATTAATGAGGATCAAAGGATTCAATCAATTGATTAAGACAATAAATATCCAGCATCTAGGATAATCCCACCAAATCCAGCTTTAGTTCTTGGCCCGGAGAAAAGTAGTGGAAAGTGAATCAATTTAGCCGAGTTTGACTCAGCATTCGATGACTAATAGTTTTCCTGCGAACTTCATAAGGGAAGGGGTTCCGTTCTCTGGACCTCTCCTCTAATCCGGTCCACTCAGAGTCTTTATGTGGACGCGCCACGTTTATGGTCCATTAAACTAGGGTGTCAGCCATTTGTCCTCACGGTGTCGCAAGTAGTACCTGCTACTATCGGAAGCTACCTAATTGCTGCGTTACAGTCCTCGGTGGATTGAGGGATCGACAACATATTGAACTGTTTCTTTGTTTGTTTATCAAATGTTCCCGTTTCTACGGGGAGAGGAGGGGCGGGGCAAGTTTATTTTGAAATTTTCGAGATTATTGATATCAGAGAACTTAACTCACAATGGTATCGTATTAAATTTGAAATAATGTCTAAAAAATAATGAATTATTAAGGTGCCTTAATATGGTTTATCACTGTTGGCTTCGAAAAAAGGCTTCTCGCATTTTAATTTTTTAGGAACAATTTTGAGAATCCAAATTACTTTTCAATTTATTAGTCTAGATTTTAAACTTTTTTTCAATTTTTTTCCTATAGTTCATTTGATTGTAAGATGCTTGTTTTTTAATTCGAATAATTTTAGTTTCTTTCCTTTTTTCCTCTTAAAATAACTTTATCCTTTAACTTAAAAACTTCATAAAATTTTGTGACACATTCTATAAATCCGCATGCGTTATAATACTAGATTAGCCAGCATGTTTCTGTATTAAAGGATCAGGGACATTAACAAAATAGGAAATAAAATTGCCATCATATATGAGTGACGTTTGCTACTATACATATATATCAGTATAAATTTATTATTGATGAAGGAAAAACCGACAAAAATTATAAGTATAAACAATAAATCTTTTGAACAATTTCTTTATATTCTATCATTTGCTTTGAATAAGACAGAATTTATTTCTAGCATCAAGACTTATTCGAAGGGTAACACTTTCAGAAAAACTCATGAATAAAACTGAAAATGTTTGAAATAGCTTTAAAAATCATATTTTAAATTAAAATATGTATCTGAAAATATGGAATATGTATAAAAATAAATAATGTAACCCCATTGCAAAAACAAAATCTTTATTTTTCATTGCGAATAACTCTTTCTTTCTTTATTTATTTATTATTTTTTTTTTTTTTGTAAAATATAATTTGTGCATAACACGAAATATGGTTTAAGTATACAATTACGAGGTTATTGAAATATTTCAAATATCAATAATAAACTTACAGAATAAATTAAAATATTTAAACTTAGAAAGTTAGTAAGATAAATAGAAAAAAGTATAAATAATATCCTTAAATTAAACCAAAAATACACGATGATTATTTTTTTTTTGGATGACATATGCACTTTTGCTATTTTTTATTTCAAAAAACACGTAAATAAATTTTAATTATATATATCGCAAACACACAGTTATCAAAAATTTATAATTTACTACTCAAAAATAAGCCTTTTGATGTGGTATTGAAATCTCATTAAAACATCATTTTACTAATAGGAAAGTTCTAAGTTATTTAATATATAAAATCAGAATTGGTTATTTTTAATCTTTCAGGACGGTTCTTGAATGCATCATTTCCATTTCAAGTGTTAATTATTAATATTCATCACAAATGCCAAACAAAAATATTTTCAAGTTAATGAAATTGCTTAAATTTCCTTAACTAACGAAATTAAATAACTTCGTAATGTCATGATCTTCATTTTGGAGAGTTTCAATACCTAGGAATTCATACAATTGCAAATTATTTTAATCTCAAATTAATGTTGCTCATCTACAAAACATTTAATTTAATAATATGTTATCTTTCTTTATGTTACAAACTGCTGTGTTAAAATTACAAAGTTTTGTGCTTTGTAAAATACTAATAACAATCTCTTTACCTCTGAAGATAATATAAATATTTCTAATGACATTGTTTCGTAAATGTTTACCTTTTATTTAAAATTTAATGAAATAATATTACTTTATTTAGTGATTCGATCACGTTTTTAGTATATATATAGTAATATAAAATAACAGTGAAGAAGTACTAGAACCTACAGTGCTAAAGCAGGAAGAAATTGGAATTCACCAGACGTAGCAAATGTAGATACAAAAAAGTCTTTGGACTAAACTGGAGACCATATATATATATATATATATATAATATCACATGATTCACCTGAGATTTTTAGGTAATGTTTGTGTGTCATTTATTCTTTTATTCATTACCCTTTTATAGAAGTATATAATTAATAGATAAGCTATAAATGAAAAATACAGTACATTTATTAAGAATATGATTTATCATCATTTACAAGTTTATTTCCTTTCGGTATTTATAATATTATATTTTAAGCTACTACATATGAAAAACAGTTTCAAAATTTTTTTATTTTATATTACTTATGCAGCTGCTCTACTAAATAATTTGAAAATTTCAAAAAAAAAAAAAAAATGTTCATAGGCATAGTAAAGAATATGATAATTTATATAAGTTAATATACTTTGTCTTTGCTTTAATACAAATGCTGCATTAAAATAAATTTATTTTAAACAAACCAATTTATTAACAAAAACCCGTCCTGGGCTCCTGGGTGTCCTAGAAAAGCTGCTGCAGCTCATTTTAGACTTTTAACAGGTCATGACTGTCTGAGATTGCATCTCTACAGAATTGGTATCGCCAACTCACCGGACTCTACTCTGTGTAATTCTGGTCAGCCTATGACTGCTGAACATTTGGAAGTATGTCCTTAATTATAAGCCTTAATTCAACTGTCGAAAAATATTGGAGAGCACGTGCACAAAGGCATAGGTACTATTGTAATGTGTGGCATTTGTAAAATAAATTTTAAGCAAAATATAATGTTTTGAAAATTCTTGCTAAAAGTAATTTTAGATTAATTTCTGCATTTTGTATAAATATAGTGAATATATTCATAATAGAAAATAACACAAATTAAATCAAAAATAAGAAAAAAATTAAATTAAACAAACTTTATTATACTCTGTTTAAATAAAGAATATTTGAGGAATGTTACAACTAAAAATCAACTGTAAAAAATTTTATGTAGAGCATTTTTCCAAATATACCTCAAAATTCAAAGTCCAAATTATTTATTTTTTCTTTCTTCCAATATGCATAAGAATTTGCATTCTTGAAATTTTATTTCAAAGCCTATTCCACATTATGCACGGTGTTTTATGAGAGAACAAGCTATGTGCGCTATGTTAAAGTACAGTAACATCCGGCGTATAACGCGCACTTTTAACACGAAAAATAAGATCGAAACTTAAGGGTGCGCGTTATACTCCGGGTATATAAAAACGATAGCTTTAAAAATAACAAAAGAAATGAGCATAAAGCAAATCTTTTACTTCTACATGTATCGTAATACTGTTTATTTAAAAGAAATAACTTGTCTTATGAATTAAAAAAGTTATAGTTCTAGAAGTATACTATTTGCTTCAAAAGTCTGAGATAATACCTTGAATAAGTGACTTCAAAACATAAGAGCAATGTATACTAATATTTCAGATTTCTTCGTAAAAAAGCGAGTGCGTGCTATGCGGTGTACCTAAAAATAGAAAAAAAAATTAGCTTGAAAGTATAGGTGCGCGTTATACGCCGGACTTTACGTTATATATTATTCTTACAAACTGCAGCATTGAAATGAAGTAAAACTTGAATTTTTGTCATATAATTATATATTTAACTCTAAAAACTTCATAAAAACTCAAGAAAATGGTTTCGTTGATAAGCTTATTTTACATACCTTTAAGATATATCTTAAGTTTACCAAAGACCGAGTATATTATTGGAAAATACGTTAAAACAATTTGAACTTTACACATCAGAGGTCTCAAATTTTGTGATATCTATGGTTCATCAGCTGCACTGAATAGAGCTTTACATTATAAATCCTTTGTTAAAAACCCGTTATGTAAAACTAAAGGCCATAAATTAAAACAAACTCCATATAAACATTCCATTGACTTTTTTGTTTCATATCCTTTCACACAAAAAACATTGTTGATTAAATGACAGGCGATATTTTGTTCTCATTATAAAGTCAATAACATTTAGTGTACTTCATTTTATTTATTTAATTATTTTCAAAATATCTTAACAGTAATTACTAATTTCTATGACATCTAAATTGAATAGTAGGAGATTTCTTTAAATCTAAATTTAATCTTTTATTTACTAAGTCTATAAACATAATATTATTATAATTTAATTGATTTAAAAATATCTTTGTAATTCCTGAACTATTTTAAATCAGCTCTTAGAGATATATTTAAAAAAAATCTATTTATTTTAGGAAAGACGTACGCGATATTTCTTAAAGAGAAGTTTTGGAAAATTTTGAGTTTTTTTAATAGTATAATTGACGTTTACCTAATAATCTTTAAAAATACACAACATTAAATTGATTTTTAAAGAATATTTTTAAGCATCATAAATATTTTTCCTTAAGTTTTTAAAACCAAAACATTATTTTATTTAAATTTTTCACTAATCAGATTAACTTAGATAAAATTACTTTTATAATAATTTAAACATATCCTAACATTTCAAGACGTAACTTAATTGTTTTTACAAAAGTTGTTTTTATAAACATTTTATCATTTAGTAGAACAAATATAGTTTTTTCATAAAATGGCAGCTGTTTTCCGTTTGACTACGCTCCCTGAAATCCGTGCGGAGTTGAACTCTTTAGGTTCCCAGTTGAAGGCACGGTATCGTAAACAATGATTTACAGTTCGGAAAACGATCTTCCTTTCGGTGAACAGCTAAAAGTCATGAAGAATGGTACTATAAGAATACCGTAAGAGACACAGCTATCGAAAGGCTTCTGTTGACTCAGAAAAAAAAAAATACTAAGAAGCCAAAATTAAACATTGCGCCGTAACTTAACAAATTTTTTTTGCTGTAAATTGGGAACTTATTTTGTTAATAAAGCACAATTTTTAATTTGTCAAATTCTCCATCGATTCTTTATTAAGGTAAAAAAAAGTAATAAATATGCACTATTAGGAGAAAATGTGTTATTTTTCACGATTATTTAAATGTAACTATTTTTAAGATTTTAATCATCGAAAAGTAAGATGTCAAAATTAAGACCCTTTGTTTATGGGTCATATATCTTTAAAAACTTCCAATAGAGCTTAGTTGTTTTTGTGATCTTAATAAGTATATTTTAATCATTCTATAAAAACAAAAATATTTTTTTAGTTTAAACATCACAAAACACATACCGATTTTTGTTATACATAGTTTGACGTACTTGTAAATCAAATTTCATGGGTGTAAGTCAATTCTTGTAGGAGGAGTAGCATTTTAAAATCACTTCATAAATTTTAAGTTTTTTTTTTCCTGAAAAAATTAAATGGTTAGCTTATTATGGTATTTTGAATTCAAAATCAGTTTTATATAATACATGCATTTTGGGGGCAATCACAAAATTTTAAAAATCAATAAATTAAAAATATATATATAAATCGGACCAGGTAATCCTAAAATAAATAAAAATAAAAATAAAAAAAACTTTGGATATTATAATCAAATTTGATAAAGCACTAGTTGATATAAACTGATCCCCTAAAAAATTAATGCAGTTGTTTCCATGTTTTTCCTTACATATAAATTCCAATTAAAGCCTTATTTCAAAAAAAAAAAACTTGCTAATTTTAAACTATAATTATTGGAAACTGTCGAGGAAAGATTGGATTACTAATATATTAAGCAATCTATTTCAGTTTTTTTTCTCCTTTTTTGATACACAAACAATATACTTATAAAAGATTTATTTTAATAATTAAAAATTACTTGATGATGATGATGTCATATCCATGAAGGGACCAAATCAGACCTTACCATGGGCCCAGATGATGGTTCTGACAATCTGTGCAATATTGTCCCCATAGAGGTTTGTTGACGAGACAAGGCAAGCATTGGTGACCACACACAATATACACATGAAAAAAAAATGTTAGTTTTTGTTTATTTTTCATCCATTTTGCATGTATTATGAAAAAGATGTTAATGATGAGAAAAGATAGCGACTTGTTTTAAAAATGTGGTGGGAAAAAAAAAGATTACCAGCGGGAACATTCCATTTGACTTTGGTTGCATCGCTTTTGGTGACTTCATCGCTTATGCCGGCGAAACGGAAAAGCACCCATAAAATTAGTAATTTCTTAAATTAAATGACATCATATGTACTTCAGATGAGGACTTCAATTTACATAAATGTTTTCCTTATGTCACAAGAACATTCCCGATATTCACACTCCCCTTGGTATTTTCGGTACATTATCAAGTATAAATATTTATATTAATAATTCAGGATTTGATAAATCTGTAAAAATGGGTCACAGTTTCCACAAAAAATGGTAAACTGTTTTTAAAATGGAAAGTATCGTTCGTTTTGAAATTTACTCCAGATATCAGCACCTGATGGTCTTTCAGCAGTGCAATCAACACAACAACCCAGCATTAGTTTGATAAATTTTGTCACAATGTTTCGAATTAAAAAAGTATAGTCATACTATCTGCATGGCCCGGCGTTGCACAGGCTTTCTATTTCCTTCATGACGCCAGCAATTATGTGCGTGTTTGTACGCGCACAGTGTGAGTGATTTTTAAAATTATTTCATTAAATTACCTTTTTTCGAAATTTGTTCCACTTATTTTCGATTTAAGACAGGTTTCTTTTCCTTCTTTCTATCCCGGCATAACACGGGTTTTTTTTTAAAGTGTAAAATTATTGTTTCCTCTTCCCCACCCCCTCACAGATAAGATACAGCTTCAAATTTCGATGTATGACTTATAAAAAACAATATTGCGTTGGCAAAAAAATTATTAATGTAAAGCAATAAAAAGAAAACGATTCTGATTCTTAGAGTAAAACACAAAAATCTTTCATCATTTTTTTAATAATAGTTAGTTTCTAAGAAATTAAAATAATAAAATAAATTTCAGATGTTCATGAATCAATCAATCGTTTCATGTAGTTAGCTTAAAAATGTCTCTAAAATGTATTTTGATCCAAAATAATAGACGATGTACTTTTTAATCAACAAATTGTTAATTTAGCAATGAAATAATAGAAATAATCCTTTTAAAAAAACATGTATATATTAATTAAAATCCATTTTCTATAAGTAATAAATAAAAAAAATATTACAGATAGCTATTGAAACGATTGCTTTTTTTTATTGTTTGAATAAACAGATATATATATATATATATATCTGTGTGTAAGTTATAAAAAAAACAGTATAAGGGAAAGCTTAGATATATATTTACATGTACTGAAAAAAAACAATCAAAAAGAGAAAAAAAAACTATCTGATAAAAACATTTTGATATTTTACTTTAATTTCATAGTTTTTCATTCCACTGTGTAAATTATATAAGTGCAATGCATTAATATTACTTTTTGTTGTATTTATTTTATGTTAAAATCTTGCCACCGCCTCTCCCTTCAAAATCTAGTTTTATTATAAAATAAAAAAATAGTGATTACACTAATCAACGGAATAAATTAAAAGCGATCGCGCACTGAGGCATGGCGTAGACAAAACAAAATGATTAAGGAATCGCGCCAAAAAGGTTTTTATTGGTCTCCATATAACACGGTACGAATGATGTGATTTGTACTAATTCTGAGTTTCTTATAGCGTGGTTCCCATACAACGCGGTAGACGGTTTCCATAGCACGCACTACGAATTAGCCTAGTTTGTACGGTTAAATCCGAGTTTCTTATAGTGCGGTTTCCATATAACGCAGTACGCACTCACCGCGTTATATATAGGAGGGTTGATTCATAAGAAGGATATTCGAAATGAAATTCAGAACAATTTAATTGATGCTATTCTCATTAAACAAAAAACTTAAGTTCCATATTTTCACAGCTCTAATATTTTACTCGTCTTTAAAAAGCACACAAGCCAAAATATAAACAACCACAATAACATTTCTAAAACAACGGAAAGCATCATTTGAATATGAAACATTCATTTTCAGAACTTTTTTTTCACCAGCAGATAAATTAATTTCGTCGGTATGATTATGTGTAGCATCTGAAGAACAATTTGCAGTTTTCTAAGCATTCATTTGTGATTTTTATGCAGTTATCATTATTAAATTGCTCTTAAGCTTTTTAAAACATTTTTGTAGCTGATATAAGCATCACTAAATTACTTGAATATAGCAAATATTTAGAAAACTTAGTTGAATTTTCATATACAAACACCAGCTAAAAAAGATAAACTCGTGAAAGAATAAAAACAACAATGTACGGCTGTGAATGTAATCAAATCCAACAAATCTGTGTGGGTTACAGTTACAGTAAGAATTCCTATTAGCGAAGAGAAAAATGACACCACAGACTTACTCAAGGTAAAAGTTATACGTTTCTGCCTTACATTGAACCGTCAAACGAAAACAAAATGCATTGTGCACGATTTTCGCTCCATAATGGGCGCAGTCCAGCTTCAATGATAATTTGAAAGTGGATTTATGGGACTTCTAATTATTGTAGAAATTAAATTACTGTATTTTGCGGAAGGTAAAAATCTTCACGATTTAAAAAATTAAAAAAAAAAATATCACAGATAATCATTTTTTGAAGATTTTAGGGTTCCGATACCTAAATATAAAGCATGAAACAATTAAAAACTTTTTCAAAATAATTATATCACAAATCTGTTCAGAAGCAATTTACACATAGTCCTTGTTTTTCAGAACTCTTATATTTAAATCTATACATTAAATTTATTTATAAGACATTATAATCGTTATATATAAATATTTCTCTATTTTATAGTTTTTTGATAAATTAAACTGAATATACAAATATATATACATTAATTATATATACATTCAAAAATATACTTAAAAATACATTCAGTGCCTAAATTAAAATCGCTATAATAAATTATACTTTTAAATAATCAGCTTGATAGGTATAGCGGTTTTTTTATTTATTTGAAAAATCCAGTATATACATAAATGGCATTGAAAACGTTTTATTTATTCCGGTACATAAACATGATTTTGAAACTTGTCAAAGCCCCAGAATATATTTGTGGTAATTTTCGAGGAGCATTACGAGATATGTTACATGCAGATGGGTCCTATTTAACAATTAATTGAAAATTATTGATTTCTGAAAGCTAATAACAGCATGCTTCTAAATGCAATGATATCGGCCTAACAAATCAATATAAGACACAACGCATTTGTGAAACCCAACATTTACGTAATGCATCTTATTCCCATTATATATAGCATTACATGAGTATATAATACATTAGATTTTCAAAGATTTACAAATACCATTGTGACTTTAGCATATGTTCTCCCCTCTTGATATAGGAAAACTCAATAAACTTTGAATTTGAAAACAACGTTTTTGTTTTAACAATTCTCCTTTTTAATTCTAATATTGAATTATGAAGCTTATATATCCATTCATTCCTATCACAGTTTGTTATTTATGTTTGAAAGTATTTTATTTGGAGCTTTCAACTATATTTATCTTTATAACAATCTAAGCCTATATTAATTAAAGCAATGCAGCACTAATTAGTTTGATTCATGTAAAATGTATGCTGTAACCTTCATAAATTTATGAATTCATTTATTATTAAAGTACTTTCGGTGCTTTTCATTTTTGCCGGCGCAAATCTCAACAAGTTGGCGTTGTTGGCGACAACACACATTCTGCGCTTAAAAAAATGTTATAAATGTTAATTCTCATTGGGTTTTCGTCTATTTTTGAAAAATCATAAAAAATACTGCGACTTGTTTTGAAAAATGTGGTGGTAAAATTTACCAGCGGAAATATTCCATTTGGCGTCGATTATATCATTTTTGGTAACTTTACCGCTTGGAAAACGGAAAAGTACCAGCACATCTTTATACAGTATATTATCCCCATATATTCATTCATATTTCTTGACGGATAGATAATGAAACTAACTTTAATGTTATTTTCGTAAGTAACAAAGCAATTTTTTGATAATTCCGACATCATCAAAAGCTAAGATATGCAGCCAATAGTGGTAAACTGGTTCCACGTATGTTCCCAAACAATTAAAACAATAGCAGCATATGGCAACGTCTTTTTTTTTGTTTTTTTTAGCGAAATTTTTCGACGAAAAAGAAAAAAGTTCTGATAAAAGGTTCCGGAATGTACAACGACTCCGCGCCCCCCCCCCCGCCCCCAGTTTTCAAAATACGACAAGGAAGAAATTGGGAAAAGGATTTTTAGAATTCATTGTTTTAATAATAATAAAAAGGCATTAAACCAACAGTAAACGTTCAAGAATGCTGGAAGTATTCAAGCAATCTACTTGTTATTAAATTGAATACTAACGGGTTTTATATTGATCAAATCTGATATGTTTATTCCGATGTGTTTATTTCAATTTGTATGCTAAAAGCTTAAATAATAATTAGAACTCTTTGAAGAAATATTTCAGTTAAATAAGCTAAGTATGCTATTAAAGTAAATTAAAAACATTTCGAATAGATTGCATTAATAATTGAGAAAATCACATCTGAAAATTATGTGATAACATTTCTATTTAGTTTTATGATCATTCACTTTAAAAAATGTAGGGTTTATTTAATGTTATTTTTCAGAATATAAATATAAAGTTTCACTAAAATTATATGTAAGGGAAATGTTATATTTTCTTTTCCTAAATCAGTAAGAATCTTTTTTCAATTTCTCTTTTTTACCGTGGTGTATCCATATCAATAGCGCACACAGAAATTTTTCAAAGGGGGGGGGCAGTGTTAAAAGTCCACCATTCTTGTATCATGAGCCTTTTGATTTTGTCGATTTTCGGGAACAAAAAACAGTAAAAACTAATTATTGAATAAATAATTAGCATTCATTGATAAAATTAATAATTAATAACACATATTTAATTAAATTTTACATACTATATACTTAGAATTATGATTAATCGGAAAAAAATCAAAGGCTTTGGGGGGTTCCGGACCCCTAGGACACCCCCCTTGTGTGAGCCACTGATCCATATTTTTATCCATAAAAGTATTTATATACGATCCTGAGGTTATTTTAAGGAATGGGGTCAATTAAAAGTATAGTGCTAAGAAGGAACACTATTCCAAGATGTAAGGAAGCTGAAATAATGCTCTTGTCACTTATCTTGGAATAAACAATTGTGTATATTTTAATAATATTTATTAAAAATAATTACTTTTTTAAACATTCATTGGAAAAAAATCATCTTTTCTATATCTAGAATACATGGATGTAGGAATCAAAGTTCTCCTTTGTCGTATATTGGTACTTTATTTTTACTTTAAGTAAAGGATTCCGCACATGAAATTCAATAAGTTGATTCTATATTTCTGTCAAAAAATAAATAAAATCCCTCAAAAGGAAAAATAAACCTAAAAAGTCTTCTTCTAACCCAAAATAAACTGAAATTTATTTAATTTTACAGTCACATAAATAATTTCATAATGAAATCTGGCATGTTAAAAAATATGAGTAAGGATTTCTCGTAAAACGTTACATCATGTATAAAATCCCACAAACTAAAATGTTCGAAATTTCATTTTATATGTTTACTATAAAACTAATTATAAATTCATATGGCGGGAAACCTGTACAAGCAATACATCCCCAAATATTAGTTATATTGAAAATGACTATATTTTTGTGGGGGAAATTCTACCATTCGTAAAATCAAATACCTTATAAATATAATCATAGAATTAAATGTCTTGTAAAATAATCAAGAAATTAAATGTCTTATAAGAATAAATTAAATTTAAGGAGATTATTACAAAAAAAGTTATGCTTGGATGTTAACAAAGTAATTCGTTCAAACAATTTCAATTGTAAAATGCATGTATATCATTCCATGGGAAATTTTAATAAGCGCATCTACATATTTAAAGTACAGCTTAAAACTCATTACGAGGAAATAATCCATTGTCTAGGAAATAAGCATTCAGATTTAAAAAATACAAAAAATATTCAAAGCAGCTCCAAAAATAAACAAATAAGTAACGTATTATTATTGATTCAAATAATTTAGAAACTCCAAATTATCTTTCCCATGAATGTGGTTGTGCGGCTTAATGTGATTAGTGTTTCGATATTTTTTGAGTCTTTTTTTATCTGAAAGCAAATTAGTGGGAAAAGCATTAATGAGACATTTCCGGAAAATAACAACAGGCCTTATCGTATTTCTCTCGAGCAGTATTGTCCAGATTTTGAACACTAATTAGCCGATGGTACT
>BMAV01005576.1:167699-196804 GCA_019973955.1 Trichonephila inaurata madagascariensis | reverse complement strand
TTTTCCGTTGTGTTTTTTTGACAGGGTGCAATGTCATGTGGTACATTTGTGGCTTCCTATTTTTTTTTACTTTTTCAACTCAAAAGCTTCATGTGCATCACTTTTCTCAAATATACTTACGCTATCATGATTAATATATCCATTATTTCTCCCTTACTTAATAAGTTTCAACTTCATCAATAGAGATCGCAGAGAGAGATGACAATCTCTTTCTTTATATTCTCTCTGTTCACTTACATTTATTAACCATAATGAGTCGTCCAAAACAGCAATCTAAGCAACTAAGTCGTTCAAAGGGGAAAAATGTAACCTCTTCATATTTTGGAACAAAAGTGGTTACGCGGGGAACTGGATCACCTTGAATACCTGAAGATTGTAAGAAAACGCTTGCCACTCCCAAAAAAGTATACAATATACAATATTATAAAGTATACAATATAAGTATACAATAAATAATCAATAAGTAATATACAATGGTATAAAGTATACTGATCAATGTGACAAATACATTTTAGTTCCCATGAAGACCGTCATATAGAAGGAAACTCTGAAAAGGTCATTGGTAACAAACAAACAGTTTTTCTAGTATTAAAGAATTCGCGTGAGCCTGAGGTGGCTTTGTGCCCCGGCGACCGCTCTCGGGTAAAAGTTCTTTTATTTACTTTATTCACTAATTATTAAATACCTTTAAAACATTTTTAGCCATTTGTATCTATTCTTTTCTTCTTTTTTTTTGTAATTGTCGTTTGAAAAAAATATGTTGTTCGAAGAATAGCTAGTAGCTACTTAAGGGGAAGTTTTGGTGTGCAATAAAATTGTTTTAACACCGTCATTGTCCTATATCTAAATTTTGAACGATATGTGCTTGATATCTTATTGTTATTTGATTTTTTCATTAATGTCGTATTTCATGCATTGAAATGAATTATTTGACGTATATATACACGCATGCCGACTCAAATATGTATAGTTGTGTTTGTATGCATGCTATTATATATTTAAGCAACTTTTCTCAAGAATTAAGTGCAATTTTTATAAAAACTCGTCTAAATTGTTTTTATGTTATTGAGCGGGGGGGCGGGTATAATTTATCAGGATAATCACCATAGAATTACTTATTCATACAACATTGTTAAATTTGTATTAATCCTTTTTAGAAATAAAATAAATTAAGATATTTTAACAAATGACTATTTGCAACGCAAATAAAAATTCTAATTCATCAAACTTTTTATTTTTAAGCACATTTCAGTTGTTTTAAGATCCCTTTAACTTACTTTTTGCATTTTTATAGATCTAGATTTAGTATATATTTACATTATACTTTGAGATAACTATTGATTTTTGCGTTTTAATTTGAGTAGTATGTAAAGAACTTGGTATCATCTTCGAAACACAACTAAACTTCACACACAATCTAATTCTCGGAAAGCTAATTTCGTAACAGTAAATCTGAATAATATATACTGTAATATTACAATGCAAAATAGGGATTACTCAAAGTGAGTTATCTGAATATTTAATTTCCTTATATAACCATTTAGACAATACATTATTAGCCTATGGCTGATAGATAGATTGATTTTTTTGTCAAATTGTTTCTTGAATTAACACAAATTTGACTTAATAAAATAAATTAAAGCTAATTAAAATAAAGTTAAACATTGTTATACTTTTACATTTGTATTTTTTATTGTACATTAAAGTCATATTTAATAGTAGTACAAAGTTATTGGTGAATGATCAGTTTTACAGTGTAGTGCAGCGTTTCTCAAACTGTGGGGCGCCCCCTTGGGGGCGCGAGTATATTGAAAAGTTGAAAACAAAAGATTTAAAAGAATTATTAATTTACTGAAAGTAAACAAACAAAATACATTCTGACGTAATAAAAAATAAAGTACACATTTACACTGATATAATACACTTATAAATGTATCAGTACTGCAAAATGTATTTTTCATAACTAACTATTCTAAATTAAGATAATGTTTAACAATTACCAGTGACTCCATGGGCTCGTCAAATATAAAATTATATACAAACTTTAACATGTATCTCGATAATTAATCCATTAATTGCTTATTTAAAGTACGCGATTCTCTCGTTAATGTCACAGTTTTCCACGTAAGCGCGTGTATGTGATGTATGAGAGGGGGGGGGAGAAAAAGAATAAGTAAGCAAATTCTCTGAAATAAGTAAATCCTTCGTAAACAATGCTATGGCCATTTTATTCACTTTTAAATAATTTTATTGGAAGAAGTGTACATAAATAAATCTCACTTCAAAAAGACGTATATATACGTCCGAGGCAATTAATGCAATAGCTGAGAGAGAGTTTTAAATACGCCGGTGGAACTTCAGAGGTTAAATTCGTAGTGTAGCTTTAGTGTCAAATGATACTACTATTGAATGATATTATATAGAGGATGGGGGGTGCGAAGAAACTTATGATTGAATATTGGGTCGCAAATATTGAAAGTTTGAAAAGCACTGGTTCAGTGCAGATATGTTAATCAATAATAAATTACATAAAAATGTCACGACAGAAATTATGTGACCAATAGCATTTAGAAAAGTTGTAGTAGCACGTGTAATAGACATTTTTCCCTAAAGTATCTTGGGTTGAACAAAGAAATTTCTTTGTCATTTCCGAATTCAAGCATGTAATCTCACAGGTTATATTATAATTAATATAAAGTTAGTTCTCTTGTAGCTAACTCATGAAACATCTTAAATATTTAAAGTTAGCAATTACATTATTTTAAGAAATGTTACTGAGGAATATTTCCCACGGAATCACACGAGTATATTGAAGTTAGGAAGTAAATTTTACACACAGTTTCTATTTTTGACATTTTTATCGTTAAATAAAAACATATTTATATATTTGAAATAAATGCTTGGAAGTATGCACCTCAAAATGTTGTTAACTGATTGCCAGTCATTTCAGCATTGAAAAAAAGAAAGCGTTTTATATAGAAACAGTAAATAAATATATTACATTGAAATGGATTTTAACTAGCATTTTACTTTTCTAAGAAGGGTAATAAAAACCTGTTGTATTTGCTTATGATTTTACAAAAGAACAATTTAGAAATAATATCAAAACAGAGAACTATTTTCTGAAGATTTATTTTTCTTTTAAAAATATTTCTTAACTTATCTGTTTTTCAATATATTTAACTACAAATGTTTTAGAAAATCTTACTTTTTGGATAGTTTTATATTTTTCATATTCTGATATAGTTTTAATATTTCCATATGATATACATAAACAGACTTCAAACGGATCCACACTGTTTAAAAGTAAGACATTTTAAATTTAAGTGTTTTCTGAAGACTTTTAACTCAAAACATATAAATTAAAATATATCATGTCATACTTTAATCATCATTTTTGCATTAAATATAATAATTATTTTTAAAATTATTAAATTATTTTTACATTATATTGAAGGGAAAAAATATGGCTCATGACATGTTAAAGAATAAATTATGTTTGTATCCCTTCATCCAGGCATCTGAGGAGATTCTACGGAGATTTAAAAGAAATGAAGAAATCGGAACATAAGTATAAACAAATTTAAGATACTTTTTACAAAAGTTGGCTGGGTGGTGTGGTTGGTTTGTCGCTGGCCTTCTGTACTTAAGGTTGCGGGTTCGACCCCAACCCACGTCGATGGATTTTCATGATGTAGAAAATCGACAGTGGCCATGTCATATGATTATACGTCATGTAAAAGATCTCTAGGGGGTGCTCTAGGCAAAATTAAATCCTAGTACAGGCTCTTACCGTCAGAACTCAGGTGCTTCCCTCTAGGGAGGAAACTGGGCGTCAAAACTACCTACGGCGATTGGTATCCACCAATATGGTGCTGCATTAAAAAGAGGTACCTGCTTTCGGTGATGTACAAGGTAGATTGTGATGAACTCTGTGATAACTGTTCATAATCTGCCATTAAAAATAAAAAATTACCCAAAATAAGGTTTACATGAATTTTATTATAAAAGTAATTAAACGAAAGGATTGATAGTGTTTAAAGTTTTATTATACAAAAATAATATTTACCTCCCATCAAAAATTCCGTTATTTTAACCAAAAAAACATGTTGTGTGTAAAAGTCGAGATAAATATGCAATCTATAAAAATAAAGGAAGTTTAAAAAAAATTTGTAAAAATAAAATCGTACAGCAATGATGTAAACAGAAAAGTATTCATATATGTATTATGCTTACAAAATCTAAATATTATCACATTTTAAGATCTTTTTTGACTAATCACTTAAATTACGAACACTCACAGCACTTTCTAAAAATTTTTACAAATGCTTGTATTCGCATATAAACGTAAAATACTTCAAATTTTTAAAGGAGTTGTTTTATGCATAAATATGTCAAAAAGTAGAACGGAAATTTTTAAACTAATTATGATACAAATTGATTTTGAAACTTAAAAATGAAATGGCTTTAAAGAAATAACTTAATTATTCTAAGTAAAAGATAGCTAAATCAACGCATAATGATATTATTTTAAAAAATTATTTACTTTCAGTTGCAGTTTTTCATAAAAGTTTTGGAAGATTTGAAATGGGAAGAAGAAGAAAATCTTTTGCTTCTTCAGCACAGCAGCACTTTCACATGAATAGATGGGGTGAGTAAATAGTGTGTTCTATAAAATTTTTAAACACATTTTCTTGTAATAATTTCATTCTGAAAAAAAAATAATAGTACTTATATTTTCTAATAGTTAAAATATGCTTAGTATTTAAAAAATAACCAATAAAGAAAAATTGATTAACATGTTGAACATTTAACAGTAAATTAAAATCAAGTCAACGAATGCTCAAAACTTAACAAAACAAGTACCTTTTACTTTTTTTTATATGCAGAACAACCTTCTAGAAACTTCGTAAGTTCAAATTAAACAAGCTCTTGTTATATCCAATATTGAATAAAGTCTTAGAAGTTTTAAATGTAAATTTATTATTATTATTATATTATTACAGAATGCTTCTCTTTTTGAGAAAAAAATTATAGAATATATTTTCCTAGAATTAGCATCTAAAATTTCAGATAGAATTTAAGTTGACCAAAGCAACTAAAGATTTTTTTAAAGGATTTTTTGATGATTTTATGGAATTGAAAGAATACGCAATTGTACTTTCCTGACTTTTATCGTTTTCAGCATCTCGAAAAAAATTCAAATTGATCTAATTTTTAATTTATATCTTTTGTGACGAGAAATTAAATGCAATGCGATATTTCAGATCAAATATATTTTCAAAAAATTTATATATTCTTTTATTGGCTGTAATTCTTAGACCTTATATATTTAAGGTGTATATACCTTGTTCATATACATTGTTGCTTAAATAATACACCTTGTTGCTTACATAAAATTTTTTATTTATATTCCAGGGAAATAAAAATACTTTTGTCTAAAAATTTTAAAATTATTCTTAATTCTCAATTTTTTCTTTTTGCGCAATATACAACAAAATAATGTAGAAATGCTATTTAAGTCTTCTTACATGAATATTTACCCAATAATTTTCTGATAAAACGTATTTTAACCTTTTTATACACACGAAAATTCTAAAAATATTTATGAATTTCATTCAAAATATTTTGAAAAAAAAACATGTAACTTAAACTCTTCTTAACGTATGAAGTGTCAAAAATATTTTCGTAAATATTTCAATAAAATAATTAAATTATTATAGAAGTTATAACTCTTAAGATCTAGTTAGGAAACTATGAATTTAAAATCTAGTAAAATATTTATATCACTCTACTTATCCAATCTTTTCCTCTTCAGAAAGCCTTTCTTCAATTCATTTTGGTTCCAAATCCTCCAAATTATTATAATCCAAATTAATATAAATTACTATATAATGAAAATACAATTTTAACTGTAGCCTTAATTGTCAAAAACGTGCCACTTCATGAAATTTTTGTGGTGAGCTGAAGCAATGTTGCACTATCCACCGTATCCGAACAATTAGCATGTAAATATTAGAATAATGTGATCTGAGAAAGTTCAAGAAGTTTCTATAGTTTAAATAACTGAGAACTTTGGATTGAGGAAAACGTTTTTGTGCTTCTGTGCTTTTCTAACCAGTGCTTCTGCGATTTCTCTACTGTTGTGTTTTGTGTTATTGTTTCCATGTAATGCGTGTAGTGTTGAAAATACAAGCATATCTTATCATCGTCAACAAATAAATGTGTTTACCAAAATATGTAGTTCTTTCGAGTACGATTTCAGCTAAAATAATACTCGAAGAACACGTGATCATACATATATATATGCAGCTCGCTAAAAGTCACCATGTACCTGTTACATCCATATATTCTATAACATCTTGCATTGTTGATATTTATTTAATTCGAATTTGGGGTATATATATATATATAAGAGTATATGAGAAATAACAGTTTGAATATGCATAAAATTCAACAATCTTAGGAAATTTATCTTTAAATGCATATTAAATGATCATCTTGACCCTTTTCAAAACATATAAATATACCATAAAATTTCTTCTCAAAATATTTTTAAATTTATAAGAAAGAGAAATTTCGATATATTCTTTTAAACATACAAACATCGTAGATTTATGGATCATATTTATTAATGTGATATTTTGACTTTTTTTTTACTTTTTGGACTCCAAGCTACATTAGATTCACACAAAATCTGTTTGTCTAGTGGTCCAGCATTGAAAATAATGTTTATTTCACACATAGATCATACTTTGAAACACATGTATACCAATATATATGTATACATTTTACAATTTTTTCATGACTAATCAAGTTGTACTATAAAACTAGGTTACTGTGGTTTGTATAAAATAATATGAGATAATTGATATTTGATATGAGGAATCCTTAATGATTTAGATCTTTTCGATGTTCATGGAGTTTATAAATGTCTTGAGTACTGAACGTGACGCTGTATACCATTTTTCAATTTTAAAATCTTATTAAGATATTTAATGAGTTCCTGATGATTTGTAGCATATTTAGCTATTTAAGTATTTTAATACATGTGAGTTGATATTTCTTAGATATCACAAAGAAATATACGAGGTTTTTTGAAATTTCAACTTTAAGTTTTGCAGGATTCAATGTTTTAGATATTTCTATTTTAATAATGCATATACTTTGTTGATATTTTGCAGTTAAGCTATGTTATACACTTAGTTATTTGAGATTTCTTATATTATTTGTGTCATAAAATTTTTTCAAACCACAGAAACTAATATTTTAGTTTTTGAAATTTTAACTTTTACATTTTTGAGAGTTTTATTAATTTGAATATTCTTATGAACTTTTGGATATATTGTAATAGGGAGAACGTTGGTATCATCAAACTATATTTGAAATGAACTTACGGATCTTAAGTTCGAGGTTACACTTGGTTAATTTATAAACCTTTAATCTTATTTGAAAACTTTATTTATTGTTTCTTATGTTCGCCTTGAGATTTTGAAATAGAAATGTGTATTTGAGATTGAGAGATTGATTCTCTATTATTTTAATATTTTTGTTTTTCAAAAGAATCTGTAACATCTGTACATTTTTAATTTCAGCTTATAGTGTTTTTTCTAAGATCATTTTTTTAAAATACTGAAAACCATAAATAGGGGAATTTAAGCGGACGGATGTACGGATTTAAACAGGAACAGAATGAAGTACATTAAATTCCCCTATTAAAGGTTTTCAGTATTTTAAAAATGATCTTAGAAAACACTATAAGCTGAAATTAAAAATGTCAACACTATTTGTAAACAAGTATATATTCATCATTTCCCTAAAGTTCAAGGCATTCCTTTCTATGATAACGTAATATTCTACCATTCCTAATTGTTACCAATACCTCGGCTCTTCCCAGCTCCGACGAAAGTGCCACTTACCTAGCTTCAAGGCTTTTAAAGGCAACGTTCTTAGCGGAGGCTTTAACGTTAGAAATGCCGTTTCAGCACATTTCTAATAAGACGCTAAGTCGCATGTCCCGAGCACAGGTACAGTTGGAACGTACGTGACTGGCGCCTAACTAGGACTATGCCGGATGGTCCGGTCAGATGAAAGGCAGAGACCGACTTTGCAATTAGAGAGACAGGTTAGATCAGAGAAATAGTTTCACAATCACCGCGAAAGCAAATTATGAAGGGGTGGAATAGAAGGTGAAAGGGGGCAGAGACGGAGTTGAGTACACTGGCAGACTAACTTCAGTAACACTCACACCACCCACTTGCTTCCGGTGTACGCCGCAGTGGATATAGGTAATACGATGGTCGGATTCAATCAGTAAGGATTGCTTAGAGGAAAGCTATGTAGGCGATTTGATTTATGCGCACTTGCCCACAGTTTTGCGAAATTGCCCCTTTAGTTTAATAGTGAGTTTTCACTCAGGGAGCTCAAAGATTTATCGGGATGAAGGTTATTGCAGCTATTTATTGAAAATTCGCTCACTTAATGTTTCAGTCATTTAGTTAGTAAATGAAGTATAGCAGAAAAAATATATCCGCAGCTTTGCGTGTAACTCTTATAGCTTACATTTACTATTTGAAGTCAATTAGCACATATGGTATATTTTCTTAAGATATCATTATTACACAATTCATATATTTGAATTTTGAATTTAATATATATATATATATATATCCAGGTCAGTTTTCCTTTTATTGTGAATATCTTGGAATATATACATACACATATAAATATATATATTTCAATATAATATTATAGTTACTAATATTTATGAGAGAAGATTTTAATTTCAATATTATAAAAGTTCCTCATTGGGAGAATAATGTACATGTTTCTATATATATATTCATAAATATTATAATTAATTATATACAACACAATCAATTTCTAGTTTTAAAAAAATCAGAAAAAATAAATAACTATAAACTTTTTACAAAATATTGCTTAATTTAGAAATACCCAATTAATTTTATTAATAGTTATTTGAATAAAGAAATTCTAAATAGTAAGGATTAATATCCCTTAGTATTATAACAGTTTATTACTATATATTCATAATTTTTCCTACTTATAGTTACCTCCATATTCTAATGTTAGATAAAATTACTTATTATTATTTAATTCATACAGAACTCTAGTGTCACTAAAGTTATGGTAGTCTGTAAACTCTCTTTTTAATTTTTATTTCTATTATTTTCACTTTTGTTAAGTGCTACAATTCAGCCATTCCCATGCTTTGAATTAGCATTTGGGTCCAGAATCTGGCAAAAACTTTTTCATTGTACTCAGATTTAGCGCGGGCTCTGAATTTTTGAGTGCAATTTTTAGGCAAACTACCTTTATCTTGTAATGGATTTATAGACAATCTATCTATTATTTTCAATAGGTTTTTGCTCAGTATTATTAACATAAAAGAGGAAAGTTGGCAGGCCACAAAACATGTTCAACCACAGTTTTACATACATTATTTTACATATAAGTTGTCCTAAATCAGCAATGTTTATAATATTGCACCATCCATTTTTTAAAATTTTAATTTCTCATTTATCTTTCAATGTATGGTTTTCTACAATCTTAGTACTTTTCGGTTTTGTTTGATAAATGTTCATCTCTCATTTGTAGAGAATTTAGACTATATATATATATATATGTTTTTAAATATTGTCATATTCACCCAAAAAATTTAGTTTTTTATCAAAAACGACTTGTTACGAGAAACAAATCCATAAATTTATTTAATACAACTAACACCGCCTTAGATGTAATTTAATTACCCAATGTTAATAATTAATTATGAATAACATCACATGGCTTAATCATTTGGTATGTTTCAAATTTCCTAAAGTTATTAATAAAATTTCTTGCTACTGTTAGCACACTCTGACTTATCTTTAAAAGGATTTGTGTCATTTGATATCTCTGCATTATATACGTATAAAAAATTCGTAATTTTTTTTCAATCTAAAATTTCTTAAGAATATCGTAGTATCGAATATCGTATTTGGCGACAAGCCAAATCAAATTTAAGTAATCTGTTATGAAGTTATCATAGAACTTTTCCAAACATATTTGCTCATTTTTATCAATGCAATTTCAAAATTTTTCTCTAGAAGGATTCTGCCAATTTTCTGTGTTAATTTTTAATAAAGTTTTAATTTTTTTGATACTTATTGAATCAACCTAAATTGTTTATTTTATGGCATGTTAAAATATTTTTAAAGAAGTTTCAAAAAATATTTAAATAATTCAAAGGTTGAAATATTTGAAGAAATATACATTCAGAACTTTAAAAAAAAAAGGAGAATTATTTTTAATGGAAAAGTACTAAAATGAATGCCTTACAACTTTCAGATGTACATTATTATTGCCCAAAAGTGTAATGCATAATCCACAACATTATAAATTAATGAGGTTTTTTTTATTATATTAACAAAAGTCTTACGAAATGACTATGTTAAAAAATTTTTAAAAAAATAGTTTCAAATTTCATATTGTGAATGAATAATAAAAAAATATAATTATTGCGAGTAATACATAAATTTATAAAATAAAATTTAATTTTAAAATTATTTTATATCTGGTAAATTTGTAATAACCTGGATTTGAACCTGAAACTAAATAAACAATGATTGCAGGAATTAGGAAACTAGGCCTAACTGGTTTAGATGGAAAAATGTTACAGTTATTAAAATTCAGGAAAAAATATAACTAGCTTTCTTATATCGTTATTAATCTAAATTTATGAACATTGCTTAAAAAATTTGATTTAATAGAAGTAATGCGACATACACCTCAGAACTGGTTCTCAGAAATTTAGAATTTTTTAGCAGTACTTAATCAAAGAAATTTTACTTTTTTTTTTTTTTTTTTTTTTTTTTTAATGCTAGAAACTACATAATGTTAACTGAATCCTTATCATATCTGTTTATTGATAATGATATCCGTACTTGCTTAAATGGTTTATTTTTTTATCTTATAATTAATCTTAACTTTCTCATTTCTTTATTTCTGATTTTTTTTACTCTTAATTATGTAAATAACTTTTCGCAGCTGATGATTATTGGTTTCGTCATGATAAAATAGACATGTGAGCGTCTCTAGATAAGAGTATTCCTTAATACAATTAAGTAATTATTTTGATTTATATTTTTGTAGGTTCTTTTTTTAGTTGTATTATTTATTTTAATATGAGTAATAAAGAATATAATCTTTTTTAACGATCTGGAGGTTGTAGAAATTTCGTTTCTTATAACTCTGCTGTACTACATTTATATAATATATCTATATTGCTATATTATCATTCCTTTTTCAATCAAATATTTTATTTACTTACCTAAAAAACAAATCCACATCAAATTTCACTTACGATTACATTTTTATTATTATTATTTTATAGTTGTAAAGCTATATTTTATTTATAAAAATAATTGTTTGCAATGTATTTAACTAATTATTTATATGATCTATTTATTATTAAAAAATATATCCAGTATTAATTTCAAATAATCCCTATCATGGAATTCACGACTTGATTAATTGCTTACATCGAATCATCGTTGAAATGTTACCCTTTTGCAAAGGATATTTACTATCATTGTCTTTTCTGTCAACCTTTATTGTATATTGTGACAAAATTAAGCAACCTTTCATGGAAGAAAAATAAGAGTAAAATAAAGTTTCATTTATAATATGTTCGTCTGTAAAAGTTCCGAAACACATATTTTTGTTAATTTTTTGAAAGTTACTTTACCAATTCAGATGCATTTTGGTGGGAAAATACTAAAAGACTGAGGTGCTAAAAAATTGAGAAGTTGTAAAGTTGAGATGACAAAAAATAATGTTGCTCGCTTGTGATTCTGATTTATGCTCGTGAAAGATTGATAGCCCGAAAATGACGTAGCAAAATCAGATCAAATTTTAGAGTGTTTAATATGGGTTATGACCATCCTGACTGTAATGCAGCTCTCAGAACAAATTGTCATATTGTTAACGATGCAGTTTATGCGACCTGATGACAATATATCCCATTTCTTCCCCAAGGCGCTTTATGACTTTGGGAGTTTCTGGTACAGAGCTGGCGATCTGTAATTATTGTATCAAGAACATTCCAAACATGCTGTATAAGATTCAGTTATGGTGATTTTCTGAATTTCTTTTCTTAGGGTACTAGTTGATCAGCTGAATCCTGTGTAAGCCGAACATTAGCAGTCCTACAGATGGATTTGGAGCCAAATACCCATAGAAAAACCTTTCACCTTTCTATAACTTAGAGACATCAAGATACATCCATGAAATGCGCGCAGCTGTGTACGCATGTCCAACATCACACCGGGCCAAACCATAAACCTTATCTTTCATAGTGGTTCACGGTATCGGGTGCCTGGCTGTCTTACATCTAAGCACGTCGAGAATCAGATTTCAGCCTGAATCTCGATTCATCAGTGATGAGAACATAGGCCCACTGATGATAATATATGCATCATGTCAGACGGAATCACCTGTGAATTTCAGCGAGTGGGGTGTATCTATTGGTCTCCTGGTATAGAATTCTGTTTCAAGGAGACTTCGGTAAATACTATACCCCGAGATTGAGGTTCCAATCGGAGATTTCATCTGTGAGTTGAGTAGCTGTCCTCCCCTTATTGCACCTTACAGTGAAACCAAATAGCGACCATCTTGTTAATCTTAAAAATCCTGCAGGTGGTCTTCTGGTTGTTGTTCCAATCTCATGGAGCTGGTTCTACAAAGTGGAATAATTTTTTCGTACACATTGAACCACTTCCATTTAAAGTTAGCCAAAATTCAATCATCCAAACGTATTTGAGCTTTTATTTGATCAAGTTTCAGAACTAATCCTAAGCCTTCAAGAACACGACAACATTGACACCACATAGTTACAAAAAGCTTTGAAGCATCCATCTTATCAATTTCATTAATTTATATGAAAAATAAAAGATAACGAATACAATTGAATAATGAAGAAAAGCATCTTCTTTTTATTACGTTTACCAATTTTCAGTAAGATAATAATTCGTGAATTTTCTAAAAACACTTCTTTTTTGTCCACCAGTGTATTTCTATGCACACTAAAGTTTCTTGCGTATTCAGACACATATATTAGAATAGAGAAGAAGGTATATTAGGATTAAGATTACCTATATTAGGATAGAAAGATCTAAAAACCTAGCTGTAAAATTAATTAATGGTAGCAACTCTTCCCATAAGATTGCACTGTGCCATTATAGCTTAAAACATATTTTATATCTAATTTAATGCTACAAGATTTATATCGCTAAAATTAAAAAGTATGGGTGATTAAAAGTAAAGTTGGTTACATTATTTTATTGCTTCACATTATATTTATTCAAGTATCTTTATAAATAAGCCTTATGTTCAATGATTCAGATGGATTTTTTTTATTCAGTCTTAAATCTCTATTGCTCTTCTCATGAGTAAGCAATTAATGTAAGTTTCAGCAATCTAATATTTAGCCGGCAAATTTTTTTATCAAAGTCGACTAGGACACTTTAATCTTTTAAATTAAACAAACGTTAAGCATACACACACACTGCCTTTTTTCCTTCTTTAAGGGACTTAGAAAGACCTTACACGGTAAAGAAGGAAAACACTTTTAAAGACTAAAATATTCATTCACGTACATTATTCATAGTGTCATATCCACCATTTAATTTAACGTTACAATTTGCCAGAAGTAAATAACAAAAACACAAACGCTTTCCGTAGTCTCAATAAAATATTCAGAACACCGTGTTCCTGTATTCATTCAACCCCGGGCGAGAGCAGTTCTGTTGAATTTGGTAAAATTTTTTATTTTTCAATTTTCGATATGATTTTTTTTGTACTTTTTCTTTCTTCGCATTCTCAGAGTGAAAAAGAATTTCTCACCGCCGCACGCTCTCGTTCACCAAAGCTAGATAATTTCGTTACTGCTTTCAGTTCCAAGCGAAGAAAAAATAAACAGCATTGCATAAAATGGAGCTTAAAATGTCTCTTTTTTTATTTATGAACAAAATACCTTTTTGTTTGCTTATTAAATTTAGTTTATCTTTTTTTGGTGAACATAAATAATAAATATAAATATATTGATTCCCTTTTATAATAAAGACTTCACCACTGGGGTAAGTTATAGAATTTAAAAAGCTTTGAATGATCGCCCCCTTTTGGCAAAGAGAAATTTAATAAAATAATCAATAAAACCGTAAAATAAATGATAAAAATAATTGTTTTCACAAATAAATAAGCACTATAGTTGATTTCCACAAAGGTTTGAAATCCACGGGGAAGGTTAAAAAGTAAATATATAAAATTTCTGAGTAATATTAATATAAAGATTCATTGGTAATAAACTTCATGCAAATCTACCGATATTGAATATGGTACAGCCGTTATCAATTCTTTGCACTGTCATATTCAGTATAAGGTAAAACATGACTTCTTATTACAAAGAAATGATCACTATTACACAAAATGTATCAAAATAATGAGGGGTACATAGTATACATCTATAATTTATGTGTATTTAGCCTAAGGTACTCATAAATATCTTAAAATTGAAGAAACTTTGTCGCAACCCGAAGTTTGCAGGGGCTTAATGAGTAATTAACAGCGTTGGAAGCAATCTTAGTCTAAAGTCTTAATCCAACTTATAGGTTTATTTAAAATGACTTATCTCTTGATCCGCTTGTAGATCACTTGACAACTCCTTAAACTGCAACAGCTTGGCACAAATCAACTCCTATATTTTATCCACTGGTCTGAGTAAGTGCTAAGTTTGAATACTACTTTCAATACGCACGACTTCCATTTTACAAATCACTTTCCATTAATAACTTTTCAAGGTCCCCAATTAACCTAATACACCCAATGCCAGGGTTTAAGTAGTATTTATATTAGCGTAAAATCATGTCGTCTCTACGGATAGCGCTGCGGAAATCACAGTTAAAGAATAGTTTCCCCAAGTGGATTAGTAGAAGACTTGCGGATGGAACCCGTCAGAACTTTGTAGAAAAAACTTAATCAATTTTGAAAGAAAGATTTATATTTTAGTATTAATATTGACTTTCATTTTCTTAAAAGTAAATTTATACTTTTATTTACAGTGAGTTTTGCATAAAATTCAACATAAAAGTGTCAAAAATGTGTGTGATAACTTTTCAGGAGAATATCTCTTTAAAAGTAGTAGAGCAAATGCTATATTTTATCGATGCTCCTATTTTAAGAAAACAATTTTTTTTAATTTAATGTAGAATGAAATTAATTCGATTTTTTGAAAAGTTAATGATTCATGTAAATTTTTAAATGGATGTGAAAGGGAAAAGCATAAAGAGAAAATCATCTTTCTATCCCCTTAGTTATAGAAGAACTCTTATAAAGTAGAATAACATGCTAGAAAATTCTTAATGAAAAATAATTAACTGACACATGATACAAGTAATACATAAATATTTCTTTTTTTTTTAGTTAAAAAAAAAGGAAGAAAATATTTCTGTTAACAGCATCTAATTTTGATGTTGACTTTTCATCAACAATCCATATAAAGGAAGTGATTTAACAAAACTTAGAATACAAAATTAATAACCAGTTTAAAATGTATACATTAATTGATAACGAGCATAATTTTATTTTGGAGAAAGCGTTATAATTAGTTATAAGGAAGTACATACAAAATAATTTCAAAAATTTGAAAAATCATAAAAAGAAATCATAGTTTAAAACTAAAATCAATTCAATAAAATAAACATCGAGAACACATCCCAACCTAAACTATTTCTAAGGAATTTATATGCCAAATGGAAATTAGAATTAAGACTCATTTCTTAATTTTCTCAAAATATATGCAATTTAAAATATATTTAATATCATTGTGTAAATAATCCACTACATACCACGTAAATTAATCGTATAAAATTTTTCATAAAAAAAAAAAATGTTATTTGTTAGTAGAATTTTACATTTGCTCTTATAACAATGTAAGATAGCACAAGTACACTATCTTTTAAATAGGGTTCACTGTTAATTTTCCTTATTTTATTCAACTGAAAAATGTTTCTTATCGTAAAATACCGTATTTGTATTTCGAAATATTAGTTGTTGTTTTTTGTAGCAATAAAGCGAAAGAATGATAAAAGGAGGAAAGCGACTCCCTCACCTGTCACGAGTACTTAGGAATTGTGAAATCTACATACTTGAAATTTAGAAGGAATGTTGATTTTGTTGAGTAAAGATCCACTTGGAACGAAATCGACACCCAATTTAGAATTAGGGGTGCTATAAAACATTCCTATTTTAGAAATATTAGACATACAGACCTCCACGAAGTAGGCGTTTTACGAAAGTTGACAAACGAATGGGGTTACGGCGTTTTTATAGACAGAAATTTCCGTTTTTGGAACTATTAGACCTGTTACTGATCTTAAATTTTGCAGGCATGTTTATTTCAATTCATGTTTATTTTTCAACTCACAAGGTCGAGGGTGGAATTGGAGTTCGGGAGTGTAATATATATATATATATAAATCCGTTTGAAACTTTATTGACCTGCAGACATGCAATTTAACAGGCGTGTATCCCTGATTGAGTAGAAATCTACAAAGAACTGGTTTTGCGAAAATCGACTACCAACGAGTTTACGGGGCTTATAGACCACAATACTTCCGTTTTTGAGCTATTGAGTTATTGTGAATATAAATAATGTGTCATTACCAAAGTGCATGCACATCGTTATTTTCGCTTAACATTAATTTAAATGAGCAATAAATTCTAATGGGAAAAAAATTTAATTTTCTGGAAATAATTTTGATACCTCAAAAAGCTCGAAAAATAAATAATAAATAATTGATTTTGAGATATAATTAATTTTTTGTACGTAGAATGGTCTGAATAAGTCAATTTTTTTAAAAAAAACTTTTAATTTTACATGTTTTTTTTTAAATTTTTATTGAAAAACAAATTAATACCAATATCAAATTTATTGATAAAAGCGATTATTGATACATTACAATGAACAATAAAATAGTAAACTAGGTTCTTTTAGGGCAGTTATTGAAATCTTTTTTTATACAGTGGTTTATACAGTGGTTAACAACTATTATTCTTCATCCCAGAGAACCCTAAGCAACAAAAAAGCCCTGTCTGAAATTTTAGATATACAACAAATGGTTAGACAGATCGTAACAGATTCGACGGGCAATTTTTTTTTTCAAAATCAATAGTTGCTATTTAAAGCACCAGTCATAAACCTTAGTCCCGGAACCTCATAGCCCCAAATGTTCCACTAATTGCGGGAGATTCAATTTTACGGTAATCTTATACCTACTCTGGAGTATCCCACTGAAGGGGCTGAGCACAGGTAACGGGCGTTCATTAATGTTTGCGTTCGACGGCATCTCCGGTAACATCCGGTAATCTAATACGGTATTAGGCGGATGAATATTGATCCCGTACTTTGGGTTTGGTTTGTGCAGTGGCATTAAACCGTTCTCTCTCTCTCATTTACGGGTGCGCCGGCTGCTATTCTTGGCCCGACGCTACGTGTTCCGACGAAAAGGAATTTGTTGAGGTTAATAAAAAACTTCATTTTTTATATTTTGTCTTTCGCTGGAAAATTAGGCATTGGATGGTGAAAGAAACGGAATGAAAGTAATTATTTTAGAGAGAGAAAATGCCTTTGAAAGAGAAAATATCTGATTATATGTTATAGGGATTTAAGAGGCGAAGACTTCGCTTTTCATATGGGCAGAAATATTTATTTATATAACATACTGCTAGCAATTTAATAACCGTCTTCACTGCAGTTTCTTATTTATTTCCAATAATTGCCTTCTAATTCTTCCACGAGTGCTATAAATACATACGTTAATACGATTTTTTTTTTTTTCATTTGCAAAAATGACTTCGGATTTCTACCTTACTTAATAAAAATAAAATTGATATTGGTAAGGTTCAAAAATAAGAGTAACTAAATTATAAATATCGAAATATAAGTAATTTCTTCATAAGGGGTCTTAATAAGGTTTTTAATTAAATTCTTCCTTTTTAAAAGAAATTCTCATTAAATAAAATATCTTTACTGCGACAAAATTTTATTATGCATACACATGTTTTATTTAGTAACATTAAATTATTTTGGAATTAACTATTAGAGCTGTTTAAGGGAATGAAGCTAAATAAATGCTTTACTTTTAAAGTAACAAAACAAATATTATAACTATTTCAAAAGTGAAAGGATATAGCACTAACAACACACATATCTCTCTCTCTATTGATCTATATATATTTAAATATAATAATTTACTTGAATTTTCTCTCATGGAATTTTAATTCATAATTATCTTGATCTCTTCAAAGTTTCCCATGATAATAATTTTCTATATTTTACCCACCTAACGGGAAATAACACAACTATATCTTCCCCAAACTGAAGAGTTAGCGCTTTTTAAAAAATGATCAGGCGATCTTGTATTATCCTCGTATTTAAAACAATCAGAAAATTGTTTCTTAAATGATATGATTCTAATAATTTCCGATTAAACAAAACTATTAAATGTTGAGATCTTGAGAGAGATAAAAGAATACTTTTATATGTTGTTGTCATTCTCCGTGTCTTTATTTGTTGTGTGCTGTTATTGTTTATGCCTTGAATGTTTTTCTAACTTGACTAAATGCATGTATTGTTATTTAACAAGATGCTTTCTCATCAATATTGCAATGACAAGTATTTTTTATATGGTAGGTAAATTCGGTTTATATATAGTACAGAAAGTATTTCTTGCATATATATGTATACATTTAATGTTTCCAGCATACAAGTGATTTTGTAATATCACAACTGAATTTTCATGTAAGATGTACATACTTATAAGGTATACTATATCAGTAATTACTTAAATCTCTCCTTAAAAATGTTTCATTTTTAATTTCAAATTACTTTTAATACAAGTTTTGCAAGAAATATTTATTAAGAAGAGTAATCACAACTGTTACAAATGAACGCGAATAAACCACGTTTAATTTAAAACATCTACAAAGTCATTTTTAAAAATGATGTTTTGGAAGCATTCAGGTTTGTACATTTGAATAAATTCATATCATTTTGAGAATTCCATTAAGTGAAAGTAAAAACTTTGATTAAAAAAATATCTGGTTAAGCAAATTCGAAAACTTTTATTCCATTATTATTCTCCGATAGTACATTTAGTTCATTATATATTTTTCTTATCCAACATGCCTTCTATTTAACTAATATCTTTAAAGAGAATAAGTAGATTGGAATAAAGAAAAATTATGAAACAAACACCAAATCATGCAACATTTCTGAAGATTCCATTCGGGTCACCATTTTTTTGTAAATTCAAATCCTTCAAATTTAAATATAACTAATTTTTACATTTTTTTCAGTTTGCATACTTTTTATCATTTATTAAATGTTGAGAAATTTATAAATCGAGAGGATTAAGATACTAAATTTGTCTAGAGATTAAAAAATTCAATTTTGCTTAACATTTCTGAAAAATTTCGAAATAATTTGTTCTTTTAAAATTAGAGTTTATATTTATAAAATAAAATATCATTTTTTCAATAGTTTAACAAAAAATATTCTCTACAAATGTAATCCTAAATAAATAAAATTTATGAAATACAAGGTAGGACTTCAAAATTTTATTTGTTTACATTCCAGTTTTAACTAAAATTCATCTTTCATTACTATTAGGAATTTATCCTAAAAAGGTCAATTTAACCGAAATATAACAATTGAAAATAAGAAATTAAATATATTTCATATTTTTTGGAACAAATTTTCATAATAAAATAGAATTTCAAAGTCAACGACTTTAATATAAAGTCAAAAAGGGGAAAAATAAACTATAAAGATAAAATAACTACATGATAAAATGTCTTACGCGAATATGTAATGAATATATCTCTTTTAAAAGAGCAAAAATGTATGTAAATGTAAATCCATTTTCTCAATATTAATTTTAATTCCTTTGTAAACTAAATATAGTGCATAATCTATAGGTAAACATAAAATCTTATGTATGAACTATGAACATAAATGTGAAAAGTTCATTCTTCTGTATATAATTCAGATATTATTATTAAAATCATTTCTCAGTGAAAATAAATTTAGATTTTATAACATGCGCTTAAATCTCTTCATTTTTATTATAGCTTAGTTTCTTATACTCACAATACGCACATTAATATATATATTTATATATATATTTCATTTAGGTACATATATACTTAAAGTATTAAAGGAATTAATTTATATTTTGATATGTGGAACGACATTTACGGAATAATTAATGTTTTATTCTGTAAATCTTTACTATATAATATAATGCAAAAAATATATTTTCATTAAAGGATTAAAGGAACCGTATGTTAGCAAGAGTAAGTATAACTTTAAATTAAGAATTTTTTTAAAAATTTTAATTCGATTATTAACTTAATAATTTTGAAGATTAAGTAAGTATATATATTAACAAAGCCTTAACTACTGTTTGCGAAATCACGCTGGATATTGCGGATGTTGCTACGCTCATTTTTTTTACCAATTTTATTTGATGTTTGGAAAGAGGTTGATGGAATTTAAGACTGATTTATTTAATCCAAAAAAATCATTGTTACTATATGATTGTGAATAACATTTAGGAGAGAGAGAGAGATGTTTTTATGATCCAGTGCTTGTGTATAGGAATTTCTAACACTTTTAATATATGCTTTGCAATATGTTTTTAATTAACGTTACTTAATTGTTCGTGCAAAACAAGCATTATTAAAATGGTAAATTTAGTTTTACTAAGAAGCACAATTTTCAAGAAATGTTCTCATAACAAATATACCTTTTTTAAGCGTTATACAATCTCTGACAATGAAGTTCATTCAATAGTCCTGTAACATTAACTTAAGTTGCCTTACTGTTCTTCAAAATAGTCATCTCCCATAACTATGCACTGCTGAGATCTGATGTACATGTCCTGGAAACTTTACAAGAAGTTTTCCTTTGAGGTGAAGTTCAAAAACCTCGTCACATTCCGTTGGGTATCAGAAATATCGTAAAATCACTTTCTTTTCAAAACTAGCTTGAGTCCTGGGAATAGGAAGAAGTGTGGAGGATTGAGATCTGGTGAGAATGGTGGACGTTCAATTTGTACCACCCCCTTTTTTGGCCAGAAATTGTTTAACGATATTGGTTGTGTGAGGGTGTGAGCATTGTCACGAACAAAAAACCATGAACTTTGTTAAGCGTACAGGGGACCTACCCTGCATAGACCTTTCATGAAACGGCTCAAAATTTCAATGCACCTTGTAACATTCATCGTCCAACAATCATGCGTACAGTTAATCGACGATTTTTCGTGATTAATTTACTCATTTTCTCAATGTTTTCGTCACTGACGGAGGTCGCCGGTCTTTCGTTACGGGGGTTATCAGAAATGCTTTCCCGGCCTTCTCGAAAACAGGCGAAGTACGAGTACACGCACTTCATGCACAGTGCTTGATCTTCATAAACACGTACCAGCATCGAATAAGTTTCTGTAGGTGTCTTTCCAAGTTTAAAACAAAACTTTCAATCGATCTTAGTTCGTTCCCTTCCCTATTTTCAGTTAAGAACCAACGCATTAAACAAGCCATTTGTAAAACAAGTGTTATATGGAACACAAACAACGCTAAACTGAACAACGGTGGGAGCATGTGATCAACACCTGCCGCTACAAATGTGCAGCGTTTTGTTTCGCCAGTGTTGCCAGATCAACCGTTCTGACTTCATTTACCGAATTTTATTGTTAGAGGTTGTATAATATTCTTTTTCAATGTCACATGTTAGTTCTATTACACAAAACCATTGTTTTATAACTATGAAAAAACTATAAAAAAATCCAGCTTAATATTAGAATCATTTAAAAAAATATGAGCTTTGAAACATGTGTTTTAAATTACTTGTACGGTGATAAAGCGAAGATTTACTGAGCTATTTTAATTAACACGGGATAAAATAAGCTAACAGTTGGACATTTATGATAGAAATGTTATAACTTAGGGAGATACGGTACCCTGTACAGATTTTTCTTACTTTGATAGTTATAAGAATAATTTTACATGTAGTGTATTCGAACACATATGAAATAAATATTTCAGAAGTTAATACTATTCTAAAAAAAACAATTGCTTTAAAATTTTAAAAAATTATTTCATATTAAAATTCCTATTACTTCTACAAATTTTGATATTTTTGAACCATTTTTTCTTGATATTCCTGGAAGTGTTTTTCACAATTATGTGCTTGGGGTTGTGGTATTATGAAGGATACTTTCGCTTGTGAAATTTTGTGTTTCTCTGAGACACTATATAAAACAGTAAGAAAAACAGCTATATATAAATTTATAGATTTCTAAAATTAATAACTCTTCATCTAAATCCTTATTCCATGAACAGAATTATCAAACATATTATATTAGACAACCATAAAAGTCTCAAAATTTTATATTAACTATAAAAAAAAGCCTTAGAATTTTAAACATATGATCAACATGAAAAAAATGAACCTGAGAAAAAGCAATTTAAAGTTTTAAAAATCATAAAAATAAATAATAAAAGCTAAAATATAGTGTCAATTCTTGTATATATATTAAAATTCAAGTTGCATAAAGTACTTTTAAAGTAAAATTCATCCTAAATTATCACAAATTAAAAGACAAATAAATTAAAATTAAATAGAATGAAGTGATAAAACACTGTAAAAAAATCAGCTATATCTAACTTTGTGGATATTTTAAAAATTAAATCTTCAAATAAATCCTTTTCTATGCACAGAATTATCATACATTTTACACAAAACAACGATAACAAGTTTCAACGATTTCTACTGAATAGGAAAAAAAATCAGCATTGTATATATATGATTATCATGAAAACTAAAAAGCCGAGAAAAAATGTTTAAAGTGTTCAAGGTCAATAAAATAAATGAAATAGCTAAAGCATAGTATTCCTCCATACATATATTACAATTTAGGTCATAATAAGTAATCTAACACAGTGAAATATATTCTAAATTATTATATATTATTAAGCTAATATGTTAAAATTATATGCATTAAAATATTGCAATATGTATCACATACACTAACAATTCCTTTGTACTTATAAAAAACTGCATCTTAAGTTTATAATATAATTTATTCTAATTTTTTTTAAATACATATCATTAAAAATCATCATGTTTGTAAATGATACCCTGTTTTTTTTAATCAATAAGGCATCTCGTGTTTTATTTGCTAACGCAATTTTTTACGAGCAGTTGCATTTCGATCAACCTTTCCTTTGATAAATTCTACCGTAATCTCACCAAACAGCTAATATTTTTGACTGTTTATTTGAAGCAAGCTCATTTTTTTCTTATTGCAAATTTTCTAATGATTTTTTGCACCAAAATTAAATTCACAAAGGGCATCACAAACAGCAATAGTTACTCGACATTGTATCGCTGACATTTCTTTTGAACATTTACTCCAAATGATACTGTGAAGACTGCAATTTGCATTTTGCATCACACATCTTATGCATCTTTGAGGAAGTTTATTTGAATACAATCTTTGATAGATTAGCATAGTTTTGGCTAAATGAGCTTCCTTCAAGGGTTTCTTCATATGCTTTATGTGAGGACCAGGTATTTCACCACGTGCAAGAGCAGCTTGGAAAAAACACCAAGATTCTTCTCCAGTTGGACATTTAAAATGTTGAGGTTTCTGGTCCGCATTGATATACTATGAAACAACGTTGCATAAATTGTAGTTTTCATTGCTTCCACGTCATCTTTTTTTGAGTGAATTGCATTTTGACAATAAGGTGCCAATTTTAATAATTGCCTCTTTCATTAACCCTTTATCTATCGACGATATTTATAAGTACCGCTCACTTTAAAATTACAGAGTATAAAACACTTTTACGAAAACTCTGACGATACTTAGCAAGAAAATTCTTTTAAATCCACTCTTCCAAGATATATGGCAGCGTGGGTTCTAGGATGAGTATTTTAGAGGGGAAGGCGAATAGTTTTATAGCAGAAATTGTGTTTTCAGCTGACTGGCGTTTTCAGCGAATTGCGAGGATTGTCATTTTTGTTCCAAAAAATAGTTAATGTCAAAAGGTAAGTGTCTTATTTTTTTTATGTTAATGAAGACTTTAGAAAACGATTTGTCTATTTTTTTTTAAAGTGAACAATGAATATAATTAATTTTACAGATGATTATCTTTAATTAGTTAATTAGCTTTAACGGATTAATTTTTCCGTATTTTAGTCCTTAATTTTGAAAGTAATCATTAAAAAAATATTGTATGAAAAAAAACTGCAGTAAATCATAATGCGGTAGATAAAGAGTTAAACTGGCGCCGGATTTCCCTCTCAAGGAAGCACATCTTCCCTGCCATTCTTTAGCATCTTTCCATAAACCTGTCTCTAGCCGCTTACTAGTATGATTTATACACTTACGTTTTTAAATTTTAATCACAATATCATAAACTTCCTTGTCATTTAAATATGGCATGTTGTTTCATCACCGTCTGGCAATAGTGGCATGTATCGGAAACCGCTATCTTCAGATCTTTGCCATAATTTAAGAGCAGTCACTTGTTCCATGGCATAAGATGATCCTACATGATTAATAAAACATGAATATACTATATGGCCTTCATACCACACTTGAAATTTTGCTGAATTTTCTCCCAAATAAGATTTTTCATTTTCATATTCAATGCAGCTTTTGGACATAGTTTCAAAATCAATGACAGATCCAGTAAGAAAGTCAATTACACAACCTACACTCATTTGAGATGATTATCTCAGAGTCAGCCAAGTTCTATCAAAAGTAACATCTATATTAATAAGATAAGATATCTTTGATAAGCACCTTTCACCTGATTTTGAGCATCATTCAAGATTTTTCTGTAGATATAACCAAAGATTTACATAGTTTATATATATTGAATGTTCTTCTTGAGGCTAAATCCAGATTAATTAATATACAAAATATTTCCATGGATAAATAGCCTTTCCCAACCCTTTAAAATGATTGCACCATGTGCTTGATTGTGTCAAATGATTGACCTTCATAACCTTCACTTTCATAAATTCGCCTCGATGTAAAGTTACTTGATTTAATTACATCTCATGAAGTACAAAATACAGATATTTTTCTAGAAAATCCGAACTTTTCACCAATATCAATTTTTAGTGAATAGGATTTGCAAATTTAGGATTTGCTATGTTACAATTTATATCGTTCAAGCAGCTGTCTTCTAAAGTGTGGGATCTCGTATTTCTGTCTCGTAACGCTGATGAAGTAGGAGATTCATCTCTATTAAAACATCAGTTTCATGACTGTTGAGTTCATTGCATCATCTCTTATCAGTTGATTTAAAATTAGTGTGACCAATTTTAAAATCTTATAACTATTTATGATGAATTTCAATTTTTATATTATTATGATGAATTTCAATTTTTATATTATTATGATTATTTCAATTTATATTTTTTATATTTTATTTATTTTAAAAATGAAACATTTAAATTACTAATCTAACCATTTTTATTAGGGGGACTAAATCATGGTACCGAAATTAGATCTTCAAACCCGGAACGAAATTTTAAAGCTTTCGAAGAATGGCTGTTCAAATTCTGTTAGAAATAAAGTATTTAAAAACCAGAAAATACATTTTTCTAATGTATTACTACCTAAACTTTGAAAAGAAATAAAATTTGGCTGTCAGTCAAAAGCTCCAGTAAAAGAAGTGTGACCGGAAGGAAGTTCTTATTGAAAAAAAGAAGCTGAAAAGACTTAACGCTTTAGAAAATTCTCCTCGTCAAAGAATTTTTCCAGAGAAACTAAAGGTATCGCTATCGACAATTTGTCATCAGGTAAAGGAAATTGGCTATAAAAAAAGTGAATAAATTTACATGTCGACAAATGTCTGCTAATACCGTGCAAAGACAAAGAAAATGCTCTTGGCCTCTGTATTTAAGGTTTCGCAAATGTAGATACAAAACATGGATAACTTCGAATGAAGTACTGTTTCATTGGTCATTCACAACTGGTTAGACGATACAACATATGTCATGCGAAAAGCGTTGCAAAGACGCAGCTATTTTGCAAAATACAAATTAGGCGTCAGGTGTTATTGTATGGATAGGAATGTCCTCTCAAGGCTTCACAAAACCACTTTTTATAGAATCAAAGGCTGAAAGATAGAATAAATAATACAAAATCCTTTTAATTTCTTTACGTTATTTGATCTCATTAAAATTTTTAAAAGGAATAAAACTTTCTTTTTACATTTTTTCAATATTTAAATGGTATCTAATGTTTAACTTGATTCCACTGTGGATATTTTTATCATTTAAATTTTCAAGAATAAAACCTTGAACTTGATTACAAATGATAAAGTTTAAATAGGTTAACATTTTGAAGCTTCCAAATAACTAAAAAAAAAACACCTTCATTCTGTGTTAAAATTTCTTACTTAAATAAAATTAGAAATTTTTATTTAAAAACATTATTTTTTGGGAATGAAGAAATGTATTAATGGTGTTTTAAATTTGCTCTATATTGTTTTCTCTTATAGAAAAAGTTATATTTAACGTTCATCTTTAATGCTATGAAAAGGGAATGGTCGTACAGAAAATAGCTTTATGAAAAGAAAATAGAAAATATAGTTCATATTCATTTATGTATAACGTACAAATACTCTATACTTTCTAATTGCACATTTATTTCTCTAGAAAACTTTCTGAATGAAAAGTTTACATAGAAAAAAACAAATTAGGAAATTAAATCATCAAATTAAGTGTGTACTTCCTTTAAAGTTAAAACTATCAAATAACTAGGGAAATCAGTTAGAAGATTTTAAGACAGTCATTAAAGAGATCACTATAACTATTTGTTGATGGCGATCATTTATGCATGTAAATACGCAGCTTCATCCAGTCCTTTTCGACATCTAATTTCTTGGATTCTCTATAAAAGACATCTGATTTTGAAAAGAAACACCTTATATAATATTTATTGCCACTTTAAAACGAGTAAGCTACAAGCCATTCAAGATGTGAAGAAAAGTTACAGACGCTGTTGATCTAAATCGTAATGTGAACAATTCCATTAGTGAAATGTGTTTGAACTTTCGTTTAGTTGAACCAGACTTCTACTTACCACTAAGTCAATTAAGAAAGCTTTTCAAAGAATGAGAAAAGCAGGAACACGCAATTTATTAATGTACTGAGGTGAACCAAAATGCAACAAGGTTCAAAGAGCATAATTAAGCTTGTGTATACAATTCTTCAAAAACGAGGCTTAGCAAATGCCACTGTAAGAAAACAAACTCTTAAACTGCCGCAACTTTTCAAATCTCTTATCAGAAAAGGGAAAGTTTGTTACTCTAAAGAAAATGAATGTTTTCAGTTGCGCACCTTTTGATATTCCCATGTGTAAATTTAGAGACATTGGCTATACTTCTAAATTCTGTTCAGAATGTATGTAAGTTTTATTAGTACTTGGTTTAGGTGTATTAAAAAAACTTTTATATTAAGATTATTAAAGATTAAAAAAAATGACAGAAATCGAATGTTAAAACACATAAAAGATGGAGAAGAATTTCAAGAGATGAGGTAAATTTTCTTTATTAAAAATTTGATTTTCCTACTTTTACATATATATGCATATATATTAAGAAATTATTTCGTATATATACATTCCCAGTTAAATATTATACGTGTTTATGAAATACATGTCTAAAGCGTATGCAATTAAGTATATTTAAGCATAATACTCCTGAATAGAATTGTTTTAACTAAGAAAACATTAAGGTTGAGTTGAGTTGAGTTTGGTGTTTTATGGCGCAAGAGCCAGTTTTGGCTATACTGCGCCAAACATTCATAGGTCTGTGGTCTGAACGGGAAAATCAGAAAAGGAGAAATTGGATGACAAGATGGAGGGTCGAAAATAGAGAAGGATCACTGGGGTACCCCGGGGTCGTGACACCCGTGTTTACCAAAGATAGTAAACCCTTTGGGAAAAGGAAAAGATCACTAGGGTACCTCGGGATTGTGACACCCATACCCACCTAAAGAAGGTGAGCCCCCTGAGGGGGAGAAAACATTAAGGAATGTTTATTTTCTAAATAAATGCACTCAGAGTGCATTTATTTAGAAAATAAATAAACACAAAATTGCACAAAATTCTTCAATGTATGTTAAGTTATCGTGAAATTTTAATTATTAGTAAGGAATTAAAGATATCTGAATAAAATTTAAATTACGTATTATTTGATTATTATTTATGCAATGTTGTAAAAACCACACCGCTAACCTAGCTGATTTGCTTGGTTTCAGAAATCCATAGATTGTACAAACCCGCAGTATGGAAAAGATATAGACTTGAAATATGATTAAATTCCTTTATGAAATCCTACAGTGCCCAGCAAATTTATAAGGAAATGATGTATGTTTTTGGAGAAATGATACCTCATTATATGACGACTGTGAGGGGAAAAGTAATTTTAAAACTGATCGCATGTCCCTCGAAAATGATCCAATAAGTGGAAGATAGTTTCTCACCAACTATACGGTCACAGTAAAGAAAAAAAAGAGTATTTTATGCTATTAGACTGGAAAGCAACATGGATGAAAATGGATAGTTGAAATATGAATGAAACCATTCAAAGTGGTAGTACATGTAGTGACATGTACACATAAAAGATGTCAGCTTGCAAGTTTCCATAAATATTTCAAAAGTAAACACGTCTCAGCATGCCTAAGGAGATGTTAAATCTTGTAGAAGACAAGGGTACTTTGTTTATCGCTTAGTGACTATGGATGAATCTTGGCATTAATAATATGAGACAGAAACTCAAGAGATAAGCAATATGGGGAAGCTCAGCAATGCATATCCCCCACTTTTAGGGTGAAACCACCTTACCACGAAACCTTTAGGGTGCAGAAATCTGCAAGCAACATTAATATCTCTATTTTTTTTCTGGGAGTGGGATGGACTAACTGCTGAAGAGTTATCTTAACAGATTACCTAGAGAATGTC
>BMAV01005576.1:103399-167299 GCA_019973955.1 Trichonephila inaurata madagascariensis | reverse complement strand
TTATTACGTGATTTCTTGTTATGTTCATTATCTATTATTTCTGGTTTTTGAAATATTATACAAATTTATTTTATATATATATATATATATATAACCACTTTTCTATATCTCACTAAAATTGAAGTTTTCTTGTTCCTAAACACAAAAAAGGTAAAAAAAAAAGGTGACAGATCTGCCAACACCTATGATGTAATTCAAGAGGTTTAACGATATGCAAACTGCTCAGTTATAAAATAAAATTCTTCAGAAAAGTCAAGAAACGCTAAAAGATGTATAAGACTACGTAGAAAAATTTTAAAAATAACGAAAACTTTCTATCTTCATTATTTTTAGCAATAAATAAAACTTCGAGATAAGAATACTTATTTGAATTTACATTTAAATATTAATATAAATATGTTAAAAATGCAACATTTATGATAAAAAGAAGCTTTTCAGTTTTGATATTTTTTAAATCCTCTTTTTGAAATGGCGGCATGCACAGATCAATTCACAGAAATATTTTACTGCATTATATTCAAACAACTAGTGATATAGTTCTTAAACATACAGAAGAAATCAATAATTTCAAAACTTATTATAAAGGCTTTTTAGAGCATAATTATATTTCTCACTTTAAACACACTCACTCTCTGAATAAAAATAATATAAGTAAAGGTTTATAATAATTTTATTTTGTATGCTCTGTTCTTCATATAATTTTCATTTTCACTTTTATTTAATTTTTGCTCTCTCTCTCTTATAAAACGTTCTATTTGAATATTTTATGTTTCAGAAATTTAACATCACAATCAGTTAATTTTATGATTTCAATTTTCAGTTCAAATGCAAAATCCGTTTAATTCATTTTTTGAAATTTAATTCCATTTTCAGTTCTATTTTTGTATGTCTTAGGTATATTTTTAATTTCTCTTTTTTTTCACTTGTTAACGTTACTTATTGAATTTATAAATAATATATTTTTTTTTTCTAATTTGACATATTTATCTAATTACATTCTGTTCGAGTACACCTCTGAATTTTAGGTATATCTGTTATTTTTGTTTGCTTATTATTCGTATTTTTGTTTCTATTTATTTTCTTTATTGTTCTATTATGTGTAATTTTTTTATAGAAAAGGGAATTTGAGAAATATCTCTTATCTCTGTATAACATCCTTAAGTCTGTGATAGCTTTGGAAAATATTAAAAATGAACTTATTTCTCCTGACTGTCTTTATTAGATCGCATGTATCTCGATCTAAATAGTATTTACTTTCCACTGAACTACAGTTTTTTGTTTCGTTATACATATAAATACATATATAGATACATTTATGTAGTCACACAATTATATTTTAATTTTAACAATCAAACCTCACTTTATGTAGTTTATAATTTTTATGCAAAATTTATTGCATATATATAAATTTATGTATTAGTCCTAATTAATTATAGTTATCTAGGTAATATACAAGAGCGAAGGTTAAAACTACAGAATAAATACTTTTTTGGAAGCTTTAAATGTTTACAGAAACAATTTATTCACATTTTTCATGCAAAATATTCAAAATTTAACTGAAGAAAATTAGTAGGCGTGAAATTAAATGCCTCGAACTATTTATAATACTCTTAAGACAACTCGACACGAAATGTATAAATGAATTAAAATGAAATTACCATTACAAGTTCCTTGCTTTAATTGAGTTTGTCTCTAAAATGAGATTGTTTTTCATAAGTCTTGAAAGAAAGGGAACAATAACAATGGGACAAAACTAGCAAAACTTTTATCTCAATCATTGTTCTCTCAAACTGAGTGGTTCCCTATTCACACATTAAAAGTGAGTGTTTTCTAAATTAAAATATCTCACCTGAAGAGTTTATGAAAAAATAAACCATCATGTTTGCCATAGGTGGGTTTCTTCAAAACTTTATAAGAGAGCAAATAAAGAGGACTGCGGAACAAAAGACGTATAATGAGACTAGAAAAAAGTTAAAAGAAATTTGCATGAAAATAGTTGGAATGTAACAACTATTTTACACGCGACGGCAAGAAGGCAAAAATTTACCGTGAAAAAGATAATGCTTTGCATTTCAATGAATTTTATTAAAATAATTTTATTATTCAATAATGAAAAATACTCAATAAGGAGATTATGAAAAGAAAAAAAAAATAGTATACTAAATATTTTGGAATTCCCGATTGACTTCTTAGTCATTTACTTTCATGGTGGAATATTTTGACTTAATGAAAATGTTTCCAATTAACTGACTCATTTTATATATTCTTCCAAATATTGGGGCATCAGAATTTTACAGAGAAAAGTCATTCAATGTAAAATTAATTTCTACATTTTTCTTCAAATTAAAATGATATTTTTTAAGCCTCTTAGTATTATAATTGCGCCATAACAACTTCTCTTTTTAACAAGATGAAAAGATCTAAAGTTTATTCAAAATTCCTTCGTATTTATGCAATTAGGCTTTTCATTGTAATCAACTTCGAAAAATATTAATGTGAATTTTCGTTAAATTGTAATATATCTACTGAAACATAATATTTCCCTGAATGACTGGGACAAAAATGTTTAATTCAATACAATGTTTTAATTTTACACGATATGCTTATTTTGAAAAGCACCTGAATTAAATTATAAAATGAAGAATAATTTGTTAAAAATGCTTCTTTTTTGTATATTTAAATTTAAAAAAAACACTTCACGTACATTTCTTTTGATTTAGAAAAGAAAAAAGTTTCGCGAGCTCTCATTTATTACTAAATCACTCCATTGTCAGATTTGTGAACTCAAAGAGTAAGCATTTTTTAAAATTTTTTGGGCAAAGCAAATCATTTCCGCTTATTGCTATTTTAGTACATTGTACCTTACTTTTTCATTATCATACTTCTTAATGAATTATTTAAACAAGTATATGAAATATGAAAATATTTCCCAGGAAATGAAAAACAAACATTTGAAGTAGGTATTTAAGAAAAGTTACTGAGTGAAATTACCATAAACTTTCGAACACTAATATTAAAAACATTGTGCCAACTAATATTAAAACATTATGTCTTTCCTAACTGTTTTATGCTTTTTAGGTATCCGACTACGTTCGGAACCGTGATTTTAAAAAAGCGCATAAATGGATAATTTTCATGATATTAAGTGTCACTTAGATTAGAATACATGTATAAAATTGCTTTAAGGACATTGTGACAAAAAAAAAATATTTAAATACAATATTTCGGCAAAAAAGAATAAACATTTTTCAAAATGTACTTCTTTTGTAAAAAGGGCTTCTATTATAATAATAGTTAGCATGTATATAGCTCAGACCTCTGTAAAGAGGCTCAGCTATGATTTTTGAAAGATTCACATTATTTTCAGCGTTACAACCAATTGAAATAATTATCGGCGTTTTTTTCTTAAAATTTCTCCCCTCGGTTGTAGTAAAACATGGATAAAACCACGTCTAAGTTATATATTTCAAAAATTCTAGTTGAGCCTCTGTACAGTGGTCTGAGCTATATACACGCAAAATATTATTATAATAGAAGCCTTTTTTACAAAAGGAGAACATTTTGAAAAAAGTTTATTCTAAGTTAATTTTTTGCCGAAATATTGCATTTAAATATTTTTTTTGTCACAATGTCCTTAAAACAATTTTATACATGTATTATAATCTAAGTGACACTAAATATCATAAATATTATCCATTTACGCGCTTTTGCAAAATCACGGTTCTGAACGTAGTCGAATACCTTAAGATTCCCATGGTCAGAAAAAAAAATAATCAACAAAATCAGAAAATACTGGTTTTTAAAATATTTCTTGAAATTTTAATAAACAGTGAAAGAGGTATTGCAGCTCAGTTACACTAAGAAAAGAAATAAAAACCCTCTTTATTCAGGTTTTAAATTAAAAATTTACCATCTTACATACAATTAGAGTTGATTTGAGAAATATCCAGTCTTTATTACACATGGAAATTTTATATTTGGACAAAATCCTTTCTTGAAATGTTAATGTAAAAATTATTTTTTTTTACTATGTGTTGATTTTCATACATTGGATATTTGAACCTATATTTTGTATTTACCACACATGTCAAACTCATATGATAGTGCAGACCGCAAATTCTGGTTCATATTAAGGTATCCGACTACGTTCGGAACCATGATTTTAAAAAAGCGCATAAATGGATAATTTTCATGATATTTAGTGTGACTTAGATTAGAATACATGTATAAAATTGTTTTAAGGACATCATGACAAAAAAAATTATTTAAATACAATATTTTGGCAAAAAATTAACTTAGAATAACCATTATTCCAAATGTTCTCCTTTTGTAAAAAAGGCTTCTATTGTATTAATATTTTGCCTGTATATAGCTCAGACTTCTGTACAGAGGCTCAACTATGATTTTTGAAAAATTCATATTATTTTCAGAGTTACAACCATTTGAAATATTTATTGGCATATTTTCTTAAAATTTCTCCCTTCTGTTTTCGTAAAACAGGGATAAACCGACTTCCAAGTTATGCGTTTCAAAAATTCTAGTTGAGCCTCTGTACAAAGGTCTGAGCAGAATACAGGCAAAATATTAATACAATAGAAGCATTTTTTACAAAAGGAGAACATTTGGAAAAAAGGTTATTCTATGTTAATTTTTTGCCAAAATATTGTATTTAAATAATTTTTTTTGTCATAACGTCCTTAAAACAATTTTATACATGTATTCTAATCTAAGTGACACTAAATATCATAAATATTTTCCATTTACACGCTTTTGCAAAATCACGGTTCCGAACGTAGTCGGATACCTTAAAACAAGAACCATACGTTTTTGATGTTCAAAAAAAATTAATTAAATATTTTTATTAAATGTATGCATTTTGTTTAATAGTAGTAAAAAAAGTGTAATTAAAAAAAGTTTACCGAATTCAACCTATCTTATTTTTATTCCGCGTCTGTTTATTTTATTATATATTACTATGTGCCGATATATTGGCTGGGCCGCAAAAAACCTACTTTGCTGACCTCATGCGCCCTGCGGGCAGCGAGATTGACACACCTGGTGTGAACTGTTTTGCTTGTGCTTAGGTAAGCTAAGTAAGCATTAATTTTATATTTTCATATACGCTGCTTTTTAAATGAGGTTTCCAAGTTCAATATAGATTTATGCACAAAGCGCGATGCGCACGCGTATGCCAGAGTCATGAATTAATACTAAACAATACTATGATTTGTAAAAAATATATATTATAGTTTTGATTAACCCTTGAATCTCTCATTTCTCTAAACATTTATTTTTGATAATAATAATTGATATCTGTATTTCTATAAATAAGCGCACATATTGAAGTTAACTGAGAAACTGCATATGCTTGAAATATAGATATAGATATATCTAATCCAATCTTTGTTTAGTAGGATAACCTCTTGAATTACTTATTTTACTTTAATACAATATATATATATGTGTGTGTGTGTGTGTAATGCCAAGAAAAAAAATCACAGTAAATTCTTAAACTTCTGATTCATGATGAGTAAAATGTTTTAAAAATGTTTTTTTTTTAAATTAAAACATTATGTTTTTTTTTCACAATTATTATATAAAATTTGTTTAAATTTATAGCAATTAAGAATACGTACAATGCATATTTACATTGTAAACAATGAAAAATGTGCATACTTTTAATAAGTTATTTTTAAGGAATGATTATATATTGTTAGAGATCACAAATATAATTTCCATGTTCTTAAATAATTTAATAATGCTTTTTTTTTTGTAATTCCCTCTCTAAAGTTGCACAAAATTATACATTATATCTTTTATAAGAGGAAAATTTTAAAATCAATTTTAATTATCAAACTAATGATAACTGAAATAACAATCCTAATAATTACATTACAAAATACTAATACTTTATTAGAGCATTGTTGTGTGACAGATACAATATCAAAATATATTCTCTCTCTCAAAGATTATTTTAATTTATGAAATTCATTCTCTTTACACAATGTAAATTATATATTTTGAAACTTTTACCCTTAAACACATACATTTTATTACTTACGAAAAATTTCTAGAAACTAAACTTGTTCAAAAGATCATTCTAACTCTAATTTTTTAATTACTTATACACCGTCAACTATTGAAATCCTGGAGATAATAGCAGTGATAAAATATTACCTATGTTATTTTGCCCAATTGATCCATGTTTTATTAAAATCTTTCAGGTAGAATTAATTGCACATAAATTTAAATATATTGTTATGCGCTAGATTCATATATAAATTGAAAAATAAAACATACATAGTATCTTGAATGGAATTTTATTGTTCGAAATTGTGAGTTATATTTATTTGATTGTATTATAAATTACTAACAAAATAACTCATTTGATTTCCAACTGATTAAATAGAGTGACCTTCATTTAAAAAATCTCAAATAGTTGAGAACTATAGTTACCTATTCTAATGCACATTTCTTATACGATTAATATAAGCAAATATTCTACTTATTTCAATTGATATTCCATAATATTAGTTCCTGGCATTTTCAATATTGACTTAAAGTACCCTGTAATAAATGCAAGCAAAAAAAAAATAAATAAAATATTTGCTTATTTAATGTTAGAATGTGTAAGTTTGAGAAATGTTTCGTAATGTTTCGAAGCATATTTTTCTGAAATTAAAATTATCCACATTGGACTTAAATTCAAATAAATTGAAAAATAATGTTCAGCAGTTATATGTATATTCCTAATCACAACACCCTTAAAAAGTTTATATAAAAATTAATATATCTTCTTTTAAATTTAAATTTTTTAAAATTATTTTAAATTTTTTAAATTTTATACTCAATGTTATAATGTTAAAATGTTCTAAAATAATGTTAAAAATGTATTCGGCATACAACAATTATACGTTTCTGAAATTATTCATTCTAATTTTTTTGTAAAATCATAATAAAAATTAATGACACAAAAATGGGATTTAATCAAAACATTCATCAGAAAGTCTGTAAATCGTTTCATTTAATATTATATTGGCTCATTTATTACTATTTTCTTAAACAAATCATGCACTTCTTTTCATTGCTTTAAGAGATTGAATACACATTTCATAAAATCAACCGAAATTGAAACATGAATCTAAATATGGAACATTTAATTTGTTTCCCATAATTCTATGCATTGTCCTTCTACCCGAAAGGAGCAATGAGAAATATAGAGCTAATTAAGCCATGTGGGAGTTGTTGGAAACATATGAATGATCATATTCCACGTTGAATATTTCGTGCGGTCAATGCATTCAACTACTACTAAAGTAAACTACGGCGGTCATACAGATGCCTTGAGGCTGCTTCGCTTGAAGACAACAAATACGCCTTACAATGGTTGAACCTTTACGCTTTGGAAACTTGGCAGTCGTATGCATTTTATGGGATTGAAGTGAGCCTGCATCAAATGAGTATTTCAGTACAGCAGGCGTGCCAAACGAGTATGTAATTTTAACAGCATATCGATTTTCAAACTCCCATCGTGAATCGTGTTCGTGTGTTTACGGATCTCGTGTGGCGGATTTCATCATTTCTGTGTATTCGAGTAACAACGCTTCACTGTTTATGCGAGATCGCTCTGGTTACGTGGTTGCAAGTATTGTATAGGTGAATAATAATTGTGTTGAACGTTTATGTTCGTTCCGAGGAAGAAAAATCTTTGGGCGTGTTCTCTAAATTGAATAATACTCATGACTGTACTATTATATCTTATAATTAACAAGTAATATAAAAATATTTTTTAAAGTCAATTCCTGCTTAGGTCAACAAAGAAAATTTTTATTTTAGTTACTTTTTATTAAATAATTACAATTGCTATAAATATGTATATACATATGAAAGAATCACAATATTGGGTGGCAAAATAAACAGCGATATTAATCTCAATTTTCCTTTATATATATGTATTTGCACTATTATTTTCATTTGTTACTATTTATTCATTCATAAATCACATTCCCAGATATTGGGTCATCCTAGGTAGGATTTGAAACCATCATAGTTGCATTAGAAGTCTAACGCGCTATCCATTGCCCTACAGGGACACAAATGGGTGATTTTTCTTTTTGTATGTTATTGGACGATTATTTCTGTGTTTTTTACTCATTATTCATTAATTAAATATAATTCATGAATTGATATTTAAAAAAAACAGTATTAACCCAAAGTGTCATCCACTACAAGTTTAAAAATATGTATTTGAACTTGAGTGGATTAAAAATTATTTTATAAACGATTGAAAATTAGAACATATATATATATATATATATATATATAATTAGATTGAAAATTAAATTCCCTATCTACCAATTCACTTTTATATTTTCTCCTCACCTCTTCAAGTATCAAACTAATCATCCATTTATTTTTTCCGAACATATGCCCTAGCCAATAAACATGTCTAATTCCAGATCGTTATATTTAATAGCCCAATATGTCAGCATTAAATTTCAAGAGCACTCATGAACGCCGCGATCGGCGTTTTAAGTGTTTAACCCAATTAAGATTTTCGATAGCGTTTTTTTTTTTCTCTCTGCATCTTGCGTCAGAAAATATGTACTCATTCTAGAATAAAGACCTTTTTAAAACTAAGTCTGTTTCTGACTCCAAAAATCATGTCATATATATATATACACACAGAGAGAGAGAGTAAACTAATAGTAGTAACTAAGGGCATCAAAGGGTAGGTAACAAAAAAAAAAGGTAACTAAAGTATAAGGCATCGTTTTACGTTATACAGCAATTTATTTTAAACTGATGAATATCCTTTTATATTTTCATTTTTAATAATAAAATATTGTTATTTAAGAAAAACGTAATGTTTTGGTAAGTATTTCTTGTTTTTATATTAATATTTTCATAATGTTCTAGACTATTATATATATATTTTTTTCTTTTTTGTTAATCCTTTTATTTCTTTTTCCCTTCTTCATCTTATATCGTTTGCAAAAACTATTACCTTTTAACGCTTTTTTTAAATCAACAAACATACACATATATTTATAATTTTTGTTTGTTGTGTACTTACATATATTTTTTACTAGGGTAATGTTTGATTTACCTTTATCACTCTGGTATCTTTCCTGAAAGAGGCACATAACGCAGTGTTTCTCAAACTCTCAATATTGGGGACCCAATTTTCAGTCATAATTTTCCTCGCTCCCTCCTTCATACAATAATAATATATTGAATACAATAATAATGCACTTTGACGTTAAAGCTACAATATGATTTTAATCATAAACTGTACGATTTATCAAGATAAGTATTAAAAATTTTGTCTATAATATTGCATACGACACACCCATGGGAGTCACTAGGAATTATTAAACTTGTTCTTAACTTTGTGACAGGCTCACGCGTCTTTTCTTTAACATAACCTCTGGATTCTTTGGGGGCCAAGATTAATGGCAACTCTTTTCCAACCAAAACCCAAGAAGCGAAATGTGAAAAAGAAATGCAAATAAGATAGCTTTTAAATAATGGAAGTTCCAGTAAGTGAGATGGAGATTTTGGGGAATGGTATGTGCTATAGAGAATAGTGGGAATTGACAGACAATCATGAAGTTACCTGGAAAACAATCCATTAAAACAAGGTGCATACCATTACACGAGCGAACAGACGTTTCCACAAAAAGATTGAATCTAAGTTTGGATTAAGGTAGGAATGATTATTGGATATTAGGACTTGTAATATTATTAGAAGTGAGGTGGATAAAATAATTATAACTTAGAGAAAGTGGTCTAAATTACGCTATTCGGCTTAACTATCATCATGTGTTTGTTCATTATAGATTCTCGCTTAATTAAATTTATCTAAATTGTTGGACATTTAAGTTCTATTCTTAATAAAGTCATATTAAGAATTAAAAATGTCTATTCCTTTTGCAAATCCTACACCTCTAGCTCACGCTGACAATCAACGATACGGTCACCAAAGGGGGGCGGTATCACAACTTAGTATTGAGAGATTAGTTATCAAATACATTGTAAAGTACTAATACATTTACAAGTATAATATATAAGTATAAATGTATATTTTATTTTTTTTATTATATCAGAATGTATTTTGTTTTGCTACCTTTCAGTAAATTTGTAATTTTTTAAATCTTTTATTACCGACTTTTCAAAGTGCTCGCACCCCCCTCGTTGGTTTATCACGCCCCCTCAGGTGGGCGTGCCCCACAGTTTGAGAAATGCTAACATAATGAGTTTTGGGATGCTTTATGAATTTTGAAGGGCGTGTTTTTTTAATATTAATTTTAGCCTCAATATTACATAATTGAAATCAGTATTAAAGATATCCGTGACTTTTTACTATTTTATAAATAAAATCATACCAATACTTAATAGATACCTATTTCTACCATAGCGGGTCAAATGACCCGACTTTAAGTTTTTATGCTTGAATGTATGAAATATGGATGTTAGAAAGGAAATTAAAAAGAAAATTAAATTTATTATAATAAAACAAAATAGTGTAAGTTGACTATTTCTATTACAAAAGCAAAAAATTAGAATTTTTAATTCATTGCTCATCGCATTTTTTACATATAAGTGTGTCCATTGTACATTTTCCGCAAACATATTTTTTAACATTTAGAGCAAATTTTGTTGGTTTTATTTTCTTTACAGTATACTACTTGACATCTCTTATGTTGATAAGAATCTGTAGTAGACTTAGGCAACGACCCTTTCGTATTTTTTCTCATTGTTTTGGTTGTCACGGGCTTCTCGAAAATCGGCTCCAAGTTCTACTGCTAGCTTGAGTTAAAAATCTTGTCTTGAGATGTTTTATTCTGTCGTTTGCTTGTACAAATCTAGGCATTTATGCCAGCTAAATCAAGGATATTGAAAAAAATTTGGAGAGTTCATCTGCAAGACTTAGAACTTAGACTTTTCTTGAAATTATTCTCAGCTATTTTGAATGAACTACTTTACGCAACAGTCTTTGCAGAAACGTGCAACTTACTGACTACAATACGATAAGCAATATGACTCGATAATCTTATAAAACAAAAAATGCTCTCCGGGTCAAATGACCTGTTGTGGTAGATAACAGTACACGACAAGTATTACTCAAAATAAACAAAACAAAACAAAGAAAAAATAGTATAATAACTGTAGATTAATTACTTAGAAAAAGCCATGAAGTGAAATTTGCAAAAGCAATAAGATGATACGTGCATTTTCAATACAAAAGTTCAAAATGGGTCATTTGACCCGTTATGGTATGTTTAGTGCTAAATTGTATTTGTGTGACGCTATGTTTATAGTAATTCAAAAAAATAAGTTCGGAATCAAAATGATTCTAAATAGTTTGTTAATATAAAAAAAAAAAAAAAAAAACAAAGGCCCCTTTTTTTTTGTTTTTGTTAAAAAGTTGAAACAAGAAAAATGTTTTACATCCAGAATTAATTGAAAAATTAATTTCTTTAGGTATTTTGTACTGGTTACTGATTTGAGGAAGTATATGATTATTATGTAAGCATATAAATTTGTGGAATTTGTGAAAAAGTACTATATGGTAGGAAAACTGCATAGTGTAGCATCGTGAACTCTCAAATTTACTTCATTTATAGGTAGCTAGAGTGATCATACAGGCTGTGGCGAAAAGGCATTTTATTAACAAATTAATTACAAATTAAATCTATTATTACTCATTGTAATCTTCGCAACCTTTTGCTGGAGAAAAATTCAATTCCTGATAAAAGTTCGTAGATCTTCAAGCGATCGCTTTTAGGGTGCGGCTGTCCTCGCAACCTCTTTCGTTTGTATCAACCAAGATCAATCACTGGTGCAGCTACTCTACTGACTCCCACTCCATCATGAAGAGGTCACTGCAGCATACCGCTGCCCCCACAACTTCTTCGCTTGTGTCCGAAAACCTTCGTCAGCATTCGAACCGATTCTTTAAAACTTTGGGTGGGCTTCTTTTGTACCCCCAATAATTTTTAATTGACGAGCGTCGTGGGTCTGCATCCAGAATCCTCCAGCTTGTGGTCCCAATTCCTTTGGGTTGAGACAAAAGGCCGTCGCGACTATCAACTGCGTCGCTAAACCTAGTACACATTATGGAAGGTCTATCAATGGACCTGTCATTTTCGCACTGGAAATACCCTCCTGGTGATATCTTCCTCACAACAGGCTAACATTCCTACCCTTCAATAACTTCACACCCTTCATGGGCGAAGGAATGAAATAATGTTTAACTGTTCAACAGCAATGTCCCTTTTGTAGATCGTTGTGAGTAAAAACCACCATTCTGTCGGAGAAGGAAGAGGTGTGGTAACATCAAATTCGTTTTCAGAATCGGCTCGACATCTGTTTTGCTCCCAGGCCTGAAAGACGAATATGCGGTCCTTTTTTGAAGAATAACAATGACCCATCAGGCCATTTTCCTCACTCCCATGCTTCAAAAATAACAAGTATTGTCGTAAAATATTCGTCTAAAGAAACGACGCTACAATAGCTAACTTTGAATTTGTGAAAAGTATAATTTTCACTATTAGCAAAAATTCAACACAGTTTCGACTAATGTTCAAGTACCTATATAACTACTCCTCTATGCTACGCTCATTTATTTAAACAGTTTAATAATATATATACATATATATATATATATTTATTTAATATCTGTATAATTACCCCAATAATAATATTTATCTATTAAGCGTATTAATATCCTTTCATTTTTGAAAGTATTTCCGATTTTTTACCATAATTGAACTTTTGTTAAACTCATTCGTATATAATTGTTATTTTCGTTGTAGTTTATATAATCTGCATTGAAATGAATTTCCTAAATTCTCGATGATCAGTTTGCCATGCAATATAAGGAAGATTCCTGACATTTAACCTTGTATATCAAATATCGCTGCCGTTGCATATCTCATTTAAAAAAATTAGAACGTTAAAATCAATGTTTTAATTAAATGCAAAATTAGATGATTCTTTTTAAAAAATTATTAGCTGAAATTTTTTATTAATAGAGAATTTCTACGCATATTTTTTCGAAAAAATATGCCATAAAGTCTTATAAAAATCTTCTCTTTTTTTGTATTTTAAGAATAGTTTGATTAGTAAAAAAGATTATGTGAAATACTGTAAAGAGAGATCAACATGCATACACTATATTTTCAAATATCAATTATATGACTAATGGATAGAATATATCTATTGCGGGATTGCTACTTAAATTTAGCAGTTCCGGACTAGGCTGTAGACCTTTATATAGAAAAGTCTGTTATTACCTTATTTCCGTTAGTTTCGAATTTTAATCCTTTTAACAAATTGAATATCACGTTAAATTGAGCTTATTTTACGAGACATTGTACGAAAAGCCATCATTTACGCTCAAATTAATAATTCAACCAAATATAACTGTACTTTTAAGCTAAGATTTAGTTATAATAATACAACATGAGCTCTGCTTTATTTATAATATAGACTTTAATATCCAATATGTAGTGTTAAAGAAGTTTTTTTAAATAACTTTTAACAAAACATGTGAAAGCTAAAATAAAAAAAAATGAACAATACTTAAGTAAACATAATTGATTCTTACAAATTAATAAATTAATTTTTCTATGCCTTGAAAATTCAAATTGCGTTTAAGAATTATGCCCAATTGTGTCTGTAATTGACTCATTTGACCATTTAATAATACTTAAGCAAAAAGCGGTTTTCTTTCTTGAACCTTAAATAGCTTTGGTCTGTATCTTAGAATAATTTTCAAAATTTCTCACAATAGCAATATATATATATATATATATATATATATATAAATCAATTAAAAAATAGAAATTCTATGAATTTTGTAATACTAAATCTCATTTCAAAATATCAATGGTGAATATAGAAAGTAAAATAAACGTTTTCAAACAAATTAAAAATTTTATAAAATAAAATTTATAAAATATCCAAGTGCAACCTCAGACCTAGGACTGATAAGTGGGGTTAAACTAGTTTGATGGCGCCAACCTTCCCCCTGTTGCAACTTGGTAAGTTAATCGGGAAATATCCAATTCTTAAAAATTTAAAATTTAAAAATTTAATACTTAAAAAATTAAACTATTCGCCATCGCATTCTGAAAGATATTATAACATTAAAATGTTAAAACTTTAAAATAATTACTGTCATATATATATATAAGAATTTATTTTACCGTTATATATATATATATATAAGAATTTATTTTACTGTTATATATATATATATATATAACAGTAAAATAAATTCTTTATATAAATCTAAGTTATGTGTATACGCATGCATATATATTATTTAAGATATATTATAACTTGTTTGTATATAAGAATTTTTACTAATTCTAATCTCAAATTCAAAATGGTTTAAAATGTAAAGAGAATGAAATTTTTTTTGTGCTTACTCGTATGTTGTTGATTTCTTTTTTATGCATTGAGTAAAATTTGCAATTCTATACGTTGCAAGAAAATGAATGAAAACTATTTGTATGCGTTATAAAAGAAAAGAAAATATAAAAATCGTTTTTCAAAAGGATATTTTGGAATCACTTGTGTTTTTATTGCGTTAATTTTATTTAGATTTCAAAATAACATTTCCAAAAATACGTATTTTAATTATCTGCATTTCTGAACTATCCAAGAAAAAATCCAAATCTTTAATATATATTGCTATGATATATATGCAAATTTCTATACATTTTTGCATATGTTTATATTGTGTAGTACTTCTATAATAACAGATTACAAAAGGAAAAAAAGTCATTAAAGAACTAAAATGTGATTTTCTTTTGAAAATTGCATAAAAAATAAGTAAAATAAGGTAAAAAAGGCACACCATTGGGAAAATCTACAATTTAAAAGCATTGAAAAATAAAGTTTTTACAAAATATATGCATTTAAATTATGTTTATCTTCCAACAGTATTCTCATGTGATTACTGAAAAATCCATCTTTTGTCGTTAACACAATAGCTAACTTTAAAAACGATGAAATCTTGAATAATATAATTGATAATAAATGCATGAATTTTTCCGGTATTGAGGAAGCACGAAGTATTTTTATTTCTCGTTAAAATTTTTTTTTCTCTAGAACATTCCTCAATTTTACTGCACATAATTTTCATTTATGCATAGTAAAACCGAGCGTCTAGGCATTAATACTTTATGAAACTGGGTGTTTTTATTCTCATGAAGTTGAATGCTGGTGTCTCGATTTATTTCAATTTCTAAAGCTCTTTTTTCTTCTCTAACGCTACGGCGCACAACATTGGAACAACTAAAAGGCATGGGAAAGATTAATATTTAATGCTGAGAAGCCAAACGCTCCACCAGACTGCACCTACGATAGGATAATACATGACTGAATAATTATATGGAACCTCTACCGAGTATGCTTTTAAGATCATATGGAGCAGTTATGGGGGAAAACATAAAAATAAAACAACCCGATAAAATTGTTTTTTTTTTAAGGATAAGGTTGCTGCAGATTCACTTTGATGTTAGAGTTAAAATGGTTTAATCTCTGAAAATAATCTTTTATAAGGTTTACTTAATAGAATGTTGAATTTTTTTTCCTTTATAAAAGGAAAATAATTATTTCTCTTTCTGAAAGTAGATTATTTCTTCTATCGCCTTCAATAATATTTAAATTGTTTAGTTAATTAAAGTTACAAAATGGAAAAAAAAAGAGAAACTCATTATTAAAATTGGAAAAATAATAATAATTACTAAAAAGAGGATGGATTATTCTGGTTTTTTTCTTCTTTTTATTTAATATCTTTAATTAACTGAAACAACATACCGATGAAAAACTTGCATAATTTAAACTTATTATCATATATTAAAAAAATAATGAATAAAAATAATAAAAATTCCACTAATCATAACACATGCAAAAATTAGCTTACACGTGTAACATATGAATAATTTCAAATCATTAAAGCAGAGAATGTGTAATTATTAATATTTGGGCAAACTTTAAAAAGTAGAGGCTTACTAATTCACAAAATTAGTAATATGTATTTATTTGAATGTAATTTTAGGGTAAGTTACCTTTATCTTAAAATGGATTTAGATATTTTATGCATTATTTTCAATAGGTTTTTGCTAAGTATTATTAACATAAAGGGGGAAGGTTGGCTGGCCACAAAACATGTTCAACCCCATTTTTATATAAATTATTTTATATCTAAGCTGTCCTATGTCAGCAATGTTTATAATACTATACCATCCATTTTTTATATTTTTTTACCTTATTATATTTTTCATTTAACCTTATCAATGACTAGTTGTCTTGGGAATTCAATTTTTTCAGTTTTGCTTGTTGAGAGTTTATCTCTCTTTGATAGAGAACTTCGAGAATATATATATATATATATATATATATATATATATATCGAAGAAATGAACCATCTTGCCTCTTATTAAGATACATAGATGATTTAATTGTTATAGGTCGTGCGACAGGGAATTTAAACCTAGCATTAATTTTTATCCGGAATACCTAAATTTAATACAGACAAATTTTAACTCGAGAAAAGTTGAATTTTTAGATTTAGATTTAAATATTATTGACAGCAAATTATATAGCAATATCTATGATAAAAGAGAAGCATTTAACTTCAATGTCATAAAGATACCAAACTTCAATAGCTGTTTACATATATCAATATTTAGAAATATAATTTTTAATTTTTTGATGAGAAATAATATTTTAACTACACACAATATTGATAAATTCAAGAACATTCAGAAATTTATATTTTGTTGCATACAGAATGATTATACCATCCACTTCTTGAGAAAATACATAGATCAAAAATATTTCTTAAAAATATTTTTAAACTCATAAATGCACAAATCCACCACCCAACATTAGGTCCACAAAGTCAACTTGTTAGTGGTCCAGCTGTGAAGAATATCTGCATTCCACACACAGGATACATTTTAATACACACATAGACCAATATTTACACGACTACACTTTAAAATTATTTATGACCAATCAAGCAACTCTTTTGCATGCAATCTAATTTGCATCTAATACCAAATAGTTAAACTCTAGTGTGAGATTATGAATCATTTGGATTGACATGACATTAGTGGGAGATATGAGCAAAATATAGTAGTGGTAATTGTTGTATTAAATATGAGATAAAATTCGTTCAAAAATTGTGAATTGAATTATTGATAGGATGCTCTTTGTTGAGTTTTTAATGATTTACGCTATTCATTTGTAATCATACTGAGTTTTTAATTTGAACTATCGGATTTTAGACATTTTTTTCTACCTATACAACTATTTTAAAGATGGGTGCGTACTCTTGGGGGTTCGATGGTTCACTTATATTATGCACTTAATTGTTTTAGAATTTTAATATTTTAAAATGTTATAATATATTTCAGAATGCGATGGCGAATAGTTTAATTTTTCAAACTTAATGATTTAATTTTAATTTTTTAATTTTTAATTTTTAAATTTTCGAGAATTGGATAGTTTTTGATTAACTTACCAAGTTGCAATAGGGGGAAGGTTGGCGCCATCAAACTAGTTAAACCCCACTTATCGGTCCTAAGTCAGAGGTTGCACTTGGATATTTTATAAATTTTTATTTTATAATTTCTTAATTTTTTTTAATTTTGTTTGAAAACGTTGGAATTTTATCTTTTATGTTCGCCATTGATATTTTGAAATGAGATTTAATGTTATAAGATTCATATAATTTCAATTTTTTAATTGATTTTTGGGTTGTGATTAAATTGTATATATTAATATATATATATATATACTAAATATTTTATAATATTGGATAAAAAAATCTTTAAAATTAGTTTTTCAATAAATAATTTTTAACTACGCTGATGAAAAACCGTGACTTTACTTTTAATAAAATTATTTTGTAGCAAACTAACAATGCAATGCTTAAAAATAAAATACCTCTTATTAGGCTATGCTGTTAGAAATCACAAACTAGTCTTATTACTTATAAATATAAGCATTATTGTATATTCAAAGAAATTCAATTTTGATACGAAACTTCTACGATAAAACTTTCGTTAAAATATTTACCCAGTGTATGACTTCAACCACATCGATATACTTCTGAGCAAAGGTATTGAACGTGAACATCTGGGGGGGGGCACAGGTCTGAAGCCCCCATCGATTGATTATAATCCTATGAATATAGTACGTAAGGATTTAATTAAGTACTTGTTATTAATTATTTATTTCATTAATTAATGCTAATTATGTATTTAATAATTTATTTTGCACTGATTTTGTTTCGGACAATTGGCAAAATTAAAAGAATGCGTTGGATTAAGTATTAGGGTATCATACGAGAATGATGAAATTTTGACCCTCCTTCGTCTGAAAAATTACTGTGTACACCTCTGAAATATGGTCATAATTTTTTTAAGCGTTTGAAAAATTATACAACTTATTTAAAGTCTTTAAAATGATAATATCAAAATTTGAAGATTATTTATTGCAAGTTTAGTCAATCCAACATTAAAAACTTTTACACATAAAATCACATATTGTACTATAAAAAATATTCCTAGAGATTGAAACAGTATAATTTTGCGTAATGTGACCTGTTGGACTAACTGAGCTACAATTTTAAGATGTATTAATATATATCTTTTTTCTATATCATATCTGTTACTCACAGATAGCTGTAACAATCCTTCTTGAAATGAGTTTAAACTAAAGAGAGGCTTTCATTGAATTAGAATTAGAGCTCATAGAATTAATGGATTAGAATTTGTTTTTTAAAATTTGAGCATTCTTTAATAAGACATCAGTTATTGTTAATTATGATAAATATTTAGAAAATATTTCATATAATTATTTATTTTTACCGTACCTTTAACTTTTGTATGAACATTAAAATATTAAAACTCTGAGGCATGGCTTATTTCATTTACATAGCTTCGTTCTTATATATGTATAATATGCCTACTTTTGTTACATAGTAGAGGTCGTGATCCTTGAAGTTTTTGACGTCTGATGGACCTTGATATTTGGAATGAATTTCAAATTATTTCCGACCTACATTCTTTTTATCGTAACTATTTCACAGTTTATGTATTTTTATAGCTAACTGTTTGGTACATAGCTAAAACGGCTTCATATTCAACGCGGATCAAGCAATCAAATTTCTTAACGGAATTATCAATACTTTTGCTTATGCTCCTTATACTTGTAGTGATCTTTTAAGTTCTTCAAAGTTACTGAATCTTGCTCGGAGTTTGGCATGTGTTTTTTAAATTATATGTGTCCCACAATAAAAGGATAATTTATAGTAAATATTCATTCACACGCGCAGTGCACGAACCTCTCAAGCAGCATTACTTTTCTTCCCTTCTTGTTGACTTGTTGAGTCTCTTTTAACGTTTGAATTGTAAGTCAATTAGTTAGCAGTTCTTAAATCTTATTTAAATTATTTTTGGTTTTGTTGGGCTTAAAAAGCACCTCTTTGGAAGTGCATTTCAGTTGTATTTACACAACATGAATATATTTTTAGGTGCATTATAAGCACTATCTTTTTTGATGATTCCTATGTGGTCATCAGAAATATATGATTTTAATATATTTGAAACTATTAAATGAAAATATATTCTTAAAATCACGGTTAATTTTTATTATATGTATCATGGTAAAAACTATATGCATTATTGAGGTATGAATGCTTCATTTCTTTATTTTTGTTGCGGATGATATTGTTTGGCGTTATTATCTTCATTCATCCAAGTAATACCATTATTATTATTATTATTATTGGGTCTTGAGCATATACATCTTGTAACTTTTATCTTAATCCAGTGTATTTTCTGCAGTCCTCAGTTTGTTATGGAGCTTCTTTTCCAGTTTTTATTCCCCCACTTTCATTCAGAATCATCTTATTTGTAAAGGTAAATTCGACTGGAGTTTTGTTTGTGACCCGTCATCGTTGAGGTAGTATTTTATATCTGCTTGAACTCTTCGTTTTATTTGATCGCAGATCCTATGGTTGCTTAAAGGTTTCTATTTACAGCTTACAAGCGCGAAATCTATTCTGCCAACTAATTTCTTACTTCATGCAGTTCGAGTAATTTCTGGATTTATGTTGGGAATTTTTCCAGAAACATTTAAAACCCATTTTATAAGCAAACCGTTAATATACCCATAAAATCGTCTGTAACTTCTTCAGTATTCTTTACACTCAACATGAGTTATGTTATTTGACAGTAGACCAAATACGTAGTCCCAGCAGAATTTTTTTACAATATACCATATACCGGGTGCCCAGTAATTAAGCGAAAATTTGAAACTTCACTAACTGGTTTTGGGGAAATTATAGCGAGGCAACACTACGCGGCTTACAATTTACGTAACGAGTTTGAATTGGAATACGTTTTCATTTTGTGCTGTGGCGCAGCACTAGACAGACAGGAAGTTGCAAGCAGTTTTCATTAAAAGTTCGCGTCTTTGCAAGCATTTTGCAGTGAAATACTGAGTTTGAGAGTGAACATTTTTACCCAAATGGTAAAACAGTCCGAGTACACACGGAGTACGTGATCGTTAAGTCAGTGGGTCCGAAAGTCTTGTGGGCTGAATCACAAGTGCAGAGAGCTGGAGAATATTTTCCTCCCCTTCAGTTCCATGCCTAAATTGTTTAGGTGGAGGCCATCTATCGTCCCTTCGGGAATTTCTCCGAGCTAAATCGTACTGTCACCTGTATGGTACTCAAGGCTAAGGCCAACGACATCCAGCCCACGATGAATTTCGTGGGCCTCGATCTGACTACACTCGGAATAAGTGTACTTATACGTTAAGCAAATATTCTTCTTTCATCTCTTCTCAAATTCTTTTACAAATCAATTCAAATTTTCGGTTAATTACTGGATACCGTGTGTGTGTTTTGAATTTAACTTTCAAACACAAGTTTAGTGAAATACACAGAAAGTTTCTGCATTAATCTTTGAATGTCCAACCTAGGTTTCACAGTTATTGTCTCTCTAGTTTTCATCATAATTCCTAATTTAAAAGATGAATGCAGCTTGAGTTTGGAAAAATTTAGTGTATGTGATTGTTACAGAAATTTCAATTTCTCTAGCTCAAGCATACGTTCAACATTTCGTCTTTACCTCTCATTTACTCGAATTCATCTCGGAGGAGATTTACTTTAGTTCAGCTAGGTATTTCTTTTCCTCTTATTGAAGTTTCTATCTCTGTTCGGCTTTTTGATTTTTGTGATCTTCTGTTATTGTATTTTATAACTTTTACAGTATTACTACTTTACATTTTAGTACTTAGTTACCAATTTTTTCAATCCGATAAACTTTAGATCACCAGTTTTTTCGATTCCTAACTAGAATTTAAGTTTTTGGAAGTTTTACTATGAAGTTTTTCCTTAATTTTTTAAAAACAATTTAAAAATATTTAGATATTAATTTATTTTTACACCTAAGGACACAATACATAAGAAATAGTGAACACTGAAATACATTTCAAAATTATATTTAGATAACAACAGTTAAATACTTAAAGCTGTTGATTTCCAGTACTAAGTATTACTTGGAATCAAACTATTGTATTAATCATTTATAATTACTGACTGTTAATATATTAGTTTGGCGATAAAATAAAATATTTTTTAGTAAATGTTTATAATAAATAATCGCCAAAAATTAATTATTCGATTTTAATCAATATATTTAAATTGTACCTTCTTCCACTTTTACACAAGAATAAACTATTTTCTTTAAATTGTCAATAAATACCCTAAATTAAAAAAAAGTTATAATTGTAAAATAAATAAAATCTTTCACTAGAATATTAATAATGATAAAATTTAAAATGAAAGTACCAAAACTGTTTTCAAGAGTAAAGTAATAAATGACATTCAAAGTGAGTGAGTGAATATTAACTTCATACTTCAGCTATTCGAGGACTTTCGGTGACCATGAGCCATTGTCAAGTGGAAACGCCGACATCTAAGATGCCCCCCCCCTTCTCCTAACTTCTAATCAACACCAACGGGGGGACATTTGAGCATTGACATAATTAACGTGCATGGCCGGTCTTCAATGATACTAGGCTTAAATTCATGACCGCTTAGACCACGATTCCGATATCTTGACCCGCAGGCTAACACGGCCGCAATAACAAGCAAAACGTTTTGTTTTATAGTTCACAGCTTATCTATATTTAGAATAAAACTTGATGATCAGCACAATGTAACATCCCCGACGTATTATCATTTTGAGATTGGTTTTTCTTACTTCATGATAAAATTCTAACAATACGCTACTCGATTGAATCAACAGGACAAAAAAAAAAGGCGTCTATAAGAATAAAAAGTAGTATTCGTGAGAATCTGATCACTTTATTTGGTCTTCTTTGCTTTTGTGTTCTTTTTCTCTTATTCCTTTTCTAATATTGCATACGTCTGCCAGACGCTTTTTTTAAAAAAAAAAATAAACATCATATCTGCAATGGAAAGCAATTTGTGGAACTTTACAATACATTAAAACCAGCTGGGTGACGTGGTTGGTTTGCCACTAGCCCTCTGCATCTAAGGCTGCGGGCTGGACCTCGGCCCAAGTCGGTGGATTTCCCTGATGCAGAAAATCGACAGCGGCCATGTCGTAGGATTATACGGCATGTAAAACTTCCCTAGAGTATCTGTTTGGCTTGGGTTCTCTTGACAAAATTAAATCTTAGTTCAGACTAGAATCATCAGAGCTCAGGTGCCTCCCTCTAGGGAAGAAACTGGACGTCAAAATTACCTGCAGCGATTAGTATCCACCTATGTGGTGCCGTAATAAAAAAAGATACCAGCTTCCGAGGAATGTACTAGATGTGCAATGATAAAACACCAATCCACAGCCCATTAGAAATAATAATAATAAAACAACAATGAATTATTTTTCAACATTAAGTGTTAGTATAATATATTTTATTTCCAATTTATCATATCTTGAACCTCCATATGTGAATGAGTTCTTGTGTGATGATTTATTGAAGCAAGTTGTTTTTAAAAAGGCAAAAATATATTAATATGTTTAAAATTTAAATGCATGAAATTTTTAAGCCTGTTACAAATTCTTGTTACAAGAACAACCAAATAATGCTCGTTGCCAGTACACAATGTATGATAAATACGAAGTTCATAGACTGTCAGTAGCACTACAAATTTACTGAGTTAGCAAAGTAAACATGTATTTTATATATTTTACATAAATACATATTTATTATATACGAGACAACTTAATGGTCCTTAATTTTTAAACAATTTTTCTTGGATATTTTACAAACATTCCACAATTTTGTGGTCATGTTAATATTTGAGAATTGCAAACATTTAATTTTAGAAATTTCATTCATACACAATAGAAAATAAACGAGAAGTAATAGATCCTCTTTTACAAATTTACCTACAAATATTACCACATTCATTCATAATTCACCATAGGTACTTTTTTTTCATCCATAAATTTCCCTTTCTGAGGGAAATCTATTGGAAGTGTTTTCGAAGATTTCACTCGTTGAATATTGAACGGAAGAGAAAGGAAAAGAAAAATAATAATTTAACGGAACGTTTTTGACTCATGCCACCGCTTCCCTGAAGTAACATCAAAAGTGGTTCTAGTGGAAGCGTAACGTGATTCGCGACTTCTGGGAGGGAAACAAGAATATTCCTTAAAATATGGAGTAAGGGGAAAAGGGTATGTACACCACACTACTTACATACCGTGGAAGAATTTCTCCGTAGAATATCCCTAAACTACGGTCCACATGAAATATTAACTATTCTGCGCACCGCATCTTTTTTCTTGCAGAGGCTGATCATTTCAGACGCCAGGTTCCGTAACAGCGTACTTCCACCAAATGCAATTACATCTCTTGTATACGATGGGGAGATGTTGGAAGGAAAAAAAAAGGAAATACTAAGGGAAAGAGTCGAGAAAAAATTGCACGCCTACCTTCCATCACTTGCGTCTTACCAACAGCATAGATTGGATGGTCCCAGATGACTTTGTGGTTCTTGTAAGGATGTAATGTAGAACGATGATCTGCATTCTTACTCATATGTTTTTGGTACATATTTATCTGTGAAATATCATCGGATATATGTAGCAATTTGCAGAAATATCTTATTTAGTTATGTGTTATTGAAAAAAAAAAGCATTTTGATAAAATTTTGTCTAACATGCTTGATTTTTATTTATTTATTTTTTTTTTACAAATGTTTCTTGATGTATTTTATTTTATGCGCGGAGTTTTTTTTCTAATTTTTTTAGAAAAAAAAGTTTCTTGAACTGTTATATGACCTTGGGTCTTAGGTATATTTTAAATGCTTAAGGTATCCGACTACGTTATGAACCGTGATTATGCAAAAGCGCATAAATGGATAATTTTCATGATATTTAGTGTCACTTAAATCAGAATACATGTATTAAATTGTTTTACGAAAATTTTGATAAAAACAATTACTTAAATACACTATTTTGGTTTAAAAAATGAACTTAGAATAACCCTTTTTTTCAAAATGTTCTCCTTTTGTGAAAAATGCTTCTATTATAATAATATTTTGCCTGTACTTAGCTCAGATCTCTCTACAGAGGCTCAACCAGAATTTTTGAAATATGTAATTTAAAAGTGGGTTTATCCATATTTTACGACAACATAGGGGAGCATTTTTAAGAAAAAAATTCCAATAATTATTTCAATTGGTGGTAACTCTGAAAATAAAGTGAATTTTTCAAAAATTCTAGTTGAGCCTCTGTAGAGAGGTCTGAGCTAAATACAGGCGAAATACTTTTATAATAGAAGCATTTTTCACAAAAGGAGAACATTTTGAAAAAAAGATTGTTCTAAGTTAATTTTTTGCCAAAATATTGTATTTAAATAAAAAAATTTTTTGTCAAAATGTCCTTAAAACAATTTTATGCGTGTATTTTAATCTGAGTGACACTAAATATCATGAAAATTATCCATTTATGAGTTTTTTTAAAATCATGGTTCCGAATGCAGTTACAATTTATTCATTGTAAAAATATTCCATGTTTATATAGCTCTAGAAGTATCTTTACGAATTTATTTTACATTTTATTCTCCATTTATTATACTTCCTTAACCAGTATATACATTTATAAATTAAAATGCATGGTTTTTTTTAGATTTTTCAATAGAAGAAACCATTATAAAGCTTTGTTTTCAATGAAGCAATATAAATAATTCGAACAACCAACTTATGTTGTAAGACTTTTGCAAATAATTTAAGAGATCTCGTTGGTTTATAGTGAATTTTAAGAACTTCTATGTCAGTTTGGTGAACATGCAACTATTTTTACGAGCAAATAGTCCTAAATAAGTTAAAAAACCAAAATTTTGAAGTTTGCATTAACAAATTTATTTTTAAAAACTTAGACTTATAACATATTTTTTACTCAGAATTCATACTAAATTAATTTAATTTTTTAAAAAAAATATATTAATTTTGTGATTTTAAAGTTTACAAAATTTTATAACAGTAAGTTGAAAACAATAAATTAAGGTACTGGAAGTATTATTTAGATGTACTATAAATTAATACGACACCCTTTTCTCAATAAATATAATGGTTTGTAGAAAATGTTCTGATAAGTACTTCCATTAACTTTAATTTATTTCTATCATTTTTAAGCAAAAGTTTCAATTTATACGGAGTTAATTAAGTAAAATTGGCAACAAACAAAATCTGATTTATATATTTTTTATTTATGTAACTCAAGGTCTAAAGCCTGATTTGTGATTTTATTACAAGTAGAAGGCATATAGTGTGTGTATATATATATATATATATATATGTAAGGATAATTAAATTAGATTAAAAATTAAATTCCCTATCTAGCACTTCACTTTTATTTTTTTTCCTTACCTCTTCAAGTATCAAATAAATCACCCATTTATTTCTTCCGAACATATGGCCTAGCCAATAAACATGTCTAATTCCAGATCGTTATATTTAATAACCCTATATGTCAGCATTAACTTTCAAGTGCTCTCATGAAATTCGAGATCGGCGTCTTAAGTGTTAACCCACTTAAGAGTTACGGTGACGTTCGTTTTCTCTCTGCCTTTTAGCGTCAAATGATGTCTAACTTTGTTCAAATAAAGTTCCTTTTTAAAAACTAAGTTTGTTTCTGACTCCAAAAATCATATCATATCATATCATATATATATATATATATATATATATATATTATAATATAGCATATTTATATTATATTATAATATATAAAATCAATGCTTTGAAATATATGATTATTCAAATCATAAGCCATTTTCTCAAAAAAAAAATCATGACAAATTTGTATGTTTGAATCTGAGAAACTTTCAGAAAAACATGTTTTTTCATTATATTTTTGTAAATATTATCTTTTAAGTATTAGAGTAAGGTACTCAAAAATAGTTTCCGAGAGCTCGCCTCCCCATAGACCAGGGGTGGATAACCTTTATGAATCAACGTGCCATTTTTTTCCTAAAGAAGTGTTTAATGAGGTATAGACGTGCAATCAAATAATTTTGGGAAAATAATAAAACTTAATACTATCAAAACAAAACTCTATTTACTACGAAAAAATACATTTTGTTCTGTATAGTTATAAATGTTTTATTTATACATGTAATTCAAATTAAAGTAACATTAGTGCGACTTTTTTGTTGCAGATTGGATGACAAATAACTTATATTAGGAATGTAAGATGTTACTTTTTGTAGAATCCATGCTGAATTTTAGTCATCTGCCAAACGGTTTCTATGCAATTAATTGTTTTTGCTGTGGTTGACTCTATTTGACAACAGGGTTTGTGATTTGTTTCAAAATACCGTTTTACAGACGATGTTCTGCGTACCACTATTCCAGAACATAAAACACACACCGCTTTGTCGCCTTTACTAATAATGCCATGTTTCTCTTTCCTCTAAATTTGAAATTTTCTGTTACACTTACTATCTTGCACTCTTTGTTCATTAGCTAAACTAGCCATGTTAAAAATTGTAAATAAAACGCAGATAAACTTTAAAGTGCAGTTGTGTCAATGAAATAGACTGTGCTATGCGTAGACAAACTTTGCATCATAAGCAATAATAGTCTACGACATAAGTAAGGCAAGCCAATAACAAACAACCCCACGTTTGTTCGTAATACTTCACAGCAGGGCACGTAGCTACCACCATATCAACCGTATCAATGATACGGGTCCCCCAAGCTACAGAGGTCCCAAAATGTGTAACTACAGTACCACTAGCAGGGCTTTCTTTTCTAAAAAAAGGCCCCCGAAGTAGTTTTGATACGTGGCCTACTCAGAACTAGCTACGCCAGGCTTCACAGTAAACTGAAATTTTGAAATAAAATGCAAATCATTTTGATCACTGGCATGCCAAAAATATTGTGTCACGTGCCATCAATGGCACGCGTGCCACTGGTTCGCCATCTCTGCCATAGACCAACAAAATTTTAATTCCTGCCACTGTGTTTACCTCAGGACTCTTTCGTCTACGAAATTTTTGTATGTAACCATGCCCCTTATATATGTGTATGTAATAAGAAACTTAATATTTAAATTAACAAAGAATCATTTAAAAAAGAAGTGTACAGAGAGATATTTATCGACAGCCAAATTGAGTCAAGCGAAATCCCCCTCGAAATAAGTTCGAAATATTCTTGTATTTTATTATTATTATTATTATTATTAAATTGTAAATACATAGAAATTGCTACTTCTTTTGAGCTAACAAATCAGATAAGTTTTTTTTATTTTTTACACTAATTTTGATTCAATTATATATATATATATATATATATATCCCTGTAAACATATCTAATCTTTATTATCAGAAAATGAAACATCTATTTGTTCAAACAATGTTAGAATTTTTCTAATTTTCCTTAAATTTTAAAGTTAGTTTTAAGGTACAGAGAATGAGAGCTAAAATGAATGTGTTATAAATGATTTAACAAAATTGTGTGAAGCGTTTTTATATAAATATTATTATTTTTAACTTTATAATCATAAAATCAGAAAAGATTGAAATTAATTTATTTATAAAACTTCCGAAAATATAAAATGAAGTATACTTTAATCAGAAATAATACATTTTAGAACTACTCAGATGTAATAATTAAATAAGTTAAATAAGAATAATGCATCAGTTTTTTTATAATTTTAATTAGTTTAATTGTAGTTTCATACTACGGAAACAGGCTGGCGTAATCTTCTGGTATTTATAAGATAAAAAAACAAATATTTTTCTAAATTATACTCTCATATATGTAAAAGCTGGCTAATTTGATGTCATTTTAAATCTTCTTCACGCATTGGTGCATTATTAGAACGTTAATATATAGAGGAAAATTAAGATACTTTTAGCAGTGTTATTCTCCATAAGTTCATTGTAAATATAACGAAAAATTCTGAATGTAAATGCTTATTGTGACTCAACCCGATTATTTAGATATTTCTCATTGTTAAAGAGTATCTACTTTCACAAAAATGGACTATATTGAATGAGAATTGTTCTCACTTTGAGAGTGTCATGTAATTTATATATAATTTCAATGCGTGCATAAGATTACAATCAATATCTCATGAGAATATTTATTTTTGTTATATAGCTACTTTAAATCGATTTTTTTTTCGATTAACATTGAAGTATTTGATAGTAAAATACAATATTTTTTGATTAAAAGTTAAGCAAGTAAGCAATTCTAACTTTATTTAAAAGAAATCGTTTCACATTAGTACTTTCAATTTTTATTATTTTAAATTAAAGATACTCTATAAAATTATACTTTAAAACTCACATGATTCCATAACCTCTAAAAAAATGGCTGAAATTATTAAAGCTACGGATGAAAAAATAAGATCCTGTGTAAAAGAATAAACTGCACCTTTACCAAGCTCGAACGATATCTTCCCTGAAATCATGTTTCTCGATGCGATTTATTTCTTCACTGCATATCGCATTACTGAAACTCCAGTAATGAAACAGAAACACAGTTTTAACGGTGTTCGCCGGCCTTCGAAGATACAATTTCATCCGCTTAACAAATCGTCTTTTATATTCCGCTCGAAAACAAAACAAAATCCAGGCTATTATAAAATATCTTTATGACGCCCCTTTGCAACAACGTATACCCTCACTTCTTTTTTTTCTACAGCTGTAACACACTATTATTTGTGTTTTGCTTCTATCTTTTCTTCGTGCGTGGGGCTGAAAAAAATATATCCGTAGAAGAAAGCGATATAGGCTCGTACTCTCCCTAGGGGCAAATGGTTATCCTCAAACAACATGTCTGCTGCGTCTTAGCAACACAGTCTTCGAATACTTAGAAAACTGCAAAGAGGGGCATGTTGGGGAGATAAAAACAACCAGGGCTTCAGATTGCGGGACGTGTGAGGGCCATCAAATGGCGCAGGAGGCCGCGGCCTCAGTCTCAAGGTTTCCATTTTTTTTTATAAATGTAGATGGGTCATTCTGAAACTCAAATGTGTGGAGAAAAACCCGGGAATTTCGCGTTATTATTCTTTCGAGAAAGGATAGAGGAAACATAATGTCGATAAAAGATAGAACATCTCATTCTCTGATATTGTAACAGAAACTTCGCGCCCTAGCTATTTTCGCATACGCTTTAAGGGTGGATTGTTTTGTGTATGTGTGTGTGTGCTGTGTATGTATTTCTGGTATCATTATTTGGAAACTTTCATTACAAAAGAAATTATATCACGTAGACTTATGCATAAATGTATTAGTATATTATTTTTGTACCTAAACATGAAGATTGAAAATCAGAAAAAAAATAAATAAAACCACTTTATTCGCTTATATCGAAGACTTTACTTTTTTTCTTTTTTTTTTTAATTTTGAAATTTTTCTTTATTCGTTCCAGATTTCAAAAAATGGCACGCATTTGTGTCTCGAAACACAAATACAAAATAATAAACAACCACTACAATTTCACTAAATGTTAACTGTTTCATATTTTTTATAAAATAAATTTTGTTATTAGGTTATGAATTTGAGTAGTATTAATATTTCTTAAAGTATTTTACAATTGATGAATTATAAAAAAATTTATTTTTTAAGGACTTGAATGTGTTTTAACAAATTTATGTTAAATAAGTGCATTTATCGCTTTGTAAAAAAAAATCTTTTACAAAATTAAGATATTTTATAAAATAAATAATATACATTTCCTTTAAATATCCGTATAGAAATAATTTTAAATTAAAAAAAGAGAAAGAAAATACGTTGCGGAAGCTATTAGCTTTAGATGTTTAAATATTAGATAGAATGATAAAATTTGTATAAAATATATTATAAATATAAGTATTTTGTGAACAAATTATATTTGTGAATAATATATTTTTGTAATCAAGTTTTAAGTATATTAAAATAAGAAAATACATATACAGATGAATATGTATGAGAAATCATTTGGCAAAATCTATAAAGAAGAAAAAGTACATAAAATCTACACACACACACACATATATAAGGATAATTAAATTCCCTATCTAGCACTTCACTTTTTTTTTACTACTAAGAATAGCTTTATGTTAAAATTCGAAATCCATTATCAAGTAAATCCTGCCGGCTTTATTTCTGACATGATTTTTGGAGTCAGAAACAGACTTAGTTTTTTAAAAAGGAACTTTATTTGATCAAAGTTAGACAACATATGACGCTAAAAGGCAGAGAGAAAACGAACGCCACCGAAAATCTTAAGTGGAGTAACACTTAAGACGCCGATCGTGGATTTCATGAGAGCACTTGAAAGTTAATGCTGACATATAGGGTTATTAAATATAACGATCTGGAATTAGACATGTTTATTGCATAGGCCATATGTTCAGACGAAATAAATGGGTGATTAATTTGATACTTGAAGAGGTAAGGAAAAAAAATAAAAGTGAAGTGCTAGATAGGGAATTTAATTTTTAATCTAATTTAATTATCTTTACATATATATATTATTTAGTTAAAAATGTTTACATTACTATTGCTTGACAAGCAATGATATTTAACTGAAATTATTATACATATAATAATAATGATTCTTTCTAATTATGCTTTAATTTAAAAATAGTATATTCATTTTTGAAAAATGACCAAAATTTAAAATTTCTTAAATATCTTAATTATTTGCCAAAAAAATAAATATATGTATTGAATTTATTTTCTCATTTATTAAGATTGTACGAAGCGTATGACAACTTTCCATGTCGTAACTCTGCAAACCATAATTAGATTTCAGCACATATGAAAAATTAAACGGGACCACAAAATACACGGACATCATAATGTAAAATTATAATTCACGTCACTACAACGAGTCCTGGCCTTGTCCTCTGACAATATCGTCTCCAAACGGAAAGTTAAAGAAAAGTAAAGATAAACTAATATTTAAGAGATCGAAAAATGATTGAAATAGGGAACCAATCTGTTTTATATATATATATATATATATATATAATCCTCTTGAAAATAGTTAGAATCTTATGAAAGGCTAGTGATTAAACAAATAGATACTGTAAGAAAAATGTCCTTTTCATTAGCTTATACTTAAACAAATCTATGAGATATTACAAAGAAATAAAATATACATATTTAGAATATTACTTTAAAATTTTGCTTATTCATTTCGTGCACATTTAGTATTAAAAATTTTAATTTTAAATTATTCCTCCTTGAGATAACTTGAACACAGTTTTCGCCCATGCGAATATAATTCCATTCCGTGTACAAAATAAAAAAGGGAATTACTTAAAAACTGGTTGTTTGGCTGATTGACATGAATTGATACTGCTTGATAACCATTTGTGGTCTATCCATCTATAATTTAAATACTTGTTTAAGGTATCCGACTACGATCGGAACCGTGATTTTGCATTTTGCAAAAGCGTATAAATGGATAATATTTATGATATTTATGTATCACTTAGATTAGAAAATGTATATAAAATTATTTTAAGAATAGTATTACAATATAAAAAATTGTTTTACAATATTTTGACAAAAAATGAACATAGGATGACCCATTTTCAAAATATTCTCCTTTTGTGAAAAATTCTTCTATTATAATAATATTTTACCTGTATATAGCTCAGACATCTCTACAGAGGCTCAACTAGAGTTTTTGAAATATATAATTTAGAAGTGGGTTTATCCACATTTTACGGCAACAGAGGGGATCAATATTAAGAAAAAAACGCCAATAAATATTTCAAAATTGGCAGTAACTCTGTAGGTAATAAAAATTTTTCAAAAATCCTAGTTCAGACTCTGGAGAAGTCTTTACTTTATATAAGAAAAATATTATTATTTTAGAAGCATTTTTTTTTTATAAAAGGAGAATATTTTGTTAAAAGATTATTCTAACTTAATTTTTTTGCAAAATAGTGTATTTAAATAATTATTTTGGTAAAATGTCCTTAATTTTTACACATGTATCCTAATCTAAGTGATACTAAATATCATGAAAATGATTCATTTATGCACTTTTTTTTAATCGCGGTTCCGAATGTAGTCGAACACCATAAATAAGGTCACTTATAATGTTGCATGATCACTTATTCTTACTTGGTTTACTCATTTCTTATTGCCATCAGCATGATCATAATTTACCCAAATATTAGTGCGAGGTTTGTTTGTTTTTTTCTCTTGAGAAAAATGAACTTTTTGTTCGTCTTTTTCAATTCAATATTAAAAAGAATCTTTATGCAGATTAGAAAATGGATAATATTCTCAAACTTTTAATACTTAAATTTCATAATTATATCTACTTATATATTAAGGAGCAATAAAAATATTAACCATAACTTTTCAATTTCTATCAGCCATGTTGTGTAGAAGTAATTAATACTTAAAATGAAAGCATTATGAAAGAAAGAAATTAAGATAGTAAATGTTACATGAGACTTTGCCTCCAAATATAATCATTCAGGTGACCTCAGCTCCCTTTGAGTCTAGTTCAGGACAACACCAATAGCTCACCCCTTAATTCCAGTGGACGTAAATTCAAAGTAACCTAACCTTAAATGCGTAGTAAACATAACTCGGTTGCATAATCCGCTGTCTTCATTCTCTATGACATTTTTCATACAGTTCTATTAATACAGATTGCAGAGGAGCTTATGAATTTTATATGGGGCACACTCCCGTGCCAGAGTAAAGCCCGCTTAACCCAAGGGGAAGCGAATAGGTGCATTATTCTGACTTTTATTGCTTTGTCAACAACATGCATTATTCCCCAATGCTTCTTTCAAGTGGAGCGATCCACCGTGCTTCGCGTACATAAATTACATCCGACGTGTTTATGCGGGGTAATAAAACTAATTAACACAAATTGCGTGAGCGTAAAGCGGATAGTTATTCATTTTGGAACTTGTATATATCTTTAAACATTCTAAACCGTTCCGAGTAGCCCCTTTTGGGATAGCATCAAAAGTAGAGCTAAACTCTTTTTATGGATGTGGTGAAAACAAATCACGAACGTAATGCATACACAATAGTGATTTAAAAATTATTGTTATTTGCTTAATCTTTATGTTATTGAAAGTGAAGAACAGTCACAGTAACGATTTGTTTCGATCTGTTTTTGTTCATTGTTATACCTCACTCTATTTTAAGTTTCAGTAATTTATTGTCATTTGTTTGTAATTAGTCTCCCAATAATTCATTCATACTCATTATGCAAATCATCGTATGTTTGTATGAATAAGAGACATAATTATTTTGCCACTTTGATTCTAATCCATTTTTGGTTATTTTGTTAAGGGCTTCAGATGTATTACTGATTTTCAAACAAGGTAAACGCAAAAATAACATCAGCGAAAAACATAAAAGTATTCATATGTATAAATTATTTATTTACTCCAAATTTGTTCTATAGCACAGTAGATTCTATACATTGAATTCTAAAGTATCAATATTTTATTATTTTTTTAGCCTCAATGTGGAGTGTATACTTTTTGTTCTATTATCTTGCTTTTAAAAATATTATGCAAAACAATGTAATGTTTTTAAAATTATAAATTAAAATTTTATTATTCGACGCCATTTAATAGCATTTTGTTTATGCAGTTTTATATTTTGTGCATATTTTTATATCTTGATATTGTATTAATGCTAATATTATTAAACGAATTTTTTTCCCCAATTATTATTACAAACTAAAATTTTAGTTCTAAGCAATGAAAGAAAGAAATAGTGATTTTCCTATTATTTAATTAGAGAATATATTTTTATCCATAATAATATATGATATAGTAAAACTAAATTAAAAAATAAAAGTAATGAATTTTGGAATAAACAATAATCCATTATTACCAACACATTACGCTAAATTTCATAAATAATTTATGGCAAATAAAGCCAATCGTGTATTATACAAAATATAATTGATTATCCTTATAAAATTGTATTAAAAATGTCTTTGAAAAGTAATAACTAAAAATAATTGCATAGCTTGAGTTACAGTTTATAAAAGGGAGTAAATACCTCTGAAAATAAATAATAAAAGGAGAATATCTTCAAAGGATTAAAATAATTTTCAATCAATTTTAAATTCAAACCAAGAAAACATTTTTAAATGAATAATAAATTGTGCATTAAAGGTATTTTTTTAATAATGACAATGTATTTTAATGTCTATTTTAAAGGTTTCATTTGATTTCAACACAATGTAAATGAAAGAATATGAAACAAATTCTGGCAATATATTTGAAAGAATTTTAATATTTCTAAAAAGATGCATAATTGATCGTAAAAATATGACTTAGAAACATTTTTGTTATATATTCTATACATCTATGAATCGTTTATGGCATAATAATAAATTTATGAATGGAATTTCCAGATGTATTTCTAAAATTTCCAATGAGAATTTTAAATAGCGATGGTAATAGTGAATTGAATTTTAATATTCGTTGGCAAAAATATTTAATAAGCATATTATTTGTAATCATCATCCTTGACTTAAATATTTACCACAAATATCGTATATCATTTAATTAAAATCTTAACATTGTTGAAATACAGTTTAAATATTGATAGGCATGTTGCTAAATTTGTGTGACATTTATTTTATGTATAAAATTGAAATATTTTAAGATTTTAGTGAAAAAATATTGCTTTTAAAAAACAAAGGAAATCTTCAATAGTAGTTTTGTTAAAGTAAATTATACGATTCAAATATATTCTTTTAGTAAAGTGTAGAAAATTTCTCCGCAAAGAACTAAAGTATTTCAAATATTAATATTATAAATGAAAAATAAATATTTATCATAAAAATCACCACTGACACTCAATTTATTCATTTTTCTTTCTGTGGTTGAAGAAATGTAAAGGATTTTAGCATTTAGTTGTTATGTAAGACGATATAGAACAGGATTGTAAAATCTAAGTATTTGAATTTTTACATGTACATGTACTTCTATCTTTTCAAGAATAATTTTTATGGATCTAAACATGAGATTTCTGCTTAACTGTTCTTGTTTAGAATCTTAAACTGGATTGCAACAAGTTTATTTACATTTTCTCGATCAATGTCTTGCATCTGTTCCTCCACATCAGTTTCCATTATTCAAGAGTTTTAAACACCTGTTTCTATTTCATATTAAACTCACTTATGTTTCCAAACACGTAGCTTACTGAATTTTAACTGCATATCTAAAAGGGAGTCTGGGAGATCTTCGAAAGGCTTGATTAACTCGCAGTAATTGCCAAGCCTTAAGTAGGAAATTATTTTAATGCATGGACTTTTCCTCGTCTCTTATGGTAGATTTAATAATACGTTTTCGTACTTTTAATAGCGCACTATTATGATAACGCTGTCAAAAGAGATCTCTTTGCAGTAGCGAAATAATATTTCGCCCCTCTTCGGATTTCTCTTTAATATTTCAATATGTGTGTGAAATAAGAATTTGCCACTCATTGCTTAGAGAATTAAACTCATAATTTAATCAAACTGAAAATAAAGCATTTTGCAGAAATGTAATTTTCTTGTTTGGAAATGGTTTTGAAACAATTGAAAAATCTATGAAATGTGTGGGGATAAATGGATAAATAGAATTATTTATTTTTGCTATAAACCGTATACAAATCATTTTAACTTTTAAGATATTTACTAGAAATAATAAACTAATCTTTACTTTCCTCTACGAAAGTTTGAAAAACTAAAAATTTCATATTTAAAACAAAAAAAAAAATAATAACAACGTTTTTACATATGTATATTATTTCTCTAAACATTTTCAATTTTTAGTAACATTGCATTTGGTTTTTGAGTACCCAAAATCATGGAATTAGCGGATATTTCTTTTGTCGCCTTTTTTAGAGCATTAACTCTCTTTAAGTTTACAATCCTTCCATACAATTGTGACAAAAAAGTGTAAATTTAGCTATTTGATTTGAATTCTATATTACTGCTTGAATTCTAAGATCAATTTCCATCGTTTCCTTGTATTTTATTCTCCAGCCGACATGTTTGCAGGTGACATTATTTGGGATTTTCTTCATCTCCTTAAATATGTTCTTGACTAAAGATAACCAATTTTTCGAAATAAAATAATGAATGTTATTAAGTACATCAAATTATATTTGATGTACTTAATAATTATTAGTACAATTTTATAAGTACATACATATTAAAAAGAACGGAAAATGAGTCACCAAATAAATTACAAAGTATTTATTTTTTCTTTGCTTTAAAAGTTAATCATTGTTAATCGTTATAAGTATATATATTCAGCGTTTCTAAATTAAGAATTATATAATGTACATCGTCCTATTATCTGGACCGATCAGAAGATACATCCTCGGAAGAACTTCTGAACTTCTAGTTGTCGTTTTGCTCCATTTCAAGGAAAATTTGATGGCCGCTACTTGTTTTTATAATGTACCGATACTCGTGTGTCCATCATCATTTGTTCTACTTTGTTTTTGCGTGTGTCGTAATTAAGTGTCTACATGTAAAAAAAATGCATTACCTTCCACAAGAAGAATACCTTATCATTATATAACCATCTTTATATCAATAATAAAGTATATTGTCAACACTCGACTACGCCATTAACATATATTAGGTTGGGGAAAAAGAAATCCATTATTTTTACATGAAATTCAAAATTTGATTTAACATGTTTTGGACTGTCCAATTTGGGTCAAATATGTACCGTTTTGTTGTATAATTTGTTGCTATTTTAAAGGTAGCTTCATATTGCCTCTCTCATATAAGTTTTGGCCTTTATTGGCGAAACACTGTAGTAATCGATTTTCACAATCTTCTCTTGATTCCAATTTCTTATCGCTCAGGAAGTTTTGAAATGCCAGAAAACGGTGGTAATCGTTTGGTTCCAGGTCCAATTTATATGATGGATGCATTAAAACTTCCCAACCAGAGCTTCCCAGAGCTTCTGGCGAGTCACTACAGACATATGCGGAATGGCGTTGTCCTGATATAACACAGCACCTCTTCTGTTGGCCAGTTCTGGCCGTATCTGGTCAGTCGCTAGCTTCAAACGGTTCAGTTGTTGGCAGTAGAGATCTGAATTTAATGTTTGACTCTACGGAAGCAACTCATAATAAATGATTCATCTCCAGTCCCACCACATACACAGTAGACCCTTCCTGATCGTTAGTCTTGGTTTGGCAACCGTTTGAGCTGTTTCACCACGCTTTGGCCACGATCGTTTTCACATAATATTATCGTATGTGACCCATTTATCATTCCCAGTCACCATCCGTTTAAGAAATGGGTCGATTTCATTCCGTTTGGCCAGGGCATATCAGTTGGAAATTCGATCCATCATGTTTTTGGTATTAATTGGTGTGGCACCCAAACATCGAGCTTCTTTTTGAATCCAACTTTGCTGAAATGGCTTAAATTGTTTTATGGTCTATCTTTAGCTCTTGGACGATGTTACAACTACTACCAAGCCGGTCAACTTCGATTATTTCTGTTATTTTATCGATATTTTCGATGACGGGCCTGCCTGTGCAAGGGACAACTTTAACATCAAAAATGCCTGAACGGAATCGACGAAACCAAAATTGCACGTAATTAGCTGTTACAGTATCGGCACCATAAATACCGGCTTGCATTGGCATACATTGGCTTGCATTTTCACCTTTATCAAAGAAAAACTGTAAAATGTACTGAATTTTCTCTTTGTTGACTTCCATTTTTAACACCCTGTAACTCACAACTGAATGGACCAAACAAAAAATAGCAACATAATTTTTTTAGTGTGAAATGTCCCCTTGACAACGAGCATAAATTTGAAATTGTTTGAGGGATACTTCACGATATATCAACACTACAGCCATCTACCGAAAAAATAATGGATTTCTTTTTCCCCAACCTAATATATATACAAAAATAGAAATAGGCAAAGATATATTTTGTACTTTGATTTAGTTTAAATCTATATCGCAAATTGTAAATTCAAAATTAAAAAATTTCTTGCACTTCGAATAAATATTTTTGCTTTATATTAAAAACTTTACATACGATTGAACTTAAAATTCTCTCTTTTTATAAGATCATCTATTAAAATTTTATACTTATAAGATTTATCACAATACAATATATATTTACAAAGAGAGAATAAAAAATTCAATGTTCGAGAATTATAACATGAATTTAATACATTTGACGATATTAGTAAAAAAAGCAGATTTTAATTAAGAAAAACTATTTGCCAAACATTTTTCATTAATGTTGATTTAATAACTGCAATAGATGCGACACACTAAATTTCTTAAATAGCTCTAATTTAATTTATATGTTGTTCACTTTTACTAGTACTATGAGACTTAATGTGAAAGTGCATTAATAAATAATGCAAGTATTTTGGTCCATATAGAGTGTGGATAGGAGTTGAGTTATAATATTGCTTTAGAAGTATTTTTCTTCAAGAACTATATAAAAATACATAAACTATTTTAATGCTTATAATTCAATTCTCTTTTCTCTATTAACGCTAGCAAAATAGAAAACTATTTATAAATATCACAAACTAAAATCTCAGTCTGTAAATAACAATACACTAGAGACAAAACATGGTAAACAATATTCAATTCATTATACTATATTAATACTTATATAAAAAAGTTTATCATCTAAAAATTTATTAATAAATTTATTCACGTAACTATTTATTAAAAAAGCAGTAAGTTATAAACTTATATTTACTTCTATCAATATTATTTTATTTCTGTTTTTAATAAATTTGGGTTTTTTTTCTTATATCAGCGAATTTTGCTGAGTAAAATATGCAAGATTTTAATCACCTTAAAATAAGCGTATAACGCGCTCTTTTAACACAAAAAAATAAGATTAAAATTTATAGGTGCGTTTTATACGCCTCGAGTATAAAACTGATAGCTTCAGAAGTAAAAAAAAAAGAGATTAGCATTGAAAACAGTTAAACCGCTCTACTTTTCCTAAGTAATGTGCATTTAAAAGAAACAATATACCTTCTGAACTTAAAAAGTTGTAGTTCTAGAAGTATACTTTTTTTTCTAAAGCTTGGGATAAGCCTCCAATAACTTAATTCAAAACATAAGAGCATTACACCTGTACATTTTAGGACTTTTCATAAAAAAATGGGGTGCGCGTTATACAACGAATATACCTAATTTTTTTTTTTAAAAGAAAATGCAATTTGAAAAATATAGCTGCATGCTATAAACTCCTGATTGATGGTATTTTGATTTTCCTTAATTTAATTTTATATTTAAATCATTTACTTGGGTAATTTCTTCTACTTTAGCTTCGTATTATATGCCGTTAGCAAACTATTTTTAAATAAAATTTACGACTTATAAAATGTCAATACCATTGTATCATGTGATATGTAAAACATAAGTCTTACTCATATGGAAAGAAATTCATATAAAAGAATGCAAATGAGAGAGAGATTTCGTTAGGTTCTTTAAATTGACTTTTAATTTTAGCTTTTGAATCAAGTCAGATATTTTACACATTGCACAAAAAGGAGTTGCTTAGTATTTTATACAAAAATAATTTAAGAAAATAATTGTGGAAAGTATTTATTTCCATTTATAAACCAAAACATTTTTGTGTTGCTTTGGAACCTCTTCATAAACTATATTAAATAAATGTTATAAATTTTGGGAATAATTTCAATTTTTAAACTTAAAAATATTTAAATAGGATTTATGTTTTATTCCTTTAGAAAGGGAGAGATTTTAAGGGCTATTAAAATAAAGCTTCCATTCATATCAAAATGGCGTAATGATTCATGATTAAAGTATAAAATAAGTTTCTCACAATAGTTTAATGTATATTACGTCATAGTACGTATAATGAATCCTTGGTCAAATTTTAACAAAGAGAATATGAGAGGACATATCTATTAATGAATATTGCACAAATTTTGAATTATTCAAATACTGAGGGAGTTTCAGTATTTTTTTATTTTTTTTTCCTTGTTCAAGGAAAAATGAGATGCTACGTATGGCTATATATTATATTCAATCAAAAGACATTTAGGGTCTATATTTAGAAATCATTTGTTTGTTGTTGTTGTTTTGAAATAGATTTAAGTCTTTTTTCAAATAAATAATTTTAAAAAAAAATTCTTTAAAAAAAAGCTGATGTTTACTTAGAAGATTATTTAAAAAAAAGTTAAAAACGCAAAAAATATTTTATGTTTTTTGGATATGTTGTCTTGTGTACCAGGTTGGACAAAAATGTTCATTAATTCTTTCATGCTTGCTGATTGCAATGCAGTTTATTTTTAAAAAATATCCAGTAGAGTGAACGAGTGCACTTTATCATTAAAATAAAAATACTTATGCTTAGACACACACATTTAACTGAAGATATGTTTCTTTTGCTCATCTTTTGTGTAATTAAATTTATTGTTGTGTCCATGATTCCCAATTGTATTCTCTATTTATGATAATTTCAATGAAAATGAATAACAGATTTTGCAATAACTCAGAGATACTCTTTGAAACTCGAGTATTAGTGTTACACGTCTAATTTGAAGCATATATGCATACATACTATTGCACACACGCACAACTATATGTAGAGAGAGAGAGAGAGAAAGAGTAAAAAGTGGTAAAATGCAGTAATTATTTCAAGTATAAATCGTATCAGGGTTATTAATTTATATGAGAGTAATTTGTATTAACGAGATTAAAAATATTTAAAATATTTAGACTTAGATAACATTTAAATTAATTAACACAAAATGATATCAGTTACTTTCAATAACGTTTAGACATTTTTTTTTCTTTTTTTATGTTTCAGATTCTGTTACAATGGGTTAATATATTGCCTCAAAATTTAAATGATAACTATAGTTTGCAATGTGTATTTTTACAACAAATACAATTTCATATATATAGTATTACATATACTGTTTAAACAAATTAATTATTAATTTAATATAAATAATAATTTTCTTTTAAAAAATAATCTAAATACTGAATTCTGAGAATTATTTGAGATTTCAATTTATTAAAAAACGAATTTTATCGATTACACATGCTTTGATTTATTTTTTTTTATCTTTTCAATTTAAAATTATTTGATAAATAGAATAAAGTTCAAGCCCCAAACGAATTTACTAACAATACTGAAAAAATACAGTTTCTTCAAACTAATTTTAAAAAAAAAATAATAATAATGATTTACATTTTTGTTTTAAGCCGATACACGTATAAATACTTCTTACTCAACTATTATTGAAACCAATTCTCATTCTAATTTAAATAACACGGCTTAAAACAACATTTAAGATTTACGCCGTTAAAAACTTAGCAGACGCCTACACTTCCGTCTGTTTCAGTCTGAGTCATTTTCCCTTTGCTTCCTAGCCAGGGATTCGTTGCCGACGCTAACGACTGTACATTGTCATTCATTGCAAATACCCATAATCGGATTAATTAAAATCGGTCCTCAAGAGCCCAGAATCCGAGACCAGGGAATTGATTCAAAGTAGGGGGAGTCGCTAATTAGACGTAGTCCTAGTGACTCACTTGACTCCCTGGCAATGGCAGGTAGAAAATATTGCGTAATTAAAAGTGTTATGAAAGGAAACAATTCTGGATTACAGTTACAAAGTATTTCGAATCGTTCAGCGTTTGTCTCTTTGTCTCTACTTAATAATAAAATTTCTAATGCTTGTTATTGGTATCAATATTATTTTTACTCCTTTATAAAAAAAACTTGTTTTTTTTTAATTTTTCCGTATATAATTTTGTCTTAAGAGTGATCAATACTAGCCTATCTGTACATCAATCAACATATCCCCCTTTCTCTCTATTTATAATGATCGTATACTTAATTGTCATAAATCAAAAAACTTTCACAGATATATGTATATATACCTCTGTTTTTTATTTTGTCTGCATTTATCCAATTTTAGTACAATGTTCTTTTGCACCATTTATTTTCTTGATATGTTTCATAAAATCCTATTTTTTTTCTTTTTTTAGCCTTGTAGGAAGTACAATTTTTTCTCTTATTATTTTATTTTATTTAATTATACTATATATGTGTGTGTGTGTGCGTTGGGGGTGTAGGTTTGTGTATGCATAGCGAGTGCATGTAGGTGTATGTGGGTAGGTGCACGTGTTTTTATGAATGTGCCCACTAACTGTATACTGTAATTAAAGAGCAGTGATTTTAAAGGTTTAATCAGCTAATTTATTTAGAATCTTCAAACTACTCTTAGAATTGATTAAAAATTATATACAAAAATATTGAGAACTCATATAGATAAGAAACTCCGAAAATAAAAATTTTCTAATAAGTATTAAATACTATAACTAATTAAAATAAAATTTCATAGTTTGTGTTTTTTTTTTAAATTCAGCTAAATATAAATTTTAGTTGAAATTATCCTAAGTTTAATAACTTTAAATAATCAATAAATTAATTAAAAGGTTTTCAAAGGGAACTTAAAACGGATTTCACTAATTGTTTATTATGTTGCATAGCAAAATATTCATTGGATATAGATTTTTAAATACAAAATACATTATTTATTTTAGTTAATTCGTACCACTTTTGTAAAAGTTTTAATTAACAGATACCATTTGCTTTTCCATCTGCTTAAAAAATCGCATATTGTTATTTAAAATCATATAATTAATATAACATTTGTATTGTGTTGCAGGGTAACATAAACAACATGCTTGTTAACTTTTAATTAAATTACAACCACATTTGTGCTTTCTCTTAAATAAAAATACAAAATATTCAATACATTTTAAGAGGTACAGAAGTATGGGAGAGACATGATTTTAAAAAAAAATATTGAAAACATTGTTTTGCTGAAAATTTACGCCAATTTTTATTATATACGTACCTGTAAGCAAAGATAGTGATTTAACGAATTAAATTTTACGTAATTCGCACTTAATATCATTCTCAAACATATATTAAACATGCGGAACAATGCATGACGCAAAAAAAGAAAATTTTCTGTGTTTTGTTTTATAAAATTGTCTTTAATATTCAAACAATGTTTTAAATTTACATTATTTCTCAGGTTTAACTTTAAAAAAAAAACAACAACGTGAAACGTGTTTTTTGCTCATGGGTGTGACGTTCATAATGATCTGTGTGGCATTTATGAATGAAATGAGATTACAAAAGATAAATTACAGTGCATTTTAGAATTACGATGTACATCGAAAAATATTCTGTGGTAAAAAAAAAGCACCCAACAGTACGGCTTAAGATTAAAAATAAAATTCTGTTTTATGCTAGAACAGAAAAGCCTTGAATTTCAATGCCTTGTTTAAATTCAAAAACAAAACTCGCTACCACAAATATCTATTTCATATTTAAACCTACTATTTCCCGATCTGAAATATAGTTTTTCCAAAAACAACGCAGAGGCGCTGGGTTGTTTATCTAAGAAGAAGGAAGAGATAGCAAGAAATTGCCCCGATGTGAGCATGAGGGTTGTCCTGAAGGATGTTATATAATATCCTCAGGACAGATTACAGCTTGCTCTCTAGGTCTGAATGTGGCCCTAGGGGACGAGTACTTCTCTCATTTTTTGTTTCTTCTTTGTTCTTTACGACCACTATACCAAGACCTTATATGATTTTAATATCAGTTCCCTAGGTCTCTGTAGTATTCCGGGTAGTTGCTGTATTTCCTTGTTTATTTCCAATTGAATTACTTGATGTCTGTCGTTTCTTCTTTTACTATTTTTTCTCTCATTTAGCGTACGTGTGTGTGGATTAATTATTTACTTTGGGAGTTGTTTACAATTCTGCGTCTTGTCCGCATGCTCTTAAAATCTTTAAACACTCGGAAAAAATTGTTATTGGTGGTTTTTCTGAGAAGTGATAAGAAACCATCTTTTCAAATATGCATTTCTTTCAAGCCGTTGAAGGAATTGTAACATTTTCTCAATTTGCTGAGAAATGTTGTTTTATTGCATTCTTTATACCATTTTTTGTTAGTCTGTATCCATAAAGAAAACCCTGAAAACATCCATTCAGCATTTTATGCATGAATTTTTATAGGTGTCGGAATCGTATTTCACTTAAAATTGAATTTTACCATGATAAAACTAACCTACATTTGTAGTGTTTCTTAAAAGACAAATGTAAAAGTTAGCAATATGTCATTCTTTTTAGCAATTTTGTTCAAAGAAATAGCATTCTTCAATCTATTTTGCCTTCAATTCTGTTTTACTCATCAATAATTTTAAATAAGTTATGAACGAAAGTTATATTTTTGAATATTTTAAAACATAATTGTGTTACTCCATTACTCCTTTTTTATTGTGAAAATTTACAGCAATAAAAACTTTTTTTTTCTACTTCTTTTTAAACTTCAAAAGCTTTAAGGTTTAATGAAAGTGTGTATTTCGTTATTACCATCTTTCATCTAAGCATTAAAAATGTTTCTAAAAAAAGGAATGGGGAGAACTAAACAGCAATTGCAATGGTACTTTTAATTGTTTTCTTGTAATTAATTGAAAGAAATAGCCTGCTTTCTTCCGGAGTAAATGGTGGCCGCGGTATTCTACTGGTCAAGGTAACGGAATCGTGGCTGGTATGTCATGAGTTCGAGCCTAGTACTGTTGAATAACCGCTTTGTGGGGAGCGATGCACGTTAAATATGTCGAGACTCAAAAGTCCCCCTCCCGTTGGTGTGGTGTGGTAGATGGGAGGGGGGTGCACGCTCAGGTGTCATCCTCGTCACTTGCTCATGGCTCAAAATTACGACGTCCGTCGGCAAAAGCCACCGAGTAGCTTAATAATGCGACCTAAGCATTCACTCACTCAATCCGGAGAAAACGTTAGCTACCAGTTGTATTAAATACTTAAATCTCACTTCGTATAAAGGTGAAAAATAGTTCTGAAACATATCCTTACATTTTGGTAAATGTTTTCGTATAGCAAACTTAGAAATTGCATTCACAAACAACATAGTACTGAAGAAACAATTAGTTGACACTAGGGATTGCAATACCGGTATACCGAATACCGGTATTACAATTTTGTAATACCAGTATTCACAAGTTTAAATACTGGTTTTTCGGTATTTACTTGATTTTTTTTAAAAAATTGTTTCCACTATAAGTTCAGGGATCGCCAACCTAGCAAAATAGTATACCTTTTAATTTTATGTGTCCTTAACGGGCGAAATTAATTAGACTGTGAATATAAAGTTGCATCATACAATCAAGAGAAGTGATAAAATATACGAATTATACAAGGAGGCGGGCCAAAACTAGCCTATTACAGCTCAGAGCGATACTGCACACGCGCAAGATTCGTAATCTAATATTCGTATGTGTGAAAAAAAGGTTGTAGTTGTGAAGAAAGTGCGTTCACATTATATTTACATATCATTCTTATATTTACATATCATCATGGCTTTAAAAATAAAAATGAAAAAGAAAAGAGACTAACCAATTCAAATTTGATCAAGTTTATAGTAAATTTTCTTAAAATTTTTTACCCACAAACCTTATCCATATTCAGAAGAATTCTGTACAGTTATTGACGATGATTATGACACTAATGTCGATAGTGAAAAGGAATTGTCTCTTAAACAAAAATTAGAGAATTAGTGATAAGTAAAAAAATGTCAACACATTAAAATATAATACAGAAACCAGCTATATCCAAAACCTTTCGACGAGAAATTAGTTTATTTGAAGATGAGAGATTTAGAGGTAAATACTTGAAAAAAAGTATATCGCTTATTGCTAACAATACTACCAAAGATCGTTTTCGACAGCCGTTATCCCGGTATTAAGATCTAAAAAATACCGAATACCGGTATTGAACTTTTGCTCCGATATTGCAATCCCTAGTTGACACATAGTAGCAAGTAGTTTATTATTATACTGCATGTCAATTTTTTAAGCAATCACAGTGTATATAGTGTATTGAATGTATAAAATAATGTAACGTATTTTTCTTTTAGAATTAGAGTCCTCACATAAATGTCATAATTAATGAAATGAGAAAATTACCACATGATTCAACGCATAAATTTATTTTTATACTCTATTTTAAATTATTTGTGTAACTGAATTCTAAATTTGACAACTTTAAAAGCTTAGTTATAGATGTTTTTTTTTTAATTTTAAGTAAAAATAACACCAATTTTTATCGACAACTTTTTTATTTAAAGTACGCTAGTATTATAACTAAAACAACTTGAATAATTTACTGTGTGTGTGAACATCACTTATAATTTTAAATAACTAATATCACAAAATTTAATAACGTCAACTAAGAATAGTTAATTTATAAATATTTCCTTTAGCTGGATAAAGGAAATAGCTATTTCTTTTACTAATTGTTGACAGATTTGTACATCTAATGTTTATTTTAACCATTGATGGATGCAATAATCATGATTTAAAAAAATTGCGATTAATAATATGAATATTTAAGCCTTTAATTCACCTTAGATATATTTTCAGACAACTCCATTATTTCCAATATATTTTTCAAACTTTACCATCCATGTACCAAAGTATATAACATTGTATCTGATTGAATACATGTATCAAATTATTTGGGGGAGGGAAAGAGTAACACTAACTTATTTAATCTACACATTATTTTAAGAGAAACTGATATCTAGACAGCAAGATCTTCATAAGGCCGTACCATGGATCATTTATACTTTCTGTTTTAAAGCCGGCTGTATCAAAAATACTAGAGACGCGTCATCCTATTAAAGCCTTGATCCTATTGAGACTTCAAAGCAGTCGCTCAGGAAAACAATCAAGATTCCGAGAGGAGGAGTCTTGGCCATGTCAGAACGTCATGTTCCAGAAAATTTACTGATTAGAGGCGAGGAGAGGGCTCTGCACGCAATGTCGGATTAGACCAAGTCCTACCGGTAATCCCCATCTCACATGTGCTATGAATTATTTAGAAGTGACGAAAAATCCCTTAACTAATTAAACACATTTAAGACCTATGATGGTTTGGCCGAGATGCTTTAAAGATGAAATATCTCAAGACGGTATATTTACACGTGAGACGTCATGTTTTGGAGTAAAGTGGCGTGCAATGCTTTGTGGCTTTTGTAATTTATGAAAATACTTTTTTTTTTTCATAAAGAGAGAATCGGGAAATCATAGATTTTTTTTGAATGATTTTGCGATGTGAGAACTTCTATAGGTATACATTTCATTTATTCAACTATTTGTGGTTTTTGAAAAAAGATTAAACTCTGAAATTTGAAGTTTAATCCATATATTTTTAATGAAGGAGTCGTGAAAAAATATTTTATAACCACAAAGCGTATTATAAATTAATGTATGTCATGAATATGATCATGATAATAGAGTTGTAGCCCAAAATGGTTTCACAGTGGGATTTTTTTTAACTTAAAAAGTACTATATATACAAATTCCACGTTATGTAATCATTTTGGGATGTAAAAAGTATTTGGTTTCTTCTTTCTTAAAATGTTATAATGTAAAATATGAAATACAAAATTAAATGTAAAATTCTCATACAACAAAAAAATCTGTGAAACTTCGATTGAATAGTTTGTACTTTATTTTTGTTAAAATGAATACACACACATTTTTACTAATGTGTTTGTAAAAAGGTTGTCTCAGAGTACAGATTTCGCTTTCAATCAGGAAATGTTATGCAAAGAAATTTAAAGCCTAAATTTCCACTGATTTTCGGATTTTAAAAAAATACTTTATTCAATTATTTCAGATTTTTTGGCAAATCATATTTTAATGGAATTAAAAAATTAGTGTGTTATAGTTACTACATATATAGTTATAAATTATATAGTTACAACTGGTTATAATTATTACATTTTAAACAGCTTTGAAATATATTATTTATTTTAAAACGTCGTCTCTAATAGCCATTATCTATATTAAATGTATACTTTTCATTAATGTAAGGTTTATAGGCTACTCAAATCTGCATCTATAAGTATAAATTTTAAAGAAAATATTGCGAGTTTGATATATGATTTAGAATTAACATCAGTACTACTTTTTCTTGCATAAACTGGAAATGCATGATTATAATGAAATGTTTTTAAGGTATTTAATAATTTTTTGAAGTTATTATTAGTCTAATATGCAAATTAGATAATAAAGAGATATATGAAGAATTGAAATTTTTTTCATCATGACATTGTAAAATAATTACACAGAAGAAAAATAATTGCCCAGACTCAACGATTAAACACACTTTCCTTTCAAACCACGATCGTTAGAATTTAAAAGCAATAATAAAATTATTCATCATGAAATTTGTCACGTAATTTACGAAATATTGGAACTTTTCTCAAAATGGTATTTGAATGAATTGATTATTACTAATAAATTATTAGGAATTTTGTTAAAAATTTCGTATAATAAGTTAGAATATCTTTATTGAGAAAGATTAAACAAACTAAATAAATGCTACATTATATTATTAAGCATGTTTTAAAAAAGAAAAAAATTCAACATTTGATATATCATGATTTTTGAGAGCATATTTTTTTAACGAAGTGCATATCCTGAGAATCTTTTGAACTAAGGCACCACTTTTAATATCAAGTAGAGAAATTTTCTTAACCCCCATTAAATCTATTGATGAAAATAAAAAGTAGGCATTTTCGTAGTTACAATGTTCTATTTAACCCTTAAATCAAAGTCAAATATACAAATCAATATACAAATATCCAATTGTTCGTTTCAATAGCAAGAGTGTCCATTCAGTAATTTTACTCAACATTTTAATTAGTTCTGTTTTAATTGGGATTTAACCTCAACGTAACACTATTAGCATAAACTCATATGTTGAAACTCATGAGTAGTTTCAAATCCTGAATAGCATATTTTCTGTAATATATATATACTTGCAAACGATTTTGTGACCCAAGTTCTAGTCGTAATTAATAACATCAACTATTTTTGCAAAAGATTATTTTTCCTCTACATTTATCTTGGAATTCTCTTTTCATCTAGTTGTTAGTTGGTTATTTCGAATAATCTCGCTCTGAACATTCATTAGTTTAGTAATTTTTTTTATGTTATTACACAGATTTATTATTAGATATTCTGTCAGCCTTTCTTTCCGATTATTTGTTATAATAAATTCGAAAATTGTAAGAAAAATATACACTGCAACATTTTAGTTATTGTTGTTTGTAAAATCTATGAGTAAGATGAAGAAATACACACGCAAATTGCGAAGTGCTCATTGATTATGCCATTTGTACTGACAATTAGTTATTGTTCATTTAAACATACGCACACACTTAGATTTAACCTCATGATTTTTGTTAATTTCTGACTTTTTACAATATTATGATCAATAACTTGATATGTGTGGTCTTAAGGTTTTTAAAAATATTTTTGTTCGTTTCTGTATCTAGCAAACCAAAAATTTGAAATGCATTATCAAATTCACATAATTTTCATTGCAATTTTGATTCCATTTAATTTTTCAAAAAAGGCCATTAAAATCAAATGTATAGAAAAATGTTATGGAATTATACAGATAATCTTATTTAAAGTTAATGACAAAATGTTACAAAAATCAAATGCAGTAAAACATGCATCAAAACTGCAGCGTGAGTGAGTGAATATTAAAGTCACACTGTTCAGCTAAACGAGAGCTTTTGGTGAAGGACCACGTAATTTTGAACCATGGTCAAGTGACGTGGAAGTCCGATCTGAGCGTGCACCCACTTCTCCTGACTTCCACACCAACGGGAGGACTTTTGAGCTCTCAACGGAGTTAGCGTGTATCGCTTCCCTACACGGCGGGTCTTTAGTGGTACTGGGCTCGAACTCGTTACAAGGCCTGCCACGATCCGATACCTTGACCACTCAAAACTGCAGGAAAAAATTGATTTAAAATATTTTCAAAATGTCTTCAAAGTTATTTTTAAAATGTACTGAAAACAACGAAAATATTAAAATACCAATAACTTGCTCAATTTCATCCTTAAAGTAACTACTATTAAAATACACACACACATTTTAAGTAAAACTATTCACCATTTCAAATTCAAATTTCTTCATAGTCATTGCTTATCAGGACTTATTAATATGAAAAGCTGTTAGGTTGTTAGAATATAAAAAAAAAAAAAGTTAAGCGGAAAATGATAACGACTACTAATGGAGAGTGCTAGTTTTTTTCTTTGTTAAACTTATTGCAAAATGTTTTTATTTAATACATCAATATTTAGACACAAGAATAATTTAAAAAAAAACAAAAGTTCATTCATTAATCCACTTGATTTGATTTTTTTTTTAACGACGCAGTTGCACTTGTGTTAATGGCAACGAAATTCATAATTTTAACCATTAATGAAGTTGTTGTTTCTTATCCTGGATTTTCTAGCACTATGAATCAAAAAAAAAAAAAAAAAAAAAATTAGGAATTCTAAAAACGGAAAAGAGTTCAGATGGACCTCGTCCTTTTTAAAACTAAGTCAAGATGTGGGCAGGAGAGACCATCTCGGAATAACAGCAATATCTTCTGACCCAGACGAAAAGTACACTCACAAATCACGAGAGAGCAGTTTGGTGTTTCCTAGTCAATAAAGTAACAAGTGATGGGGGGCCGAAGCCAGGTCCCTGAGATACAATTTTAATTTTGCATCTGCAATATTTACAGGAAACAGGGATTAGTAAAGAATATGGGTGTGTTCCCAGTTCATTGCACCCTCTGGTTGACAAGGTTGTATTCTTACGCGGACTGTGAGTATGCCGTTGGGCAAATAAGAGTGGTGGATTGGTACAGTAATAAATTCGTAGCGGATTCTTTCGGAAGTAATGCGGTCAGCTTTAAAAGAACTTGCACGCTATTTCTCGGGGTTTTTTCCTTTCCTTAGATTACTTGCCAGGAACCACTCCGCCCTCCCAGGTCTCTTAACTCCATCCTCCTCTCACTCAGATAAGTACAATTCTTACTTTGTTTGAGAATGTTAGTTTTCAGTATGCCGTTATATTCTAAATAAAATTGTGTTACCACTATACGATCAGACTTTAATTTTAGTTGAATCATTTACTCTGGTTGTAATCCCATAATCTGTAAGAACTGCGGATCAAAAGGATAAACCTGAGAGAGAGACAGAGAGAGAACAGCCATCCCTATTTTATCATCAAACTCCACCAAATTAAGGACTCTGCCTAGACAGATTTAACGCGCATCAAACCCTTCTACGCGTTGGATCTGCAGAGACACCAGTACTCGGACCTATGACTCAATAATACCAGTCACGATTTTGCAACCGTGACCACTCAAAGTGAGCACCTAATAAATTAAAATAAATATGAAAAGTCTGAGGCTAGAATATAATCCATGTAATATATCACGTAATATGATTCTTTACCTCTTAAAACAAGGCTATATTAAATTATTATATCGTTCTAACATATAAATTGTCATTTGGTTCGGAATGAACATTAAATATTTGCAGTTATAAGTACTTAAGTAAGCTGTGAATGTATATAGATATTTTAAAATCAGTCTGACAATAAGCTTAATGAAACAATTAATTATTGTGAAAGCTTAGAATTGTAATAATTTTCTATCAGTACTAGAATAAACTAACCTTGTTACATTGAGACAGTTGTATGAATAGTTTATTATTCTGATATTGAGATCACTCATCTCAATAATGCTCACTAATTGGCAACAAGTATTCAGAGAATTCAAAACTGTAATAATTAATGAAGCAATTAGTTTGAGAATGTATGCAATGAAGAAAATGTGTTTTGCGGAAATTCCAATTTTGTCTCTGTATTTCTTTAGCTGAGTATTTATTTACTAAGTGTGATATTTTATATTGTAAAACTTAATACCAATCTATCTTCTTGAAATATTTTATAAATTCTAATCTTAATTTCAGAGTATTTAAAGAAAAGGAAAAGTTATAATTTTATAAAATACTTTATAAAGTGACTTCACACTTGATCATTTATTATATTGTGTTTATAAGAGAAATATAAATTCGAGAAAATGTTAAATTATTTGCAAAAGGTTAAATTATTTGCAATTTAGACCTTTTTAACTTTAATATTGAACAACCATTAATCAATTTCAATTATACATAAAAATAATAAATAAATTAAGAATTATATTTTCATCTTTACCTATTTTTACAAATATAAAGAGGTACCTAATAAAAGTCATATCCTTGGAATGGATTTTTGTGTAAACAAAGTGATGCAAAAGGGCATAATATCAGTGATTATGAAAGCACTTGTGAATATTTCTATGTAAATAAAAATTCATTTTGCAATGAACATTTTACACAGTTCATTCAAACATTTTTGAACTTGTCTTTGTATTTTCAAACAAACCATAATCTTATTTCATATGCTTCATGACACGTTCAGATAAAAAAAAGCATGTCTCTCTCATTCGAACAACACAACTATATAGTTTACTAACGAAAAATATATCTAATTATAATAACCTTACATATATATATAAAGAAACCAACTGAAATATGAATTCAAACTTTAGTTTTCTAAACATAAGATACTTCCTGTATTCAGTTTCTGACACAGTGAAAATATGTTTATTGGATACGATCCAATTTAATTAAGCTGAATGTTTTTCCTTGAAAACAAAACAAAAAGATTGCATAACATTGAATGTTTAATTATTGTAAATAAGTTAAACGTTTTGCTTAAAATTTTGCAAGTTTGGATTGGAGAAGAAACATAATTTATTTTGTTGAGGCTTTTTGATATTTTGAATGATAAACGGTTTCAATAATACGAAAATAAATAAGGTGTAAAAATAAATATTAAGCTAACATAAAATATAATGAGTAAATGAGTTTTCATTCAACACACACAAAAAAAATTGAAAACGATATAATATACACTTCCATCAATTAAACTTCAATGTATCAAATGCCTTAACAGTTCTAATTTTTCGATGAAATTATCTCTCGAATAGCTATCGATATATAATTCATCACAGGTACTTAAAACCAAGAAATAAAAGCAAAAATGATTTATCTAAGTTTTTTCTTTGTTTTTAAATTTTAAATCAAAGCTGATTTCTCCTTTTTCTTTTTTTTTTATAAAAGTAACCAAAAATTATATATTCTAGAAAAAATAAAAAAGTTATAGACAATAAAGTTAAGACAATATTGAAACTAATGAAAAATATAAATAAATTAATTCTGCTAATAAAACAGTATGGAATATTTCAAAATAAAAAGATAAAAAAGAGTATTTATCAAGTTGTACTAGATTTTCTTCTCCAAATTTAATAACGAATGGCATGCATATGTAGTACCTAAAACTCCTTCTCAGAAATTTTAATATTTTCCATATGAAAGAACATTTACATTATATGCAAAATATTCCACAATATTTCTCTCACATTAGTTCCAGAAAAAAGTTTTATATACAATAACAATACTTGTCTAAAATAAAAGAAAAAAATCAATTCTTGGTATAAAATTGATTTAAATTTATTAATAAAGATGAAAAATGTTTCCCTAACAGAAACAGTGTCAGTTGTCAATTTAGATGTACATTCAATATATTACTATTCCTTTACTATTTCAAATTTTTCCTGTTTGATATTTTACTTTAGGTTAGATTCCATGGCATATGGGTTTTATATTAGTATTATATATATATTGGTGGGGTGTTTATAAAAAATAACACTGATTTCAGGTAATCGTTCCTTATATTTTAGGTAAAAGTACGTTCTGAATATTAATAGAACTAATTCTTGGAATATTAGAAATATTAGTAGTCGCCGGATATATATAATGGTAATAACAATATTATTAATTTATTACATAGTCTACTGAATTACACAACCTAATGCGTATTAATTTTAACACGGCATACGCCCTTAATTTCGGTTTCTTTTAAAAATATCTATAGTATATTGGCTTCAAGTTTTGTAATAAGATGAAAGAGGCATTGGTTCTAATTTCTTTTCTCTGAAAACTGTAAATCGTTTAGTTTTAAAGTTATAAAATACATCACAGAAAATACAAATTTTTAATGTTAGGACTTTTTTCGACGTATCTCAAATATTTTGTCTTTATCTTATTTTTTTAAGAAATAATTCGCAAAGAAATTTCTACTAAGAATTTTACATAAAAAATTAAATTCAAATCAATTAAAAACTCATTTATTTTTAATTCTTCTCAAATTTGTGTTTGAAGAATGACATTCAGAAATGCTTTGATTTATTATTTGCATGCCCAAGTAAATAAAAGTATTGAATTGTTATGAAAGGTGTAATTCATAAATATTTTAAAATGCATTTTATACAAATTTTGTCAAGTTAATAACAAACATACTGTTTGATCTACCTTTGTGATTTCGCAGTTTTTTAATCTTGGGAAATTATGTTTTTAATCAATACTCGTTAATCCTTTAAGGGTATTTGTAAAAATCCTCTCTTGAAAAATCGTCATCTGGTTTAAAAAAATTTGTGAGTCTTGGTAAATAAATCGAAATAAATTTAAAATATTTCAAATCATCCCAAGCAAATTTCCTAATTGATTACTAAGTGGATTAGATTTGTTTCAATGTGTAATTTCAGGATGTTTATTTTTTACAGGAATTCATATATTACTTTCCTGATATATGTAGCAATTCACTACCTTATATATTTTATAAATTGTTATTAATTTATGTTCAGCTAAGTATTCATAATCAAAAAAGCACATAGAAAAACTGTTTAGTTCATTAATACAATTTAAGGAAAAAATATTGTAGTCACATTAATCCCTCAGTTCTTTTTAGGCTGAAAAATGATTAATATTTTAATAAAAAAATGCATGCATATTTTTAATACATAATGCATGCATACCTTATACTTTGAAATATACATAAGATGCATTTAACATATAATAAAGAAAATGTGAGAATAATTTAAATTAATTCCTTGATTTGACGAAAAGTATTCTATAATTAGGCTATCATTGTTATTGTTCTGTGGTTGATAATATTTGTAAATGCATTACAAAAGCATTCATGTTGGTTAGCAAAAAAGTAAATAAATAAATCTATAGCTTTAATAAAAATTTTCTCTTCAAAGGTTTAAACATCCTAGCCCCCCCCCCCCCGGTGAGTTTTCATTTTTTCTATTATTATATATTAACCGTACATTTACGACATTGCAGAATTCTTTAGCTTAATTTTTCAGATGGAAAATACTTCATTGTAATTTAAAACAGTTAATTGTAACTGCAGATGTCTCATGCATGATTTTTTTTAATTACAAAACAAAACAAAATATTTGATTTGTGTGTTGATTTACTTGTAAAGTGTAAATCGATATGCAGTTTTGTAAATTAAAAGATTTTATGTTATATTTCTGCTTTTTTTCCCCTTAAAAGTTATCCAGTTTCATCACTTTCTCTTACAATACTCATTTTTTAAAGTCTTTACATATTTTATTTTACGACCCCTTGTGGTTTTGTCTTTTCCAAAATAAATAAAAAACATCTTTTGATAACTGTTCTGAAGATTAATCATGCACATATATTATTCGGATTCATTGCCGATATAGTTTATTTAATTAAATAGTATCAACACTAATATCGTTATCACCTCTTCGAAATGACCCTGTACCCTGTCTTTTTGACATCCCATTAAGTAATAACTGAAAAACAGTTTGTTATTGAAAATATTATTGAATAGAACGACGTCCTATTTTTTAAAAAAAGAATTCATTCAAATAATTATTTTCTTCAATTACCTAAAATATATATTCAGCACATTGCTTATCAAATATACAAGTGTAAAATAAAACTTAAAAATGTGAAGGGAAAAAAGTATTGCCAAAAGCCGTAAAATTTATAAATGAAGCAGTGCACTGCATAAGATTAAAGAGACAACAAAAATTTAAATTTAAAAAACCGGTTAAAATTCTTTAATCAAGAAGTTAGGAGTGGGTGGAGAAATATCAATGACATACAGGTATGGTATACGAAAGCAATGTAAGAAATAACATATTTTTAACATAATATTTGCAAAGCCACTCATGCCCTCTGAAAGGTTAATCTCATACATTTTATATATAATATTTATTATATAGTATTAGTATATATTATTAGTATATATATATTATAGTTGAAGTTAGTGGTTTTATCTAAGGTTATTATACCCATAAGAATACAGATGAATATTTTATGAACATTTATCTTATGTTAAAGTAACATAATACATGCATACTTTATAATGCATAATATTTAGAATTACTGAACATGTTGAGCTAATATTTTATTCTAATAAGTAAGGTATAATACAAATGGAGTGATATATAAGCTTATTAATTAAATTAATTTGATCCCCACTACAATTGCAGTGGAATATTTTCAATTTATTGAGATTAATGCCTTATGACAAAGTCGTATTTCAACCTGATTATGTATTTGGTTAAGTTAATGGTTATGGGATTCATTCATTACAATGATGATACTAACTTAAAAAATAGGCTTTATATGTAATAATTTATAGGGGTTAACTGTTGAATGTTGATATTGTAATAGATTGTTTTACTCTAAAAGTAAAAATGAAACAGAATTGTTAGAGGAAAATTTATTAATGAATCCTATAACATTAAATCCCATTTCAAAATATCAATGGCGAATATAGAAGATAAAATTCCAACGTTTTCAAACAAAATTAAAAAATTATAAAATAAAAATTTATAAAATATCCAAGTGCAACCTCGGACTTAGAACCGATAAGTGGGGTTAAACTAGTTTGATGGTTCCAACCTTCCCCCTATTGCAACTTGGTAAGTTAATCGGAAAATATCCAATTCTCAAAAATTTTAAAATTAAAAAGTTAAAATTTAAAAATTAAAAAGTTAAAATTAAACTATTAAAATTGAAAAATTAAACTATTCGCCATCGCATTCTGAAAGATATTATATTAAAATATTAAAATTCTAAAACAATTAATTGCATAATATAAGTGAACCCTCGAACACCGGACACCAAAGATGACAATATAAGTGAACCCTTATATTGTCATATATATATATATATATATAAAGCAGCAATATTTGAGTTTAAAGGAGTGTTTTCATGATACCGTAGTGTAACGGTAATGTTCTTATTTTCCATTGCCCTGTTAGGTTGGTTGAAGTACTTGGAATATGTAATCAATTAATTGTTGATTGATGTATTAAATTTTAAAATATAATTTAATAGATGAAACTCGAGACTCAAAAATTAATTTAATATTGTCAGACCTGAAGGAAAAATTATTAATCAAGTAAATGTAGTGAATAAAATAAAATATTTGCAATCCGGATTCTAAATTTTTATTTTTATCATAAGTGTTTGAATCGAACACATTTTTGACTGTTTCCTGATGTAACAAATATACTTTTGTATCGACGCATTTATTTTTTTATTTTTATTTTCGGTATTATTCTTCATTTATTTACGTTTTTGCTTAACGGAAATCTGCATAATAATATACATAAGCAGGTTTAAAGCAAGTACCAAAAATGTATTTAGCAATTAAAAATAGCCATCTGATATTTAAGAGACTGAATTTATTAATATAAAAATAATAAATATAAAAGGATTAATGAATAAATATTAAAAATTACTTGAGGTTTATACTTAACAGGAAAATAGTTTTAAAATTAGAAAAATAAAAAAATAAAAAAAATGAGCTGTTATCTGCTTTAAGGAAAATATTTCACCGAAATTTATCTTGTTTACTTTATGATAAAATTATTCATTTTAAAAAAAAAGAAAAAGGCATTTAAAAAAATGCATCAACACGTATTAGTGCTGCAATGAAACAAAGAAAAGATATCATTACTTTCTTAACTTTCATTTAACACATTTTATGCATATTGAAAAAAGTCAAAAGATATGACTGCTAATGCGCAAAAGTTGTAAGTTTTACTATTAAACAACCACTTACTTATTCTCAAATCCTTTTCTAAAATAAGACACCGTTATTTTGACAAAAAGTGAAGAAACATCATTTAAATAATCCGATAGCCTTTTCCTCTAGAAAAATATAATTGCGTAACGAAATACCCATAAAAAAACCGATTCCTTTGCAGGGAAACTTTACTCAATTTGCGTAATCCCACTGGAGAGCAAGTCTAACCAAATAGAAATCATCAAGCGTCATTTTGACTTAATTCACTTTACTTCTCCCCTCCTTCAAGATGCGCTCACGCGCTTATAAGAGGAATGGCTCATGGGAGGAGAAATGCAATTTTAATGTAAGCTTTCTTTAGCAAGAAACCTATTAATAAAATAATGAATTCGCATTTCTTTTAATCAGCTACGTCATTTTCGGAGTAATTTAAAAATTCCCTCGCATATACCGTCGCGATTACAATTTTGCCGGAGAAGTCAGGAGAATTTGTTTTTCGCGATCAGCGTCAGTACTGCGTTGCAAACAAGCTGGAACGGTGGAGCTTCCAGGTGAATGCAATTTCAAAATGGAATTTTCAAGCAGATTCTTTCCCGTAAATTGTTAAGAAGGGTATCTATGTATGAAAGTTATCAAGGAGTATTAAATAGAAATGCGGGATTAGTTGATACCACACACAATGGAGGCTTTACATTAAAGGCGAAAATATTTTTTGAAAAAAAAACATAATAATAATAATAAATGTGCTGTTTACTTGCTTTTTAATTTATCTTTAATTACGAAAATCATGAACATATCTTGAGATGAACCTCAAACATTTTTATTTTGGTAAATTAAGATTTTAACAATAGTGTTGTAGTGTATTTTTAGGATTTGGTTTAAATGAAATTTAAACAGATAATGCTGGAAAATAATACAAATAACAGAGCTGAGTATTTTATCATTTTTTTGTTTAATCTTCGAGTTATATTATCTATGTTACATGCTAGAAGAACTTAAGAACTTGCTTTAAGTAGGGTTTAATTAACTTTGAATAAAAAAGCTTTCTTCAGTGCAATGCCATTAATGTGATTACATTAATTGTGGCTATGTGCGGTACATGTGATTATGCTTATTAATTGAGAAATCCTTTTTATGTGATTATTTTATCTTAAGTAATAACAATTTTAAACAATCTTTATACATTTTTTAGTTTAAAATTTAAGTAAAATGCTAAGAAATATATTATTTTATCAAACCTTGACATGCTGCTCAAGATTTCGGCTAGCTTTATTTATTCTGATAATTTTAGTTGCATTACTGATTTAAAAACGAATGTGAAAACGAAGCATAATATGACAAGTTAATTATCATATACAGAATAAAAAACCATTGCTAAGACATATGTGCTAGAGTTTTATTTAAAATAATTCAGTTCAAAATATAAATAAAATTTTAAAAGGGGTAAAATATTAGCTCTTCATTTCACACACACAAAGTTCACTCAAGATAATTTTACTTCTTAATATTTTGAAGAATCAGATAGTCTATCAAAAAAAATTTTTTTTTGTAATAAAATAATTTAGGAAAGTAGAATTACATTTCATCCGTTGCAACATTTGAAAGTTTAGGAAAAATGAGTATACCTGAGAGGGTGTCATGTCTAGACAAAAACATCCATTTGTTGTCTAGAAAAAACGAAAAAAAAAATGATCCTATACATATAAATACAGTTAGAGATGTAAACAAGAATCTATAGTATATACTAAAACCTTGTCTTCAAACAGTGTTACCGTATCGTTATGCTTACAAAAACATTGTTGAGTGGAATATAAAATGCTGCATCAAAGCTCCATGAGCAATTTGAAACAAAGACTGTATATGTCAAAAACTCATGGGAATTTCTTATGGGATTTCAATGCCTATAAAAACTACTATTTTGAAGATCGATTGTTACAGACAAACAAGCATTTGTGGACTATCTTATGCATAGAGATAGTAAAAGAAACTTTTTTGTTCATAACGTATTACGTCATCAAATGTCATCATATTATTGCATTTGATATAAAATACATACTGCATCAATTGAAGTACATTTATTAAAAAATCTCAGAATATACATTATTTTCTAATAAGAGTCATTTTTTAACATCTAGATTTTCCAGAATGAAATATCGATGTTACATATATAAATATATATCATGATGTTATGCATTTGTTTATATATAAATATGTATCGCGATATTATTGTAGCCAATATTTCTACTTCAAATACCAAAAATATTCAAATATTGCTTTTGCTAATATACAGACTTTTTATATATACTAAGCAGTACATTTGCTGCAATAGTGTTACTTCCACACTTGCAACATATTTAGTGCAAAACAGTCAATACTGAAAAATAACATTATTGTTAACAATAATAATGCAATACATAATATGAAAGATTTGTAAAAGTATTCTATTGATGCTTGTTGTTTGATCATTAAGTAAAAGAGCTAGAAAGGGACTAAGGTTAGAGATATATCAAAATTAGAAGTATACCAAGATTGGAAATATCTTCGAATCTTTTTTTTTTAGTATTACTACAATTGCTTTGTATCATTGTTCTGTATCCACTTTTTAAATATTATGAAAATATTTTACTTAGGTTATTTTCACGTTAAGAATTTTCAAGAAAAATCTCTAAATAAGGTGTGAAAAAAGCTGTTTTGCTAATCTCCGAGAAAAATAAAAAAATGTTTTAGCAGAAGCCGTATTTCCAGTCTATACATTCTACCCCTCCCCCCTACTTATTTTAAAAATACTACTAGGTGAGATATTAAATTTCAAAACACTGATCCAAAATTAAAAATAAAGAAAAGTAGAGTCTAATTATTTCAAATGTGAATAGCATGCTGCGAAGTAAAATATTTTTTTAAAAGAGAGCAACGTCTTACTTTAATTTAATAAAATTAAATAAAAAAAATTCCTGTGTTAACAAACTCTAAAAATTGGAATGGGATACGTGCATTAAAAAAGTCTAATAAATTGATTCTCTGTTATTCTAAACAACAAGTGAATGCATTACCTTTTTTGCTTAATGGCACTTTTTTTAATCTGGTAAAATTTCTTTCAACCAAAGCGAGATCAAAAACATTTGTTGATTTAAAAAAGTTTTAGTGAAGAATCTTACAAGAATTACATTACTCTTTTAATTATTTCTTTAAGTAAAATCAAATAAATAATTTTGACGAAATCGCAATTGTCGCAACAGCTGTAACTTTTTTTAATCCTAACAAAACTATTGCATTTCTGAATATTGTGAATATTTTTTTTATTAATTCAAGAAGTATATGCGTTTCACTTTCAGTTACTATTGGAAAATTAAAATGTATCAGTGTTCAAAATATAATTTTATAAAAATCTGGAAGAAAAAAGAAGTAGATTCTTCTGTGTTATAAATTATTTTCCTTTACAACAAAAGTTTTCTTTTACAAATATGGACCAAATAAATGAAGATATAGAAGGGAAAATGTAAATTTAATTAACTATTTTTTACGTATTAAAATACATGAATATTTATTTTCTTTTATTATTTATTTTTAAATTTATTTTTCAATATGAATTATCTGTGAAGACATTCTATTTTAGTTAACAATAGATATATATTACTCGAGTATGAATGCTTTTCTTTGTCATTTTTATATAGATTTTGATTTACATCAAAAATTAGATGATGAATAAAAGAACACATGTTTTCACATATTGGAACTTTACGAATATTCATTACTTTATGCATTATGTATGTTGAAAAAACAACCAATAAAAAATATAACTCACTCAATTTCATTAAAATGAAATAGAAAAAAAAAAGATTATTTGATGTAAATTTTAAACTTATAAGTTTCTGTCAGATCTGATTCGTAGCAGGTAATTAATGCATCTATATTAATGGACTTAAATATTCCAAACAATTATTAAAATTTAATAAATTTTCAAAAAAACTTGAAAATTGTTTATAATGATTAAAATAAGTTTATAAACATACAATTTAAAAAAAAATCTGAAAATGTTCAATGTTATGTAAAATAAATTTGTAAGCTAAAGAGTGCAGCTTAAAATTAAACATTCATGCAAATTGAATCTAGAAATGAAATTCTTATAATTTAAGTACTTAAATTTATTCATATTATTCACAATAATAGAAGCACTAATTAATTGAGTTCTCCGATTTTTATTTTTTACTTTTTAACGACTTAACATCTAGCATTTTCTGTTACTAAAAAACTAATCTGTTTTGAAAAGTATAAAAATCAGAAACATAAGTGTAAGGGTTCACGGTGAAATCAAAAAATGAGAGCTATGAGACATTTCTGCAATTAATGTAATTATATTAATATTTAAATAATTCGTTATGAATGCAAAAATGACTATTGTAAAATCTTTTGAAGGTAAAGAAAAAAAACTGTACTAAGCTTTAACTCACAAATGTAAGAATCGTAAAAAAGTTGAAATTATTAAAATAAAGAGGTTAATTAATAATGCTGCGTTCAACAAGTCATTGATAATGGCTTCAGATTTTGATAAACTTGCAGCTTCCTGGAAAGTTGAGTATTTTTTTTAGTTCCTTTGATTGTTAATAAGTCTTTGAATGAGACAACGTATTTCTTCTAACGGCTTTTTCAGTCCAGGCAAACGTTGCAATATTTTTCAGTGAGAGCTTGCAATAATGTGCTGTTGCAACCTTATTGGTGTTTTTAGTTCTATTCCAAATAAAGATTTGTAAGGTGATCGTTTAATCGTTTGGTGAAAGAGGAATTCTTTCGGAATTGAAAAAAAGAGATCCCATTATTTTGTGTCATTTGCAATTAGCCAAGAACGTAACATAGCTTCAACATCTTAATTTGAGTGATCTATGGATCTTTTACTAGCTCGATGTATAGGCCTACCATTTGTAAAATTGCACGTTGGTAACGGGGGTGTTAACCCTTGTTTGACAGCAATTGTAAATTCACGATCATTGTTCCTATGCATTACAAGTACATGAGGGCATCCTACTTCCAATAATACTTTTAACAGTTCAATTTCTACTTCAAAAGCTATTTTTGAAGTCAACGAATAAAGCTGCAATTCATCGCGTAGCCTAGTATAGTTTAATACCCATTTCTAATTTCTATCTAACTTTACTTAAAAATAGTTACCTATATAGTTTTCATCACGCCCTCCCCCTCTCATACAATAACAATGCATTTAATTCAGTAATATCATACGTTGACGCTAAAGCTACAATACGACTTTAACCTTTAAGTGCCACTGGTGTATATAAAAACGTCTCATTCGGTCGAAGTGTTAATTGCCCCGAACATTTATATACATCTTTCCGAAGTTCGAGCTTTCCTTTGCACAGTTGTCCTTAAAAAAATTCGAAAGCTTTGGAATAGCATAATCTGAACTTGACAGTGTTGACGAAAGATTTAGTTATTTTAGAGGATTTGCTAATTTATTCCT
>BMAV01005576.1:0-102999 GCA_019973955.1 Trichonephila inaurata madagascariensis | reverse complement strand
TTTTTTTTTTTTTTTTAGTTCTGTAAGTACATATTCCGTAATTATTATTTATTTATAATAAATATTGTAGACCTTTTCCTTCCTCACCACACCTACGACACTGGCATTGGCGCACACAAGAATCCTTTAAGGGGTAGGGGGGACGTGGTCGAGTGTCGAAAGTCTACCATTCTGGTGTCATACCACAATACGCAGCCAAACATAATTTTTTTAATGTTGTAGATTGTCGGGATCAAAAAACAGTAAAAAATAAATTGCTAAATAAATACTCAGCATTAAATAATTTTAAAAAATACTAACAATTATTTAATTAAGGTTATAGTACTGTATAAAAGGAATTAAAATCAATCGATAAAAAGAATCAAGGGATGTGGGGGATGGTTCAGACCAGTGCCCCCTCTTTTGTGCGCCACTGACATTGGGTTGACCACAACAGATTGAAAAAATTAGGAGTAGACCGCGCCCTGGAAAAGTCTAACCACCCCTGATCTAAGCAATCAACACCTGTTACTGCAAATGACAATTGTATGAAAGAAAAGTACTTCTCAAAAAATAAATGAATACGAAACCTTATACTAAAATAAAATATAGTATTATCATTAAAGAAAGTTAGAAACTTAAACAAAAAGACAAATCAAACGACTTTTACTTCTAATTGCTGAAAGAAACTAAATAAGAAAAATGATTCGTAAAAGGCTTCGAAATAGCACTGTAAGCATATATGTTACCAAACTGAAAAGGGAACTTTTGAAAAATTTCTTTTTAAGTTGATTTATTCTAGAAACAACAGAAGATTATAAATAACATAATAAATGCAACGATGAATAAATATAATTGTTATAAAAATATTTAACAATTATTCAAAAAACTACGTGAAGGATAAATTTTCACATTCAGCGTTATACGTGGATGGAATTTATACTGCCATGATCCAGCTGATAAATAGCTTCTTCTATAGCCATATGGTGAAAGAGAGTTAGCTAATAAAAGGAAGAGTTTCTGTGCATATGTCTTCGAAACAGTACTTAAACTAAAAATCCAAATGTGTGAACGTTGGTACGCTGAATCTATGGGTCATGATGGCTTGCACTTCTAAGATATTTTTCCAAAATTTGGTTTCGATTCTTTTAAATTTTTTTTAATGATTTTCCAAATCACCTGACGACCTGACGTCATATGAGGCCACGAACAATCAGCTAATTCCAAAAGCTAGGAATCGATGTTTTGATTTGTGCGAACGCACTATCAGAATTCATCCTCCCCTTATCCTGGTGAACTTACCGCGTTCTTTCGACTACCTTTTAGTATAGATTATCTTCTGTTCATTTATATATATATATGCATGCTTACTGAAATTCGTAAGGATCATGATAATTCTGAAATTAAGGCTTGGTGCTCTAGAGATGAATTGCAAGCTCGAGTCTTTTATCAATATAAAAATTATAGTTGATAAAAAACATAAGGAGTGTCCAAATAAAAAAGAAGATAAGCTGAAAAGGAATAATACCTTTAATGGAAATTTAAATGAAATCGCTACGATTGTTAAAACATTGGCTTCGACACCATGTCAATGCTCTTGATGTAGAATGATAGATTTTTTTTTTCTTTTTGTTCTGCTTCCTTCATCCAAATTCAAAATCCTTGTGCAAAATTATTTTAATCAGTCCAAAAATCTAAAAGTTACAAAACGACAAATCTTGGTGGTATGGTCGTTGTTGCGTGAATTACGGGCAGAATTGTGTATGGTCATCAGGGTTTCATGGAGAGACCTAAGAGTGAAAAAGGATTACTTGGTGAGATAGAAGGTTAGGCTATTTGCTTTTGACTTCCGTGTAGAATTTTGTGTGAGTACTGTATTATTGGGCAGAATTGATAATGCACTTAATCAAAAATGGTCTGATAATAATTGATGAAAAGTATTAAAATAATTTTCTCAGTAATAGGCATTGTTTTTAACTTTTGGTGGAAAAGAGAGAGGAGGTGCAATTCCATTAAATAATCGTTCTGTCTGATTCAAATGTGCAGAAATGAGCTACGATTGGTCATCCAATGCAATGCGTTTTCCAATAGCAGGATTTTCTTCAAACAGTTTAAATATTGCAGACTGAGTCTCATTCATTGCGTCTTGTGAGCTGGTATCCATTCGGTCCAATGGCTCGGTATCCATTGCGCATAGAATTTATTGTACTGAAAATATTGGTGGACGATTGATTACACTGCCCTTTTTATTCAGTCATAATACTGTACAAAACCATGAGTCGTAAAACTACGATTTACGATTATTTATGATCGTTTCATGAGTAAAACAACAGATTCATTGCCGATCACTGTATTTTTCAGGTCTGATCTTAGAAGATCCAATTTTGACGTCCGCCCTTCACAAACATTTTAATATAATTTGCTCAACTGTTCATCATAAACAATTCTTATAAAAATAAATCACTATTCGAGGACAATAGTCCACATAACACTCACTTTCTGACGTTAAGAAAGGGTATTGATTTGTTTCGGACATATCCACCTAAGGAGCAAGTTGATATTCACAAATTATTCTTAAAAAAACAGGTTAATTCTTTACGTGCGAATTCCGATATTCTTTCAAAAGGTATTTTATTACCCTGCTTGGTGACGCTGTTATGTTCTTTTGATATTAGCATGCGTGTCATCTTTACATTTTAACAGTCCTTACAGGGTGTGTTGTGTCACTTTAAGCAAAACTGAATCTGAAAGTTCATTGCATGCTAATGTAAATATTTGTTCAGCTGAAATTAATCGGAGAGTCCATACTATTATTCTTAGAAGAATTGATAGAGATTGTGTAAAATGTAACAACTTTTATTTAATATAATAACAATATCACCATGGGAGTATGCAATAGGAGTGAAATAAACCTTGAGTTCAAGTTTTTTTTTTAAAAAAAATTCGCTTAACTGTTAAGAGAAAGGTTTGAGACACAACCAAGCAGGTCAGACTCAAGATCATCAGAACAGCAACTGTCACATAAATGAATTCACATTCAACAGTGATTCAAATATAATATCATTGTTTCACATTGTTACAGCCTACACTTGCAAACCATCCTCTTTACAATTACATTCTCATCATCCTCTACTTTCTTACTTCATATCTTTGTAAATAGAAGTCAGAGTCTGCAATCGAGGTTCCTTCACAAGGCGAGGCTCTTAAATCAAGTAAACTACAAAATAAATTTCCCCTGAGGTTAGGTGAAAACGAATGACGAGCTGCTACACAACAAAATGCTAAATAACATTTTGTGAATTATATGGACCATGTGTTTCTGAGTGGGTGGAGTGTAGCTGTCACAACGCTCAGACCCCGTGGTCTATCTCGACAAAAACCATACGTAAAAAATTCTGTCTTAATCTTGATCTTTGATTCGGCGTACCAGGTGCCGTTGTTTACTAGGATTTTTATCTCGAATATTAAAATTTTTCTGGAGAACATTTCAGTCTAATATTTTAACTGGGTAATCTTATTTGTCAAAGCTCATTAAGTTTTATTTTATTGAATTTTATTTAATGTTGGCATTAAATGCAGAAAATGACTAACTGGACTCCCGAATTATTTGAATAACTCCACACACACGCACCAATATTATTTTTTATATAACATATTATATTCATCAACGTTCTGTACTTCCAATTGATTGATTGATTGATTATTAACGTCGCACACACTGTTTAGCTACACGAGGGCTTTTGGCGACGGACCAGGTAATTTTGAACCATGGTCAAGTGACGTGGATGACACCTGAGCTGGCACCCCCTCTCCTAACTACCACACCACACCAACGGGAGGACGTTTCAGCTCTCGACAGATTTAACGTGAATCGCTGTCCTACATGGCGGGTCTTTAGTGGTATTGGGCTCGAACTCGTGACAAGGTAAGCCACGGTCCGATACCTATATCACTCGGCTACCACGGCCACTCCGTACTTCCAAACAAACGCTCTTAAAGTCTAGTTTGGTACTCTATAACAAAACTAATTCTGACAGAATTATACTTTTTAAGGGGTCTCAGGGGTGTTAAATTTTTCTAGAGGTCTGAAAATATAAACAATTTTCAAACAGGTATAATTCTTTTAAATTTAAACTAAATGATTCGAATCTTTTACACATTATTTATAAAAGAATGGGGCTTCAGAAAAGTATAGAATGTTTAAAATATAATAATAATTTTAAAAATCATAAGCATATGAAAATTCTATGATAAATATTAAGTATTTTTTGCGTTGCGCACGCTATTTTCTAAAATAGTAGCTTTAATTACTAGCTATAAGTTGAATAATAAAGTTAAATGTATTCGCATTACACTATAGCTATTTTTATATAAATAGAATAATAACTTACATATTTTAATAAATAAAAAACATACATTTTTAAAAAATATTTAAAAAATTGTAATGTTTTACAAATATTTTGAAATACAAAAGACATATAATACTAAAATTAGGCACGGCTTAAAGAGTAGGATGCATTTTATAATTTTATAAATTTTTATACAGCAGATACTACTATTTTAGAAAATAGCGTGCACAACACAAAAAATAATTAATATTTATCATAGAATTTTCATATGCTTATGATTTTTAAAATTATGATTATATTTTAAACATTTTATATTTTTCTGAAGCCCCATTCTTTTATAAATAACGTGTAAAAGATTCGAATCATTAAATTTAATTTTAAATGAATTATACCTGTTTGAAAATTGTTTATATTTTCAGACCTCTAGAAAATTTTAACACCCCTGAGACCCCTTAAACCTCAATCATGTCATCAAAATATTAATTTGGCCACCATGCGAGAAATATATTTGTATCATTTCTTTCTCCTGCTCATAAGAGCGTATCAGAATAACTCAACGATTTGTAAAATTGAGAATTTTCAACAGAAGGAAATCAATTAAATATCATGCATTCTGAGTGAAATTCAAGACCTTGAATTACTTTAAAATATTTATGTTACAATTGATATTGACCAGAATTTAGGCCAGGGGTCGGTAGCCTAAAACACGCATGCCAGGAGTGGTGCTCAGTGTAATTTTCAATGGCACTCTACACAACTCTAGAAAGCAATGAGATAAAGTTAAATCACTGTCTCTCCTCTCTTCACTTAGCCCACTTTTATTTGATGGCTTATTCTTACTTTCTCAATTCTATATACGCACATATATATAAAAGGATTCTGCTTAATCAACTTACATGTAGCTTGTGTGTGCTTTATGCAAAATAAAATATATGTCTTTCCCTAATGTTTGAATTAATTGTCCTTCCCTTACGAAAGGCTTTTGCGTTGATTGTAAGAGGGGAGGGAAACAAATAAAGGCCTTAAAAATGAATTAAAATTCGGTTATACAAATGTTTTGTTGCAAAATTGTGACAAAAAAGGGAAAAAATAATAACATATGAATAATTTGGATTGAAAATAAACTCAGTGACCACTGCGACTCTCGTGATATTAGGAGCGGGAAGTGAATCTAATTCTAATTCCGAATCATGTATCATAATGTAAGTCACAAATTATACTCCTGATATTGTGATATTTAGTAGAGCTTTGCGGTGACAAGGTTCACATTAAAAATTCTTTTTATTTTTTTTATTTGACTGCAGATACACAATTTTTAAACTAATATCTCCAAACATTTCCTAAAAATGTTTTACATTCAAGAATAAGAATTATTAATACTTGTTTTCCATCAGTTTTGAATAAGCAATTAAATAAATAACATTGTCATAACATATTCTTATTCCATAGCTATTTTTATATAAAGGCAGTTTTACTTGTAATTCTTTGGAAGTATATTAATACCTCGACTTACGCAATTTTCAAATCTCTTCGATTCACCTTATTTTTTTTCATCATTAAAACTCAGGCGGAATTACTACAAGAGCGTGATTAAATTGATAATTTGATTGAAGAAGTTTTTGATCTTGCCAGGCAAATAAATTAAGAAGTGGATAGTGATGACAATCAAGAGTTGCTGGATTCTCCCAATTAGAAGCTGACAATTGAAGAACTCATACAAATGCATGAGTAAGAGCAAGGCATTGCAGAACTTGAGTCTTTATACTCAGCTCAATCAGAAGACAGAATATAGTTGTCGTGTGTTTTTATCCTGGGATACATATGAAATACAAGTGAAGAACAGAAAACATACAGTACAAACAGAAGAATATAAACATATTTATTTACAAATGATGATCCCATCATATAACAGAAGGGATGCATTGCTTTCTATTCGAGATGGAAATTCATTGCAATCGAAAGTCATACTTCTTTTCCCGAAGAAAATACAACCATGCCTTACTCGGGACTCAAACCCGAACCCACTCGGTTATAAGACGAGGGTCATGTCCACCGTACTGGCTGGCCGGCAGAAGACAGAATGACGGTTTGTTATTTGACAGGTCTCAGTTTAATTGAGAAAGGGTTACAAATTTTAGAAAATGCAGACTCCAACGACGAGCGTATTTTTTCAACAAAACAAGGGATAAAAAAATTATTTGTGAGCTACGAGGAAATTTTAAAGGAGGAAAAAAAAATTTTTTTTTGCCCGAAAACTGCTTGATAGATTTTATGAAAACAACTACATCAAAATAACTTCGGTTTTCGATTGTGTGTTTGTGTTATCTAAGAATTTATTAAACATTTTTTTTCTAAATTATTATTCTCCTTCGTTACTCAAAATAATTTATTGTATTTATATGCGAAATTATACCCCGACTTATACCCTGATATTATACCTCTAACTCAGTCCCACTTATCGCGTAAGTTCGGAATGTTACGGTAGCTTGAGCAATTAAAATGTTTTGACTGAATTAATTCGAGAAACATAATTATTTTTAGTATTTGTAAGGAGTTTTGTAATAACCAACAAATTCTGAGTACGACTTAGAAGTTCTATACATCAGAATATGAAACAGAATATCACAGAAATGTATGTATGCATTTTGACGTATAGAATTTTAGAAAAAGCAAGCACTTGACAAAGATGAAATATAGTTTAAAATTCTTAACCTGATCTTCAAAAAAGAAAAAAAAAAGCTTTCAAAGATTCATTTTTATGTACTAACTAAGCTAATTATCTTTTCAAAGAACGAACGACAAAAAAAAAAGAATATCAGTTTATTCACGTCGTTTAGTAGTATTTTTATGATTATAAAATTCAATTTAACACTTCCTTAACTCTTAAAACTTATGATTCAGATAAAATTCTTGTTGCAGAACAAGTTAAGGAAATGATACATGGATATAAATACTTTTTTTTGCCATTTTTATACACCTTGCGTTACACTCTAATAAATGTATTTACTAATATTAAATTATTTAAATAATGGCGTTTTTTTTACAAACAAGGCTATATAAATTAACTTGCTTATGCACATTTTTCGAATCGTATATAACTTTTAAGAGGAAACCTCGCATTAATTTAAAAAGAAATAAACACAGATCCACTTACACACATATCCGTCTATCAATAATGATCCGTAACGTAGAGCTATTGAAGTAAATTAGTCTGTCTCCATAAATCAGTATGTTGCGAAGTTTGGGCAGTGTGGATGGAAGCCAGCTGAGGTGTTTTTCCTATTATTTGACTAGTTCAAAATTACAAAGTTCACTGTGCGATGAAAATTAAAGGCAGTCAATCATTAAATATATTACCAGTGCGTTAACACAGAAAGGCGCCTGCTATAAGGCTGTGATAAGCAATCTGAAGTCGTATCGATTTCCATACCAAAGAAAAATTTCGTTGACTATGCAGAAGTTTGATTTACTCAATGTGCGGACGGCTTTCTTACCTCAAAACATTTAAAACTTATAATTTACTTTGCATGTTTGGTCGACTAGTTTTTTGGATATTACAGTAATTTACCAAAATATTGCATTGTTTTAGTTTGTTTCGTTATTTTTTCCATTAATAGAAATCTGAGCATAATTTTAAAAATACATAAGAACTGCATATATTTTATGCTATTTTTTTTTTCTGTCAAGATCCTACTTTTTTGTTACTGAATGAATATATGATTGTATAACTTATGTTTTGTTGTACAAAGCACACACACACACATATATATATAGGAAAAAAGCGATTCACTCATTTACTCGCTAGGAGATCCTCGGAACTATTAGTCCAACAACCTTGAAATTTTGCGAACATGATTCTTTCATTGAATACAGTTCCACTTAAAACGGGTTTTATGGGAATCGACTTCAAAGGGGCTGTGAGGAATCATGGGAGTGTTACAGACAGAAAAAGAATCACGTTTTTAAACCATTAAATCTACAGATTTCAAATTCGACAAACCTGTTTCTTTGGTTGTGTAGAGATCCGCTAAAAATAGGCTTTAAGAAAATAGACTCTGATGAAAGTGTTACGAGGGCGTAAGACAATAAATATACTTCCATTTTAGAAATTCGAATCTTTTCCTTTTTAAATCAAAAGGTGAAAGCCTTAAGAATATAGCTCTGTATCACATTTTAATACAATCGAATGCTTAATTATAGGACTTAGATATGAGTAATGTAAATCAATATGCTGTGAAAATTGCTTAACGTGAGACTTGGGAGACTGAAATATTTTTTCGTGTTAAAAGAAATTCATGTTAAAAGAATTTCGTGTTAAAACTATTACAAAAGAAAAAAACACATATTAAGCAAAATTAAATTTATTACAGTACATTTTATTAATTTAGATATATATATACGTGGTATTTAATAAAAATCAATGAAACAAAAATATTCAGTATAATTTAATGAAATTAAATACAAAATGTCCAAGCTTTTTGAAAAACAAAACATTTATTAAGTTTTTGGAAAATAATCTGATTTTTTTTTTTTTTTTTTTTGGCATTTTCTTTTTTAGCATCAAATTGTTCGATGCCGTCCATTTTGTTATTCATTTCACCATTTCAATGAGCGTCTAAATAACTGCACATACTTTATATGATGTTCCCAATTTCGGATGTCATGGGAATAGGAGAATTATTCATTTCATTTTCTTCATCAGAATCTGCATCAATGGTATTTTTTGCGAGTTTTGAACTAACTCGAAAATGTCATTGTCTGCCATAGTTTATTATCATCTGCTGCAAAGACTTCCCTCGAAGATACAGTAGGACAGTCCAATAATACAAAAACTTTCTCAAACATTGTTGGTTGCTCTAAGTATTTTGTTCATTCTTAGAAAGGAAATATTTTCGTGCTAAGCGATTTCCGTTTCGTGTTAACAGAAAAAAATGGAAGAAAATACATAGTAGTTTTGTCAGGACCATTGTATTATTTCGCTTGAACCAATATTGCGTCGTAAGCGTTTTCGTGTTAAACGTACTTCATTGTATAATCGTACAACATTAGGAAATACTCAGTGAAGCGTACGGATAACGGCTATAATAAACATGTGAATTATTTATTTTAAGAGAATAATTAATTAAAACTCGTACATGTAACTCTTTAAGTGTTATTACAGAACTTTTTAAATGGTTTAATTTTAAAAAAATGCTTATTATTCGAATGTTTACGTATTTATTAATTTCCTTATTTATCACTTGGAGATATCCACACCTTTGTTAGTATTGCTCCACCCAAAAATATTTTCAATTTTATTTTGTGTGTTTGTTATATAGCAAAAGAATAGAATTTCTCACACGCGTTTAATGTGGCATGTGGCACGTCAAATCCATGGTACGTCTTAAAAAATGTTTCGAAATTCCTTTTTTTGTTTTTTTGATAAATTCAATTTTTAAGCCATTTTTACAGCTTCGGCGATGATATCCTTTAACGTCACGCCTATCTCTGAATGTTAAATTTTATATTTCATGCAATTTTCTTAAGGATAGTTAAATATTTTTATATTAAATTTTTATTAGTTTATCGCTATACTTATCCGTTACTTTGTTCTTTGAGACAAAATTGCAGTTATTATTCGAATAAATACTTTTTTTTAAATGTTCATTCAATAAAAAAAAATTTAGTTTAAGAGATTCGGTAACATAGTTTTTGCTTAGAGTTCTGCCTTAAGCTGTAATATTTTTTGACGAAGCAAGTTGTTCTGAAATAAATTGCTTTGATTTATATGTTTAAAATGCTTTTGATCTGAGAGATGATTTGATTAAAAATGTTTAGACACATTAATTTGATATCGGTATGCTGCGACTTTTCCCGTCTAATAGTTTTGTAGTTCACTTAAAGTTATTCAAAATGTAACTTAAAAATTTGACCTCATACATTTTATCCTTCTATCAATATTCATGTGCGAAAAACTGATATAATATAATTGAGAGACAAATGATTTTAATATCAAGGATTGTTTATTTTTTTTGTAATTTTATATACTATAAAAACAATATGATAGTAAAATAATTTAGTTACCTTTTACTTTTATGAGCTAGAGTACAGCCAATTATCATAAAAAAGAAGGTATTTTAATGTATAGAAAATTCATAGGGTATAAATATTTATGTTATATTTATTATTCGAAGCATTCTAGAGTTATATAGAAACAATTGAACATACACAATTAGAATTTCTTGATATAGATAACTATAAATAAAGTGAATTGGATGATTTTGTTTTTAACAGTGTTTAATACGATTATTATATATTTTTTTAATGTTTCTATAATATGAGAAACTAAGAATATTTATATCACCTTTCGAAGTTATTAATAAGAGTAAATACTTAAAAATAATATCTCAAAGTAACAGTCAAAATTACTCTACGAGTGCAATATAGTCACATATGGGGATATGAATGTACTATATATAATCAATAATATTAGATTAAATTACTATAAATCAAACTAAAACTAAAACAATAAGCAATGTAATATTAAAACAGTACGTGACAAATTATATAGTTTCAGCAATACAACAGCAAACTTTTGGACTTACGGCTAAGATTGCAGGGAGCAACATTTCCTTTTATCTGATTGTGCTTTGTGTGATTCTGGACAAGCCCTGACTGCTGCTCATTTGGGCGAGTGTTCTGTCCTAAATGACTTGGACTGCATTGTTAAGAAATACTGGAGAGCTCGTTTCCTATTGACCTAATAGGCAATCATATGGGATTTGTTTGATAATAATAAAACTTTCCTTTTTATTGTTCTATGCTTCTAGATTCTAATATAATTTAGTATATACATGCATATTAAAAGGTTTTACGCAATGGTTAAACAATTTGTATATACTGGCATAAATGTGCATATAATCTCAAATTAACTAGTAATATAAAAATATATTTTAAGTCACTTCCTACTTAGGTCAACAAAGAAATTTTTTATTTTATAGTTACTTTTTATCAAATAATTACAATTAATATAAATATGTATAAGCATATGACAGAGTCACAATATTAAGTGGCAATTAATTTTTATTGATTATCATTAAAGTTTCGTTTTGTCATCCAAAACAATCGTGTATATAAAATTTCAGTTCAGCAGAACACTCTAGAACGTGAGGGGAAAAAATCTTTTAAAGTTTTGATCCAAGTCGCTAAAAATAAAATCAACGGGACTGTATCTGTAATTCTTTAAAAAAATATTTTCAGTGAATTAATTTTAATTAATTATAATTAAACTATTGTATTGTGACCCAAAACAATCGTGTATATAAAATTTCAGCTCAAATGAGCGCTTTAAGATGTGAGAAAAAATACCTTTTAAAGTTTTGTCACAAGTCGCCAAAAATGATGTCAACGTGGGTGTATCTGTAATTCTTTGAATAATTAGTTTTCATCAATTAATTTTTATTAATTACAATTAAATTACTGTATTGTCATCCAAAATAATCGTGTATATAAAAGTTCAGCTCAATTGAGCACTTTAAAATGTATTTTAATTACTATTGAAAATTTGAACAAAATATAGAAAGTTTGTCAACTGATATTAGGAATTGAAAAATAGCAATTTTATGACACTGAATTTCGTTTTAGAATTCTTCATTGCTCATACATTTTGATAGATATGTTACTAAAGAAATGTAAGGTTCGTTTAAACACCGACATTTTCATACATTCTTGAAACGATTAGTCTAATGCTTATGTGGGAAAATGTAATTTAGTTTTTCATTCATAGTAGAAAATAAAGCAATCATTTTCTTTGGAATTTTGAGAATATAGTTTTCATTGTAACTCGTTAATTGATTGCGAGTTCATCTACGAACAAAAATGCTATTAAAACTCGAGTTTATTAAAACCTTCGCCCTGGTTTCAGAGCCTTTATTGATTTATCTTGTATGTACCAAAACATGTGCAAATGATTCGTGTTGATTATGACTTCCCTAAACTCGATGTAAGGATATTTAATTGTATTTTCCTGAAAACTTTCCTGGGAGGTCAAATGAATTATTTGATTACTTTCGGCGGCGGTAAAACGAATAGAATTATTATGTATTCCATCTTAAACAGAAGAAACTATTCATTTAAAGACGATAGAATCTACTTTATGAAAGCATTTTAATTTGTCACATAGTCTCATTTAAAATTTATTAAAATCTAAACTATACACACATTACTTTATTTCGAGAAAAATCATTATTTACCAATTTTTCTATGAATATTTAATTTTCAAAACTTTTATCCACTTACAACAGATTGATTTTCTTTTTAGTTTTACAATATTTAATTATTTTTGTTTAACAGTTTTTTTTTTTGTACTATTGAAGTAAAATTTTTAATCTTATTTATTTTTTTTTTATTTTATTAATCTGGCATTAGTTTTCAGAAAGTTGACATGCTAGATGGGATAGAGATTCCATTAACATCTCTGTAATATTTTGTAGTGTACTTAATATTATGCAAAAGAAAGTCACAAAATAAAATAACACTCAAGTTATGTGTTAATATCAAAGTTATACGGCGAGGAAAGCAAAATAATAGTATATTATTTATATCCCTGCAACAGGCTTAGCAAAGAATATATACTCTGTGCACATTTTTTATGTATATATTTGTATGAATGGCTGTGTGTGTGTTTATATATCATGCTAAAATTTCTTTAAAGGGAGAAAGAATACAAGAACCTAAAGCAATATTATGACTATTTACTGCAATATCCAAATGTTTTGATGGCAAAGATACTAAAATAGAAGAAATACCCTTTATTTTTTTAGAAATTTTTTAATGTTTTCTGTTAATAATGCCGGGTGTACATAGAGTACGTTTGAAGATCTCATGACAAATATAAGATATATGAAAATAAAAAAAAAGTGCTAACTTTGCTTACTGTTTGAAAATATATAGTTACAAAATTAATTACTACTCAAAAAATAGGTTATTGTTGTGAATTTAAATGTGTATTGCTAAAGAAAGATCAAATCGTAGGACGAAAACATATTTTTCTTAAGTTTTTGGTTTAAATATTCTTTTGTGCTGAAATTTTTTCTACAGAAGATTGTTATTAGTGTCATACTTTGAAGCTACATTAAGACTACTGGCAACAACACTCGTAATTCTGAAATATAATAGAAAGATGGGAACAACACCTTACCTGACACCCCTCTCTCTCAAAACTTTCACACCAAATCCACGTAAGCAGTTTAAGACTTGTTAAATTTAAAGTACTTTGGGGTCTCTCTACGTGTCGAGTCTTCAGTAGCACCAAGATTTGAACCACTATTTGATAGAAAATACCACCCTCTGCTAGGTACCTACCACCTCAATAACTTCCTAAAATAATTCATGAATAATCCATTTAGTATATCATGAGATATGACATTTGAAATGTGAATATTTTCGCACTTAATACTTTTTTTCAATTAAAGGCACTTGGAGCAGGGAAGTAAACCCATTGCACCCTTTTTTCCGTGCTTTGCCAACTTGGTTATATGTTAATAGGGAAAGTCGCGTTTTTTTGTCGTAGTACTTAAATATTGCCTCGAGAGTTTTTAGCTTTCATTTAACCCGTGCCCGGCTTTTACCAAACTGAGCTCGGGCAGGTGGCAGGACTATCCTGGCTCATCCCGAGTGTAGCGCGGGCATAGTGAAAATGTACACTACACAATCAGACTTTCCAGAGTTATTTGAAATGTGCTTTTTATGGTATCGAATGTTTTTGCTTACTTTTTTTAGGTGAGCATAAAAAAAAATTGAAGTTTTTATCCATAATCCCGAAATAAAATGAACCTGGAAGGGGTTAATTCAAAAGCCTTCAAAATTAATGTTTTCGTGTCTTAAATTAGTTTCCTCACAATATTGTTTTGATCATATACTTTATATAAGCATTAGTACAATAATCTTTTACTCAACATTTAGATGGAGCTAATTATGTAAAGCTACCTAAAATTTGGCGTGTAACGCGTACCTATACTTTCAAGCTTCATTTTTGAACTTTTAAGTACTTTCACCATATAACTCGCACCCCCTTTTTTTACTGAGAAACCTGAAATATAATTATGGAATTTTGTTACGTTTTGAAGGCATTTATTTGATGTATTATATCCCAGGCTATACAAAAAATGTTATACTTCTAGAACTACAACTTCTTATGTTCATAAGAGTTACGCCACATTTCTTTTTAAATAAACAGTATTTCAATCTATGTAGAAATCTAATTTTTTCATGCTTGTTCTTTTTTCTTATTTCTAAAGTTTATACCTGGCGTATAAGGAGCACCCATAAATTTCAGTCTTATTTTTGGTGTTAAAAGTGCGCGTTATACGCCGGAATTTACGGTATATAAAAAATTATTCATCAAAATTTTTGCAGAATTTACAATACAGTAAAAACATTTTATAACTGAAAAATTCTTTTTATTTAAATGAATTGTGATAGGTAGTAAGTACCATTCTATACACCTACAGACATATTTTCTTCCCTGATGGCATCAGTTCAAAAAATGAATTAATGAAAAATATAATCAATATGTTAAGTATTATGCATAACAATGCGCACACTAAATATCTTATGCATTTCTTCTATAATTTATTACTTGAAAATTAATAGACGGCTGACTTTGATAAGAAACTAAAATTAAACACGTCAAGCTATAATCAAAATATTGGTACTTTTTAATTTACTTACAAAAGTATGATCAGGACGTCTGTCAAATTGTCTATAGTCGTTAGTTTTCGAATAAATTAATCCTATTTTCAGCTTTTTCTTGAATTCTTGATTACATATGCATTAAAGTAGTATATATTAATCTAAATGTATTAATAAGTTTATTGTTTATGCGGTGAACATTAATCCAATAATTAAGAAGATATATATTTTTTTGTTAATTTTTGTTAGATTTATTGAGGGCAAAACCAGACATGGAAAAGCCTCATACTAATACGCAAAACAAAAATTCTACTTTTTGTTACATATAAACTAGTTAAGAATGGAATTAAGCAAATTAAGATAATTTAAATAAATACTCTTTAGTTGCTTAAAAAATTATTATTATTACCAGATTATTTGTATATTAAACAAGGAATTACATTTTTTATTCATGAAGTTCTTTTAAATCAAGCCTAAGAAATTTGTTAATAATTATAATCATCTGCTGCCTACGCACACAAAGAAGGAGTTTTAATAAATAAAATGTTGCGCTTTAAAAATATAACATGTAAAAATTAAGAAATTATTAAATTCTTTTAAATTTGTTTACAAAAACAATATCTTGATCTTAGTCATATAAGGCATTTTTAAAATTTTGAGATACTTGCCATCAAGGTTTTTCTTGTCCAGATCCGTTCTTTTAAGCTTTACTTTTATCTTTTCTTTTTATACGCCTTTCCCGCTTATCAGGTCATTAAAAAAGCTCTTCGGATCACAAAGTGAAAGTCAACTCACTAGAACTGTGACCTTCCGAAGGTAGGTGGATTAAAAAGAAGTGTCGAAGTCGTTGTAATCGGATTAAAACAGCAGGGAGAGAAATATTGAAGAAAACTAAACAAATAAATATAGTCATCTCCTAAACCTTATACCGTATAATTAGAAAAGAGAAATTAAGTGTTTTTTCGCATTTTCGGTACACGGCTGTCTTTGCATGTTCTTTCTTCTTTTTTACCATGGAAAATTATTTTTTTGTTTTGTTTTCGATGTGGGTACATAAAAAATGTATACATGGTTTATAAAACCGTGAATGCATAAGACGGAGATTAGTTTTTTATATTAGCTTTATTTCTGTTCGTAATCCGGCTCTTGAATGCTTCAAAGGAAAGATGAAATGGGTATTTTGGTTGAGTTAATGAAAAAACAAAACAAATAAATAATGTGGATTTTTAGCTTGTTGGATCAAATTAAGTATTGGTGGAGAAAATAAATATCCCTTCGATTTAGTAAGTGTGGGGAGAGATAATTTATTTTCGTTGTGAATATTGTGTTAAGGGTTGGCTGTCATTTTAATCTAACACTTAAATTATTAATAAAACTTATACTTTGTGTTATTCATTTTAAAAATGAACGTTTTAATTTTTTAATAGTTCTAAAAGAGATTTTTAATCGTTCAAATAGAGGGCAAACACACTGACTACCATTAAAACTAAAATTTGAAAGTGATAGCACATATCAGCAAGATTCCATTTTTATTCCTTATCTGTGAAATTGCCCTTCTCGGGTGCCCTTCTTGATTATTAGAGTGAGCTATATAGAGGTGTAGGATTAACAAAATAACTAGAAGATTCTATGATCTTAATTTGTCTTTATTAAGACCTTCACACTTAAGCTTCTAACAGATTAGATAATAATAATATATGTGAGAAGAATCTACGATGACAAAACACATAATATAAATAATACCGAAATAACGTAACTCGGACCTCTATCAATAACTAACTCGCCTAAGCTCAATTCCAATAATATCACATGTCCTAATATTAAATAGTCAATCCTACCTTAATCCGATCGCCGATCCAATCTTAAAGAAGTTGTGTATTTACTCGAGTGCAATGGCATGCACCTTGACCTAATGGCTCTATCTTCGGGATAACCTCTGTTGGCTGTCACTTCACAATTGACACACGCACTCTCTTAACATTCCCGAAATTTCCACCTCGCTTATTCGAACTTCTGATATTTAAAAGCTTTCTAATTTGCATCTTTTATTCATGTTTCACTTCTTGGGTTTTGGTTGGAAAAGAGTTGCCATTAATCCTTTCCCCAAAAGAACCCGAATGACATGTTAATGAAAAGACGCGTGAGCCGTCACATATCTACCAACGGTACTTATAAGTACCACTCACTTTAAAATTACGTAGAATAACCCTTTTTACGAATACTCTGATGATATTTAGTAGGAATATTCTTTTAAATCCACTCTTCCGAGATATATGTCAGCACGGGTTCTATAATGAGTATTTTAGAGGAGAAGGCGAATAGTTTTATAGCAGAAATTGCGTTTTTATTCAGCTGACGGCATTTTCGTGAATTGCAAAGATTGTCATTTTTTTTTTTTCATAAAAAATAGTTCATGACAAAAGTTAAGTGTCTTATTTTTGGGGTGTGTGTGAGTTAATGAAGACCTTAGAAAAATATTTGTTTATTTATTTTAAGTGAACAGTGTGTATAATTAATTTTACAGTTGAATATCTTGAATTATTAATTAGCTCTAATTAATTAAATTTCCCAAAGTTGAGAACTTTGTTTATGTATATCCCTTGATTTTCAACGTAGTGATTTAAAAAAATATTACAAGAAAAAACTGCAGTAAATCATAATGCGGTAGATAAAGGGTTAAACAATATTTGTCTCTAATCACAAAAGAAAGCTTCCGATGCATTTTAAGTGCAAAAAAATAATTTTTCGTTTATGATTTAAGGCTAGCTATGAATATCTCTAAAAATAAAATTAGTTCAATGCTTGAGCTCACTTTATTAACCAAGTTTATGTTTCAGTATAATTCAAATGCTGCTAAAAGATGTCTGCGTGTATGTATCTGGGTGTGTGTGCAAAAAATATATTTGTTGAAACTATAAAATGCCCTATGATTCTAAATTATCATGATGCAAGACTGAATAATGGGACAATTTTAACTTTATAAAAAATGTAAACTTTATGTAAAATTTTTTTATGAATGTATTTTTCATTTTTTAAGCTCTCTTTTTTAGTTTAACCGGTATCTATGGCTTTAATTGCAAAAAGAATTACAATATTTTTAACTTTCTTTTTTTTTTAAATTTATTTTTTAAACTGTCTAATTTTTTAAAATTTTTAACCATGCATTATCCAGGACAATAAATTAATTCTAAAAAATTAAAAGCATAATTACCACTTATGCAAGGCTAAATAATATGTATCAGAAAACAATTGGTTTTAAGTCAAAAATGCAAAAAAAGACTAATGATTTTAAAATACATGTTATGCTCTGTGAACAGAATAGGTTTCACAGTCACAAATTTTAAAAATTCGCAAACAATCGAATAGAAAAAACACACTTAAATATACAAAAAAAAACAAAACAAAAAAAAATCAAATAAGATAACTTGCGTTGTTAGAAGGGCTTACTTCATTCCTCATTCCACAAAGATTTCAGTTCCAAATTTTGGTACGAAATTCTCTTAGCATGTTTTATGAAGATTGACATATGTCACAAGATGTACTAAAAACCCTTATTTGAATTAATTAATGTCCAATGTGTGTGTGTGTGGTTAATATTAGAATAACAAACAAATATAAGTAATGAATTGTGTAATATAAATAATAAATTATGTGTTCAATTAAAAATGACATATAAATATACAAAGTGATTTTTAATTTAAATGTTATTTTTAATTTAGGTAAATAATAACAGAATTTTATAAACATTAATTAATCAGTCTAAAAGAAAACTGAACGATTGTTTTCTTTATTGAATGGTAAAAAGAAATGTCATTCTTTTATTTAGGATATGTTCCCTACACATCAAAGATAAATATCAATCAAACGAAATATTTCTTTAAGAATCTATTCTTTGCACTAAGACAACATATAAAATTTGATACCGATATAAGTTAAGTAAATAAATCTGAGTGAATGAGTTTGACATTAATCTACAGAACGATAATCTATTTCGATATTAATATGGTAATAATTATCCCTTTCCCTTAATGTTAAAATTTACTTACCACAAACTAATAATTGCATGTTATCTGCATAAAACTACTGGTTCTATCATTAATCTCCGATTAGATTTCATATATATCAATTTCTTAGCTGGACATAATTGGGAAACAGTTATATATTTATTTTCATCTTTAAACTTAGTTGTTTATGTGCCTTACGTTTTCTTTCATGCTTACGATATCTGGCTCTTTTTCTTGTCTTGGTTCAGCTGCATCACCTTAGTTATTTTTCTATTTTTACTAAAATAGAAAGAATTTCAACGGATTCAATAGCGTTTGAATATGTAAATGTAATAACATATTATTATCACATAGGCAAAATCATGAAATTCATAAACTAATATCTTTTACTCTTTCATTATATTCGAAAATATGATATTTTACCTTAATCCGTACAATTACTGTACCTCCTTAGTTCTCAGGGGAAAAAATCGCACCAGTCTTATTAGGAAACAGAATGAATATTTTTCTTTAAAAAATACTTATAAAGTATTCGGTTTGAAGAGAGAAACTATGTTTTTTTACAATTGTACTAAAAAATGTGAATGATTTGAATTTGGGGAACAAAGGAACCAAAGAGGGAATCACTTCATACATATCCCTTTAAGACCCGAATTAGTTTTATCTTTAAATATTAAATTCTTCTGGTTATTAATACTATATAGACCCCAATGACTCTGGGGGAAAAAATAAAAATATTCCCGCTGCCCCACCCCCTAGAACGTAGACGGTACCCGCACGATCGTGCGGGTTGGGCTTTATCTGTGAAACAGGTCACGTATGAAATCTTACGAGTTATACATTTTTAGATTTATAAGTTGATAGAAGAAACATTCTTAATTCATCTAAAATTGTTACAAACAAGGAAATTATTGATGTATATAATTAGCTCTTTTATTAACTCATTATTTATTTACTTTGATAATCTTTAAACATATTTAGTTTCTGACAAGTATAAATAAACATTGCATTTTTCCTAACATGTTTTTAAACTACTTTTGTTGTTTTCAAATCAGAACTTGCGAGACCTTGAAATGTCATGAACACATCGAAAATGATTATACATCTCAAGCTTTCTATCCTGGAATGGCCAGGTTAAAATGCATGATATGTATAGCAGGTGGATTATAACACCTCGATCTTTTTAAAGAGGAATTACAACACTGTTATCTTTATCATCAGTTGAAATACTTTTGTTAGTAGATGAAGAGGCTGCTAAAGCTTCAACTATCTCTAAAGTAAATTTTAAGTGATGAATTTGATTTTTGGAGGGATTTTATTTGATATTGGTATCTTGTTAGCACAGAAACCAAGAATTTTCAACAGCTAAATCATTGAAATTAATGTGTTCAAGAGACTTTTATAGTAAAGAATGTTCCAAAATTGTCTTTCCATTTGAAATATTTCCCTGTTTTTCTTCATCGCTTTCATCTGAACTGAATTCTCGTTTCTTGTATATGTGATACATATGCTTTTTCCAGCATTATCATCACCCTAGAGATCACTAAGTTCTGATCTAAGTTCAATCTGTTATATTCATTAATTGCGAAATGTCTTCTTGTGTGAGAATTCTTCTCCTTTTAGACACCTGAAAAAGTTTTCCATTAAAGTTAGCACAATATTCCATGACAAATAATAAAATGTATCAGAAAATTTTATTATTTACAAAAATAAAATATTTAAATAACACCATACCAACTCTCACCGGAAAACCCAGAATTGTTTTGAAAAGGGAAATACGGATGCACAGATATCTATTAAAAGGAAGAAAATGCCATATCCCTCATCAAATGTGGAAAGAGAAAATTAATTGCAAAAAAGACCCAGAGAAAGAAAACAGAGACTCGTCCATGGCAACCCTAAGAAAATATGGTTTTAGTTATATAACAATATGTCTCGTTTTTACTTAGGCTTCTATTAACATTATTGAAAACGAAAAGAAAACTCACTTAGCAAGAACTTTCTTTTATAGCTGCAGTGACTCAAGTAATGCCCAATCAGAACGATAGTGTGAGTAACAAAATCCCAAGTAATAAAAGCAACATTAATAGAGTACAGTTATTATTTTTTTCCTATTTTATAAATATTTAAACATTAAGGTATCCGACTACGCTCGGAACCATAATTTTAAAAAAGAGCATAAATGGATAATTTTCATGATATTTAGTGTCACTTAGATTAGAATACATGTATAAAATTGTTTTAAGGACATTTTGACAAAAAAAATATTTAAATACAGTATTGCGGCAAAAAATTAACTTAGAATAACCTTTTTTTAAAAAGGTTCTCCTTTTGTAAAAATTGCTTCTCTTATAATAATATTTGTCCGTATATAGCTCAGACCTCTAAACAAAGGCTAACTATGTGTGTGTGTGATTTTTGAAAAATTCACATTTTTTTCAGAGTTACCACCCATTTGAAATAATTATCGTCGTTTTTTTCTTAAAATTTCTCCCCTCGGTTGTCTTAAAACATGGATAAACCCCCTTCTAAGTTACATATTTCAAAAATTCTAGTTGAGCCTCTGTACAGTGGTCTGAGCTATATACAGACAAAATATTATTATAATAGAGCAATTTTCATGAAAGGAGAATATTTTGAAAATGGGTCATTCTATGCTCATTTTTTGTCAAAATATTGTACTTAAATAATTTGTTATTGTAATACTATACTTAAAACAATTTTGTATACATTTCCTGATCTAAGTGACACTAAATATCAAAAATATTATCCATTTATACGCTTTTACAAAATCACGGTTCCGAATGTAGTCGGATACCTTAATATAAAGATTTGTATCCAAGGAATTAGAAATATATTGATAATTACCTTTTTACGACAGATAAAAAGAAGACGTGTTTTCTTTGTATTTGAAAACAAAGCTAGATTTGCCAGCTGAAAGTAAAACATGGACCACAACCGTCGTCTGTTGATGAATAGTGATACTTTACACTTTCTGAAAACTCGCTCATTCATGAGATTCCGGATTTTGTTACATACATTATTCCAAAAGCAAAAATGTATAAGAGTATCTAACCCGCACGATCGTGTGGTCTGGGTCTTAAAGGGTTATACCAATAGCAACATGTACAGAGAGAGCAATAGTTTAAAAAGTGTGTCTTACGTAATCTATTTTGTTCCATTATTTACGTTTAAAATGAACAAAATCGCATTGCTGCTTTATGCTCTGCTATATTTTTATAGGAAGACTTGCGAAAAAATGAAAAAAAAAATTATTAGTAAGGGTTTGGGCTACCTTTGGTCTGAATGGCAGCATGTATTTTAAGTAGGATTGACAAATAAAGGTCTTGAACAAAGTTCATCAGAATTCGAACTCATTCATCGTGCAGGGCCGCCTCAAGTACAGATTGTATTCGTGGAAGAGGAAACCGAGTACGGACTTTGTTCTCTAACACCCCTCCCCCCGAAACACTCAATGATGTTTAGATCAGATGACTGGGAATACCACGTTTTTTAGATGTTTGAATTCATCATCAAACTCATTTAAGCATGTTTGAAAACAGCGAGAGGTGTAAACAAGGGAGTTGCCATCTTGGGAGACAGAACGTTTTCCAGAAAAGAGAGTCTGAAGCATAGGTGGAAGAGGATCTGCGAGAATGCTTTGATAATAGTCGTCTCTAATTATCCTCTTCGAGACAACTAGAGGCCCTAATTTTCGGGAATATATTGCCCCCCCCCCAAACCATCACAGAACCCCATCCATGTGTTTTACGTAATCTATTTTGTTCCATTATTTCTTTTTAAAATGCAAAATTGCATTGTTTTTTTTACTCTGCTATTTTTTTATGGGAACACTTGCAAAAAAATAAAAAAAAATTATTAGTAAGGGTTTGGGCTACATTTGGTCTGAATGGCAGCATGTATTTTAAGTGGGATTGACAAAAAAAGGGTTTTTGAACAAGTTCATCAAATTCGAACTCATTCATCGTGCAGGGCCGTCTCAAGTACAGAGAACATGGAAGAAGAAACCGAGCATGGATTTTGTTCTCCCCCCAAAAAACACTCAATGATGTTTGATAAAATGACTGGGCCCCAAGTTAGATGTTTCAATTCATCATCATATTAATGTAAGCATGTTTAAAAAACAGCGAGAGGTGTAAAAAAGGGGGAGTTGCCATTTTGGGAAGACAAACTTTTTCCAGAAAAGAGTCTGAAGCATGGGGGAAGGGGGATCTGGGGAATGTTCGGTAAAGTAGTATCTAATTACCCTTTTGAGACAACTAGAAACCAAATTTTTGGGGAATATATTGCCCCCCCAAAATCACAGAACCCCATCCGCCAGGTTAAAACCAGACAGTCAACTGAAATTTTTCCAGTGTTTCCAGATGAGCCCCGTCAGGGGCCCGGGAGCATTGTAAAAATTTTAAGACCAGATGTTTTGCTCTCATTGCAGTTATGTCCAGTTTAGGTGGTTTCGACACTACTGCAGTCCCTTCATAGTATTCCACTCCGAAACTGACCTCTTTTGAATAGCTACTCTGCAATAAATATTCGTACTCAACCCCCTATTAAAAGCTTTCATTGATGAAGGTTTGAGCATCTCGGGCATATTATCTCGGGTTGATTGATTGATTAATATTTAAAGTCGCACTGTTCAGCTAAAGAGGGCTTTTGGCGACGGACCACGTAATTTGAACCAGGTCATGACGTGGAGACACCTGAGCTGGCACCCCCCCTAACTACCACACCCGCCACGGGGGGACGTTTCAGCCCCGAAGATTTAACGGGATCGCTACCCCCAACGGGGGTCTTTAGTGGTACTGGGCCGAACCCTGACTGCCTGTCATGATCCGATACCTTTCCACTGGCTACCGCGGCCACTAACGGGGGGAGTCTTGCGTTTTCTGAAGATTCTTCAATACCCATACATCACTGTCCTTCAACTTCAACATTCGCTCGATGTTATGCTTTGCAGAATATATCTTGCCCAGGTTTGTGTAGGCTAATATAACCCTTGATCCAGTGGTCCTTGAAATGACCATAAGGTTGACTCTTCTGGGCAAGGATGCTCAAGCTAGACGAGCTCCTATTATCATGCCTCTTTTCGCGTTGGAGATGTTGAACATATCACGCTTTGCTACGCATATCACGCTTGCCTAATACTGCCAAATGCTTGATTGATACCTTCCCTTTCACCGCCACTAGGTGGCGCACTTTAGTGACACCTTGCGGCCGTTTATTCGACGGCCAAAAGTCGACGCATTTTTAAATGAATGTTCCTAATATTTTGTCCTATACCTATATATAAAAAAATCTTAATATTTTTGTATAAGTTTTGTCTTATCCAATTTATTTTGATAGTGAAATGTACATTACTATTATTAAGATGTGACGGTTACATAAATATTTATTATTCTGTTGTTTGATATAAATTACTTTGTATTTTAAAGTAATAAATTATTTAATTCAAATTTAGTCATTTATCACCAAACTATAGGTTGACATTCATAGATTTAAAGAAAAACATGCTTATACTCTAATACAATAATGAAGTTAAATTATATGAGAAAGAAAGTAAAATTATTAATATTTTATTTATATTCTTTTATTACAGATTTATTTCGAGTAATTTTTTTTAACCATCATAAACTCATTCTAAGGTTTCAAAATTTTGCAATATTATCTTTAAATTTGGATTAAACATTCAGTTTTAATCAAGATGCATTACTATGTTTTAATGACATATAATTATTTATTGATAGAATTAAAGAATTATGATTTTATACTTTTAAATAAAATGTTTTTAATTCTAATAAATTTTTAATGATCAGTTGGTTCTATATTTTTTAAAAGAAGAGGCAATAATATTTACTTAAATAGGCGGCTGGGTTGTGTAGTTAGTTTTTCACTGACGTTGTATGCCTAAGGATTCGGGTTCAACCCCGGCTTAAGTCGATGAATTTCCATGATGTAATAAATTGACAGTTTGCTTATCGTATGATTATGTGGCATGTAAAATATTTCTTGAGTGCCTGTTTGGCTTGTGTGCTCTCGGCATAATTATATTCCTAAGCTCAGGTGCCTCAATCTGTGGAGGAAACTGTGTGTCAAAATTACTTGCGGTGATTGGTATTCTACCTATATGGTACCGCACTAAAAAGAGATATCAGCTCCCGTGGAATGTACTGTGTCTTCAATGGTAAAACAACAATCCGCACAACATTAGAATTTTAAACAAAAATGTTTACTTAAATGCAATAATAACGTATTTGTAAGCCACCTGAAAAATAAATGTAGGCATTTAAACTCCATTTACAAGTTTTAATTTAAAAATTAATGGTGAGGTGCGTGTGCTAGAGTATTCTAGAATTTTAGCTTTTTATATACGAGGGTTGGGGCAAAAGTCATGGCAACTATTTTTTTTCGAAGATACCAGTCATTTTGTAAAATGTGATATAAACAGACGAAAGGACAAGGTGTTAACTACATGTGTGGACAATGAATAGCACTGAAATATTGTGGCACTCAAATTTATTCCGGTTGTATACATGGCAATATGGCCTTCACTGTGCAAAAGAACGATAACACAGTACACACAAAGTTGACATGACAAACCTAGGCCTAAAGACCCTCAATGTAACCCTGCAGCTATCACCACACGCTGCCAACGATGTGGAAGGCTCTGAATACCACCAGCCTCAGAATTTGCCGCACCATGTGTGAATTGGGTCACCTGTTGGCGCACAGCATTAGCAATGTCATCTCGTGTTGAGAACCATCTACCACGTATTGGTTCCTTAACCTATGGAATTAGATCAAAGTCACTGTGACACTCCATTGCATTTCTCCCTCAGAAAATGGCTGTTTTTATGTAAAAAGGCTGCTCAAAACGGGTTACTTCCATCTCACACGACACTCACCAAATGACTGATTTCACAGACCTCTCTGAGCTGCTATCACAGAGCCATCTGTTGTTCTGCATACACACGATGGCTGCAGAACTTCCACACGACACATATACGTTTGTGATCCATTCACATATCTACAAGAAAAAAATAGTTGTTGTGACTTATTCCCCAACCCTCGTAGGGCATGCATGTTAGGCATGTTTATACATTTGTAAAATGACAACGATTCAAATTTCGAGATTCTCGCTTAAGTGCGGAGCTAGTAGCTCCACTAAGCCGCGGAATCCGCTGTGCATGATTATTGGGAGCAGTGATCAAGGAATGGTGCAGCCTCAAGAAGACAGGGTTCCGGGTGGCCACTTGGCACTACTGAGAGGGAAGACCGCCAAATTTGGCGTACGGCAATGGTGCATCGTACAGAATGGTAATGGCGCATGTGGCAGAAATTCGAGCTGCATTTGGAACCACAGTGACACAACGAACTGTGAGAAATTGGTTACTTCAAGGACAGTTTCAAGCTAGGTACCATGTAGCGTGTATTCTACTGACTCGCAGTGATTGCCGTTTGCTACGCCAGTGGTATAAACTCAGAGCTAATTGGATGACTGAGGGGAGATCTGTTGTGTTTTCTGATGAAAGTAGATTCTGCCTTGGTGGCAGTGATATCCGTGTGTTGGTCAGAAGGAAGCCGAGGGACGCCGCAACCAAACTGTCTGCAACCTACTAACACTAGACCTACACCTGGAGTCATGGTCTGGGGAGCATTTTTCTTTGACAGCAGAATCTTTCTAGTAATTATCCCAATCACACTGACTGAAAATTTATACGTCAGTCTGGTAATTCAACCTATAGTACGGTCCTTCATGAATAGCTTTTTGGGGGGAGTTTTCCAAAAAGATAACATTCGCACTCACACCGCTGTTGTAACGCAGCAGGCTTTACAGAGTTTTCACATGTTACCTTGGCCTTTCGGAATCATCAGATCTGTCCCAAATTGAGCACGTATAGGATATCATAGGACGAAAACTCCAGAATCTTCCACAGCCAGCACTGATTGTCTCAGTATTGACAGATCAAATAAAACAAGCACACACACACATGGACCTCCATACCACAAAGTGACATTTGGCGTATGTATGACACAATGCATGCACACTTGTAGGCTTGCATTTAAAATTCTGGAGGTCCCACTGGATATTAATGTAACAGCATTTCACATTTTAAATGTAATTTTTTTTACCTTAAATAATCCTGTGATTTTGAAAATTTAATCAATTAAAAATCTACAATAATTTTTCTTGGTGTTGGGATTTTTTCCCGTCAATGTATACATATTAATATAGCATTTTAAACTGAATACATATTTTACTATTTACTTCTCATTTTTTATTAAAAAATATAAATTTCAATTATGACTTTCTAAAAAAGAAATACCTATACAGATTGAGAAAGTAATTTCGTTTAAAGTTTTAAAAACTGATGCTATTTTTTCTGTCTGACTAAAAATAGAAGATGCTGAAAGGATTCAGATTGTTTGAAAAAATATTTTTAATTTAATGAAAGTTATTGACGACACAAACATAAAATTGAAAGGTTACAAATACTGCAAAAAGTAATACTCAAAATCAGCAAAATATTTTAATTTTTAAAAATTACATATTCGTTATAATTTATAAATTGACTTAAGTATTCTTTGTTAAAATATTAATAAAAATAAATATTTTTCTTAAAATTGTATTAAAGTATTGTTGTATGAAAGGGTACGATAGAAAAAAAACGTTTTTAGATCTTGGATACAAATGTTAGTTTATTGAAAAGAAGTATATGTTCAGCATAAAACTGTTGTGATAAATCAAGAATCAAACTAATTAGATTCTAAATTTAAAAAAAAATACACATGCGTACAATAGAAGAGTTGGTTAAAATGTGAGTTTTTGTTTAACAATGTTGAATTATTTCTGTGTGAAAAATCGCAAGTGTATCTTTGCTACTTAACGACATTTCACTATCTTCAAAACATAATAATGTTTGCATATTGCAAAAACTTAAACTTTAAATATTTATATTATTTCCAGTTAGATTTAAAATATTAAAATGTATGTTAAAACTCTATTTTTCAAATCCTACTATTAGCTCACACTCTCTATATATTTATTTATCTTGGTGGAATTTTCAATCGTTAATAAAATACATTTTAAACCCTCAATTGGTGAAATTTTATATAATGATTATTTTGAGGCTAAAAATTTTTAATTAAATTAATAAAAAATTAATTGTTTAAAAAAATTAGTTATTCAAAGAGTTACAAATAAGCCACGTTGGTTTCTTTTTTAGCGACTTGGGTAAAAAACATTAAAATTTTTTTTTTCTCACTTTTTAAACCCCTATTTGAGCTGAAATTTTTTATAAACTATTTTTTTGGGGAAAAAATACGATATTTTAACCATATAATTTAAAAATTAATTGACGAAACAATTATTTAAAGAGTTACAGATACACCCTTTAGTTGGTTTCATTTTAGCGATTTAAAAAACTTTAAAAGATTTTTTCTCATTTTTTAAAGCATTCAGTTGAACTGAAATTTTATATCCCATTGTTTTAAAACAGTACGATCTTTTAATGATAATTAATAAAAATTAATTGCCACTTAATGTTGTGATTCTGTCATAGTATATATATTTATATTAATTGTAACTATTTAATAAAACATAACTATAAAATAAATTTTTTCTTTGTCGATCTTAGTAGGAATTGACTTCATTTTTTTTATATTACTTGTTTAAAAAAAAATTTACTCTGGAATATCCCATTCCTGTCTTAAAGCATTAGAAATTTGCTTTATTTCGATAAAAGAAATGAAAAAAAAATTAACTGATTTATTTCATGTGCACAGGCTTCATCATAGCTAAACACTATCCTTAAAAACTCAATGAGGTGCAACAATCCTTCTAGCATTTTACAATCTCAGTATCTTACTAATAAACAGAAATATTTTTAAAAGTTTTTTTTTAAAAAAACAGAGTCATCTGGTAATTTCTCAACTAAGTTTAAAAAAAGTATTGAGAAGCACTTCTTAAACTAAGGTTCGTGGACCACCGGGGGTCCCCAGTCCTTTTCTAGGGTGTCCGCGAAGATTTATTTAATGCTAAGCTTTTCCTTATTTTTACAGACTTTGAAAGGTATTGCGGAAAAATTGAAATGTGTGCCCTCCTAGACTAGATTTCTAAATTGTCCCTAATGAAAGAACTCTACAAGAACATGTATATTTCAGTACAATTCAATTTTTTTATTGTTTTCAACTACATAGCTATTACTGCAATTCCCACCTCTTATCTTCTTCCACCAACCTGATGATAGGACCTGCTGCTCGACGGCTATAAGAGCACCCTCATGCCGCAAAGGCGTTTACATTTACAAAAACCCATGTCTCCTCCAGTATTCAAACCCAGGTCCAATGGCACAGCAGCGTCACTAACCACTTTACCGGATGGGAGACACCTCATTCTTATGATAACTAAGGCCAAGTTACAGCAGCATAAGGTTTATCTATTGTCATTACTGAATCCTCGCAGTAAGAACATCACTTTCAGAGGAGCTGAGTCAATTCCAACTCTGAAACAACTTGCGGAAATCGTGGAAGGCGTAAAAACTTTGAAAGGGAGACGACAAGTGCAGAAGGTCTGGTCAATGGTGGTCATAGAGCTAGCGTAGTGGCAAAGTGTTGAGCAATAGCAAGTGCGAGCAAATACTATGCAACCTGCATTTGTCCTGTTTGTGGTGTTGACCTTTGATGAAAATAAATGACAGGAATGGGGACAACTACGCTTGATCATTCTGGTTACATGATGAATGTGTCGAATTAGAGGATAAGTGTATCGCATGATAAAAGTGAAAGTCCTCATAAATGTTGTATTTATTTTTGTAATCATTTGTGTTCGTTTTATAGTTTATCTGATTTTCCCCATTCAAATATTTTTAATTCATAGATAAAAACCTTGGCAATTTTTCGTAATACAATTTGTTTAATAACAAAAGTTTAATTTTACTTCTTATCATTCACCAAACATGAAATGTGTGTATGCATCTCTGTTTGGAAAAGATAAATAAACAGTTTCTCTTATCTTTTTTATAATACAAATATGGGCAATTGCATAATTTGTTGTGAAGCTTCATTATGCACATAGCAACACGAGTTAGAGTTTTGTTTGCACACCATTAGAAAAGCCTTACAGTAAAGCTTGAAATATCTTAATTTCGAAGAAAAGGAAAGTGTTTAAGTGTAGTATATTTTCAATTAAGGGTTTTTATGCCCATAATTACCAAGTTTACCCGATGGTGCATAATACAATACAGAGGAAAGAAGCCTAATTCATGTAGAACATTATAACTGTTCAGTGTTATTAGAAAAAGGGATTTTTTTTTTCATTTGCCCAACACTGCTCCAAAAATTTTAGAATATTTTGGAAAGCATAATTTTTGCGTAACTTTTATATGACCAACGTTTTAAAGAGCTGAGCAAAATTTTACTTCATTACGTATTGCCTCATAAATTCTTCATTGATTTAGTTGAAATTCTACTATACATAAACCTAAAAAAAACCCAGTTATTTTATGCAAATGATAAATATATATTAGCATATTAAAAACCAAGAACAATCATACTGAAAGAGATTTTAAAGCGCATCCATATTTTCTAAGCAATCGAATACCACAATCAAATAAGGCTGTTCTTGTAATTATCCTAATTTGCAATTATCTTATTTTATATATACATATAATGTTTATAATTATATTTAAAAGCGTAAAAAAATGCTAGTTGATAAAATAATATTTGAATGCATTTAAATCGCAGCATTTCAAAATCATAATTTTTACAGATAGCTTAAAATAAGAAAATAGCACCATTAACGAGAATGAAGCAATATATATTACATACTGTTAAATTTATATTAATTCACGAGATTAAAATTATATTTTAAGTATCATAAATTAAGATATGATTTCAAATATACGTAATTTTTAAAAGCACGCAAATATGCTGCATCAGAATAATTATTCATATTTGCCAATAAATTTGCATTTTATGCAACATTGAAATAATTATTCATGTTTTCCAATAAATTAACATTTTATGCTGCATCGAAGTAATTAATCATGTTTGCCAATAAATTTACATTTTATTAATATAATCTGTCTAACTTGATTTAAAGGCTAATAGAATTTGTGTAATACGCATGCCAATAAAAATATACTTCCTATATTATGCCAGCTTCTGTATGATGTAACTCACTTAAAAAGTTTGTATTAGTTTTCTTTTGATGTTATTCCATTCCCTATAATGCATGTTAGGAAACGTGTAGCTTCTATTTCGGTACTTGCTTTTACAGATAGAGATAATCCGATTTTGTTATTTTAGTAAAATAAAAAATTGTATGGCATTCATATATTAATTTGCAGTACTAAGTGTATTTACTAAAAATTAATATATACTTTTTCAATTCACAAAAATTACTTTAATGTCAGGAATTTTTGTCTACTATTATATAACTGAATACGGAATAAACATTGTATTACAGTAGAACGTCGTTTATCCGAACTTTTATTATCCGGAGCGTCAAATATCCAAACCAGTTTTTTCAGAGACCTTACAGTGAAAAAACGAAGGTGTATAACGGTACAGCGAAAAATAAGTGATTGTTTTCCACAATAAAGGTAAAATTGCGACATTTTGCACCTATTTTGCTTTTTCTTCAAGCACGTTTCCCGCATGTGATGATTTTCATTATTTGTATAGTGTCCGGTTTCATATACTGCATAGATCACATTCGGTTTTCGGTTACCCGAACAATCGCATATCCGAACGGTGTCCGGTCCCAATTGATTCAGATAAACGATGTTCTACTGTAGTTAATTTCTCTATATTTGTAAGAAAGAGCAGGATTTTATGCCTGACATACATAACATGCAAAAATAACGAACTATGAGAAAAAAATAAATTGACGTAGTTACGGTGCAGAAACTTAAGACTTTTTACTCTTTGGTGTATACTGTTAAAAAAAACAACTAATCAGAATATAATGGTTATATTAATGGTAAATTGAAATTTTGTCACTATCTTGTGTATTCATTTCAAGAACACAACGCAGCCTAATTTTTAGAAAATACTTTATTTAGTTAAGGCATTTACTCTTCTGCTAGCTATAATTATGGTATTTTTAGAGCATTTCTGTTGAGGTACATGAAGTATATTTCCAAAATAGATATTCGTTTCGTAAATCTTTGAAGTGGAAACAATTCTTTTCTTGAAGTGTTTGGTAAAATGAAAAATTGTCGGCAACTCTCTTAAAATATACCTGACCGCACAACTCAGACTTAAGCCTGATCATGACAATAACAATGTAAAATAAGGGAAATGTTGTTTCTTACTTTTAAGTTCTGACAATATATAAATAAGAAATCAACTACATAAATGGAATTAAAAACTCGCTATAGCACTTAAGATTCCAATAAGTCAATATATTGACACACAATAATATATAACAAAATATCAAAATTTCTCCCAAATAAGGGAACCTAGTAGCAGAAAAGAGATGTCAAGTATTAGGACGTAAATATTAAATTTTTCTTGCTCTTTTATATATGTTTATTATAATGCATTATTCAAAATAAACCTACGTTTCTATGAATTTTGATTTTTTGTGGCCCACATTAAGTTTAACCTTGTTAATTTGGTCCAAGTCAGTCTTTGAGTTTGGGCGTTGACTGTTGGGCAAGAATTATACTTATTTCTAATCATTTTATCTAAAATTCGTTATATGTAAAACGAGAATGATTGTGGCAGTGTAGAATTGTTAACTTCGAATATCTAAAACAGGCCTTTCCAAAGGCGTTGTATCCTAGCATTTAATTTAACAACTGCACAAAATAAGTTTTATCCACAGTTTCATCCCTTTTCCTAGTCTTAAACTTGCAATCAAATAGTCTTGAAATTAACAGATATTATTTATTCCCTGGTTGTATTTGTTGAGATGAAGACTGTGACTTGTTAATGACACAAGTCAATATTTTTCCAGTTGCATAGATTATTTTTGCTGAGAGATATATTTTAAACAGCACTGATTCAAAAATTGATCTCTATTTTCTAATAATGTACAGTTTTTTACACAAAAAAAAGAGTTTTCTAAATAAAAATATATAGCAATTTTTTTAGAAAATTCATTCTAAAATTAATGAAACCATGTACACTTTATGCTCACTTTTCTCGGTTGAAATATTTTTCCCTTTTTAAGAAGAGGTGTAAGTGTCACTCACAATTGTAATATTTACACTTTCCATGACGGGAAACAACACATTCTTTTCAAATTCTTGTCAAACAAACAACTTTCGAGAACATTTGATTTGGCGGAAGAACATTATTTTGAAGCAAGCTCTTGCTGTTCATCCAATCATAGAAGATAACAAATTGAGTGACCTAGAGATTAAGCGGTAATCCGTCTTTGCATAAATTGGATTTGACTAAAAACACACAACAAACTCTCGATTTTGACGCCATCTCCATTCCCGACTGTGCATAAAAATCAAAATGGGACTGCCCTGCCTTACTTTTTACTCTATCATCTAGACAAATAAGTAAATTGTAATATTTAACTCATTAATTTAATTTGTAAACAAATCTTAACTATATATTTTAAATACTGAGATGGAGCTTTTACTTACAGAAACTAGAGTAATTAGTTATTTAGCAATATAAATTAAGATGATTATAAATGAAATCTGTTTAATCTGGAAAAGTTTCATATTACTTTGATGCTTCTCCAAATTCGTTTTGGTTTCCTGATGTTAACTTTTATTTCTTAAGAATTCAAAACTAATAAGTTTGCATATCAACGTCCCATCCTTCTTGGTAGTGTCTCTTGAGGACACGGATATCTTTCAACCTGATCTTCCCCCTAAGTTTCTGGGTTTTCAAGAATATAGCCTTTACGGGAATGTATGAAATGAGCTTTTAAATTCATTTTTTATTTTTCAGCTTTATGGCAGCCAGTATGCATTGTCTAATGGTTTATAATCAGTTGTTTAGAAATCTATCAAAAATTATGCACTTATTTATTTTTCCTTTTCTCCCATCGGCTTTAAGAACACGATACTATTAAAAAAATGTTGTCGTTTTTCGTGTAAGCAAAAACTCTTTAATTTAACTTGGCTTAGAAAACAACTTCAGGAATTTGGAATAAAGACAACTTCTTTTAACCATTCCCTATTCTTTTGACAGTGATTTTATAAATTGCTTAATGTCAAGAGGTAGTGATAAAAAATTCTTGTAGAATGAAGAACGTATTGATAAATTTTTTCACCAAGGGCTTTGGAATTTCTCTCTGTGGTTTAGACAGTTTTTGACCAATGCAACTATCTGATTTTTCTGTTCCTCAGTCCTACAAGCATTAAAAGCAAGGAAATTTTGTGTAACCTACCTCCTGGCGTAACATGATTACTAGAACGTAATCATAGAATATGTACCGTATAAATGAAACAATTCTTTCTCAAAAAATTTGATTGACAGCTATGTTAATTAAAATGCTTTGTAACCTTTTTATCTAATTAATTAATGCACATTAAATTATTTTCAAAATTAGATATTTGTAACTGTAACTTGTACTCACTGAATTAACTATAATTAAGAATTAATACTGGAAAATTCAGACTTTTTTTCCAACAGCAAATTTTATGAAAATAGCTTCAAGATGACGAGGTTGGTTTGTCGCTAGCCTTCTGCACCCAAGGTTGCGGGCTCGACCCCGGCCCAAATCGGTGGTTTTCATATCGCAGAAAATTGACAGCGACCATGTCGTATGATTCTACGGCATGTAAAAGATCCCTAGAGTGTCTTTTTGGCTTGGATGCTCTCGGCAAAGTTTAATCCTGGTACAAGTTCGCATCGTCAAAGCTCAGGTGCCTCCCTCTAGGGAAGAAACTGGACGTCAAAATTACCTGCGGCGATTGGTATTCGCCTATAGGGAGGCGCACTAAAAAGTGATACCAGCTTCCGGGTGATGTACTAGGTCTGCAATGGTTGAGGACCAATTAGCAGCCCATTAGAAATAAAAAAAAAGTGGCAAGATAGTATGTTTGCTTCAACAAACATACGATTAATATATAGTTATAAATAACTATTTCGTACACAGAAACATTTTATTCTATGAAACGTTAAGGCTCAAAAAATAATCTCACACTTTTGCTAAAGATGATTTCAAAAACGGAATTATTGTATTGTTTTTAAAGAAAAATAACGCTAAAATATTATTTAACTTTTCACGTTTTCTTAAAGATCAAGTTAATTTTAAAGTGCTATTGAAATTCAAAAACGTTTTAACTATTTGTAGACCAGAGTTCTTGAATTAAAAATAAAATACATTTGATTTAAAACCTGAAATACTTTGATGATTAAGCTAAGAGTTCATACCTTGCAGTTTAACTTTTATGTTCACTATTACCATAAAATGAAAATTATTTTCCTCTTGCACCATTTCACCAATATAAAAGCGAATCATACAATATTTTGAATACATTTTCTGTAAATATCTCGATTGAAAATATTTCAAACATTTTCCGATATGACGACTCATTTTGTCTCTTTAGTGAGTTGATTGTTTTTGTTAATTTTCAAGATGAAGTTCTCTGTATAATCTCCATTTTAACTATTTTGGAATAAAATGACCTTATTCTCAATCTGAATGAAAAGGTTATGTTTGTGCATGACGATTTCGTTGAAAATATTTGTGAATTAAAGTGGTATTAAGAAAGGGTTCTCACACTGGTTTTATTATTTGTTCAATTCTTAATTGCAATCATTAGTTTAATTCATAACAGAATAGTAAACATATTTTCTGAATCTTTTATTGATCATTCGAAGCAAGCCTGTTTTAAATAGCAATCTGTTCATTTGATATTTAGAATAGTTGTTCTTTATATCAATTAAAATATCAAAGTTATATCAAGATGTAATTTGCAGAAACTGAATAACAGTTAATACATATGAAAGGAATGAATAGATATATTGATATGGATAAATTTATCCGCTCATATGAATCTCTGTATGAACTAACATTCAAAGTCTCCATTGAGTCAAAAGTGACTTAAGGTGAAGTGAGTGACTACGTTCAGAACCGTAATTTTAAAAAGGCGCATAAATGGATAATTTTCATGATATTTAGTGTCACTTAGATTAGAATACATGTATAAAATTGTTTTAAGGAGAGATATTTTGACAAAAAAAATTATTTAAATACAATATTTCGGCGAAAAATGAACTTAGAATAACCTTTTTTTCAAAATGTTCTCCTTTTGTGAAAAATGCTTCTATTATAATAATATTTTACATGTATATAGCTCAGATCTCTGTACAGATGCTCAAATAAGAGATTTTTGAATAATTCACATTATTTTCAGAGTTACAACCATTTGAAATAATTATCGACGTTTTTCCCTGAAAATTGCTCCTCTCTGTTGTCGTAAAACATGGATAAACCCACTTCTAAGTTATACATTTCAAAAATTCTAGTTGAGCCTCTGAACAGAGGTCTGAGCTATAGACAGGGAAAATATTATTATAATAGAAGCATTTTTCACAAAAGGAGAATATTTTGAAAATTGTTCATTCTGTGTTCACTTTTTGTCAAAATATTGTACTTAAATAATTTTTCATTGTAATACTATTCTTAAAACAATTTTATATACATTTTCTAATCTAAGTGACACTAAATATCATAAATATTATCCATTTATACGCTTTTGCAAAATCATGGATTTCAAATTTTTTCGGATTTTTGCAAATATCTTAAGCGAATTATCTTCTCAGAGCGAACTTTTTTATCACAATCAGGGATTTTTAACCTGTTTTTAATCATTCCTGACCATTGTCATATGCACCATTCTTTCATAAACTGTTTTTTATCGTAAATATCAAGGATATACGTATAAGATGAAAAAATTAGGCCAAACCGTTACATTAAAATAAAGGGCAAAAGAAAAATGTAACTAAAAATATTCCATTTTCATTTTGATAGTAATAATATTACTTTATATTCTTAGTGACCTAGAATTAGAAGATTAGAATAATGCATAAATATACTAATGCAAATAACCACCCACCCGGTATAGTGGTCATTGACACTGGCTACTGTGCTGCGTTTGGCCTTGGTTCGAACCCCGGAGAAGGCATGGGTGTTGATAAATGTAATGCCGTTATGATTTGGGAATATTCTAAATAGTTGTCGACCCGCAAAACCTTTTGTGAGGTTGGTGGAAGGGAACGAGAGAGAGGTGGCTCCTGACTACCCCCTTGATGTTCTGCCTCAAGATTGGGATAAAACTGACCCAAATCTTATTGTCACCTATATGGTGTTAAAAGCTACGGTTAACCGCAGGCGTTCATCTAGCCCTTTGCCGCGATTAATATCGATGGCCTCGATTTGACACTGTCAGACAGGTGGCATTAGTAACAACTTAAAAGTAAATTGAGAAGTTTCTTAAATTAAAATTTGTTCGAAGCATACACCAAAACAAGATATGTTGTTTAGTTTCTTATTAACATAGAAATTAAAAATTGATAGTAAAACATTTTTGATGAAAAGGGTAGACAATTTTTTATTTTAAATCATTGCATTCATTTATTTGTAAAATTATGCATGATCCAACTTTGGTCGCCAAATCGGAGACGAAGTTGTTGCGAGTTCAAGTCCTAATCCACAGAAGATCCGCCACGTGGAGCTGCTGATGTACGTTAAATCTGATGAGGCTCTAACCCTCCAGAAAATTTTGAGAAGCGGTTGTCAGATCAGATGTTGTCCTTCTCACTTGACATTGGATCAAAAGGACATGGTCAGTCTCACGTAGTCTTCGTGTTGTTTCAGAGTGTAACGTAAATTAAAAGCAAATCATCATTTTTTTACTAAATACAAACAAAAATAATAATTATTATTTCCTCTATTTTCTCATAAAACTCTTATTACTTGAAAAATTCCTTACCTTAGAATGTGCTTCAAAGATTGACCTTCATAAAAAATACTATTTAGTGAGTTGTTAGACTTATTACTTGAGACCAATAATAATTATTTTATTGAGAAAGAGCAAGGGTATACGCAAGGTGTTGACGAATTCCGCCAACAAATTCAGAGGAGTAATGGTAGGCAGCATGGGTACGACAAATCACCTAAGAATTAGGGAACGCAAACCACGTTTAGTAGGTGGTTGATTGATAGAATATTAACGTCGCACTGTTCAACTAAGGGTCTTTTGGGACGGACCCGAAATTTTTGAACCCCGGTAAGTGACGTAGACGACACCTGAGTGGCCCCCCCCTTTCCTGCTCCATCCCAAACGGGAGGACGTTTGAGCTCTCGACAGATTTAACGTCCTCACGCCCCCGGCGGGTTTTTAGTGGTATGGGCTCGAACTCGGAAAAGGAAAAGCCACGATCCGAACCTATACCACTCGGCTACCGCGGCCATTTTTGGTAAATCGCGATAATAGTATCAATGGGTTGGACGATGAGCTAGACAAAGATAGTGACCAAATGAATGCAGGGATTTGGATCACAATGGTAGGGTTAAGAAACCTGCATATATACAAAATTTTTCACTTCTCTCGGAGTTACTGCAGGGAATATCGCCCTCTGCGTACCAGAACGTACAGGTTCATGTACGATGGTGAACCCCATATTTTTTGGGCGTAGTGCGTAACCCTTCATGCTACATACCCGGGGGGGATTGGACGCGCAGATCATTTGAAGGCCCCCCCCCCTGGGCCTCAACCTTTTGATGTCTTCTTCTGCGGTCAGCTGAAATCGCTTGTATTTGAGACACCGGTAGCTATAAAGTGGAGAATCTCTCGGCACTTACCGTCGTTACTTAACTCTGACATTTAACACCAAGGAATCATACGCAGCAATTTAACAAAGGGTAAGGAAAGGCAGAATCGCGTTATAAATCGGATTCAATTAAAGAGCAAGTCGTTGCTTGAGGGATGTGTGGATGACCCCAATTGCTCTTACTCAACCATTTTCTATAGTTTATCCTCCGAGAGAAGTGGATTTATCAGATTTCGGCTCTTTACCCTTCTTTGGGAAGATGTCGCTGTGCTTCCATTCCCGGTTCATCTCTTTGGTTTCTGGATCAAGACTGAATAATTAGAATAACATGCAAAAAACAATAAATTCCATATAAATGAAAAATATTTTGAAGAAACAATATTTAGCAGCTTCTCATTGGGTCTTTGTAACGTCAAATACACAGTACGTTATTTTGCAGTTAGCTTTTTCACTAGTTATCAAATGGATTTCCCAATTTCTAATGGTTCATTTTAATTCTGAAAGTGTTTTTTCATTAAACCTCACATATTGTCAGCTGATTTTAAATAGGAGCCGACCAAGACAATATTCTGATTTTATTGTTCTTAATCCAAACTCTGGTATCCATTCATATATTGCAAGATGCAGAAACACTTTTTAAAAATAAAGTCAACTCAAATGGATCATCCCAAAAATAAGTTATAAAAAACCCCTTTTAATAAATCTAGACTTCTTCTCAAAACACATGGCTTGTCTGACCTTCAATATTCATCTAAAATCATTAAATAGGAGTTAAGTTGCATTGTGTACTTTCAACAATCTGTAATAAAATATTCTGAATTGAAACACCAAACTTAAATATTTTGGTGATCGTTGGAAATTCAGAACATCGTTATTAGGTAAAAAGTACATTACTCCACTCCTGAGTTTCCCATTGCAATCTGTCTTTACCACAGTCTCATCCTTTCCTGCTTTAATGTAAGTAACGGATTTTTTTTGGGCGCATATGATTTAAAATCAAGTCTTTCTGAAAAAAATCCATTTTTTTTCTTGGGAAACTTTCGGTTAACCGCAGGCGTTCATCTAGCCCCTGCCACGATTAATATCGAGGGCCTCGATTTGACACCGTCGGCTTGTGATGGCATTAGTAACAACTTAAAAAGTAAATTGAGAAGTTTCTTAAATTCAAATTTGTTCGAAGCATACCAAAAAAACAAGATATGTTGTTTAGTTTCTTATTAACATAAAATTAAAAATTTCGAGGAGTAAAACACATTTTTACGAAAGGTAGACAATTTTTTATTTTAAAATCATTGCATTCATTTATTTTTGTAAACTTTATGCATGATCCAACTTTGGTCGCCAAATCGGAGACGAAGTTGTTGCGAGTTCAAGTCCTAATCCACGCGGAAGACCTCTCACCACGGAAGCTGCTGATGTGACGTTAAATCTGTCGAGGCTCTAACCCAGAAAAATTTTGAGAAGCGGTTGTCAGGATCAGGGATGTTAAAGTCCTCTCTCACTTGACGTTGGACGTAAAAGGACATGGTTGTCAGTTCCCATGTAGACTTCTCAGTAAGTTGTTTCAGAGTAAAATGCAAAATTAAAAGCAATCATCAAGTTTTCAATTGAAATACAAATAAAATAATAATTATTACTTTTATATATTTTCATAAAAACTCTTATTACTTTGAAACCCTACCTTAGAATGTACTCAAAAATTGACCTTCATAAAAATACTATTTAGTGAGTTGGTTAGACTTATTACTTGGGGCCAATACTCATTTGCCGCAGAAAAGCAAGGGCATACGCAAGGTGTTGATGAATTCCCGGCCAACAAATTCAGAGGAGTAATGGTAGGCAAGGATGGGGACGACAAATCATCTAATAATTAGGAACGCAAACCACGTTTAGTAGGTGGTTGATTGATTGAATATTAACATCGCACTGTTCAGCTACACGAGGGCGTAATTTTGAACCATGGTCAAGTGACGTGGACGACATCTGAGCTGGCACCACCTTCTCCTAGCTACCACATCAACGGGAGGACGTTTGAGCTTCCTCGACAGATTTAACGTCCATCGCTGCCCTACACTTGCGGGTCTTAGTGCACTGGGCTCGAACTGTGACAAGGTAAAAGCCAATGATCCGATACCTGGCTTACCTCACACGCCAAATTTAGTGGTGGGAGATCGCGATAATAGTATCAATGGGTTGGACGATGAGCTAGACAAAGATAGTGACCAAATGAATGCAGGGGCTTAGAGCACAGTGGTAGGGTTAAGAGAGAGAAACCTTCATGTATACAAATTTTTCACTTCTCCTGGAGTTACTGCAGGGAGTATCGCCCTCTGCGCACCAGAACGTACAGGTTCATATACGATGGCGAACCAGCATATTTTTGGATTGTAGTGCGTAGCCACCTCCATGTTACATATCCCGGGAGGTGGATTGGACGTGGTAGACCATTTGCAAGGCCCCCACGCTCTCTGGACCTCAATCCCTTAGATTTCTTCTGCTGTCAGCTGTAAACGCTTTTATTTGTGACTTTTTTAGCTATACAGTGGAGAATCTCTCAGCCTGGTCGTCGTTACTTAACTCTGACAATCAATACCAAGGAATCATACGTAGTAATTTAACAATGGGTAAGGAAAGGCAGAATCGCGTTATAAATCAGAGTCAATTAAAGAGCAAGTCGTAGTTTGAGGAATATATGGATGACCATCTGCTGTTACTCAACCATTTTCTATGGTTCATCCTCCGAGAAAAACGGACTTTTCAGATTTTGCCTTTTTACCCTCATTTGGGAATATGTCGCTGTGCTTCCATTCTAGGTTCATCTCTTTGATTTCTGAATAAAAACTAAATAATTAGAATAATATGAAAACAACAATAAAATCTATATAAATGAAAAATATTCTGAAGGAACAATATTAGCACAGCCCTTGGGGGGCGTGGTAATTCTACATTAGGGGGAGGGGAGTTGCGAGCCTATTGAAAAGTCGAAAACAAAAGATTATTTTAAAAAGTTATTTATTTACTGAAAGTAAACAAACAAAATACATTCTGACGAAATAAATAAAATAAAATAGACATTTAAACTGATATAATACACTTATAAATGTATCAGCACTGCACAATGTGTTTAATGATTAATTTAACAATACAAAGTTAAGAATTAGTTTAATAATTACCAGTGACCTCAGTCTTGTCGTATAAAATTATTTACAAAAATTAACACATTTAAGTTGATAATTTGTACAGTTTACAAGTAATCCCTTAACTGCCGATTAAAAGTTACGCGATTCACTCCACAATGCCACCATTTTCCACGTAGTGGAAAATTGTATGTGATGCATTGGTGAAAGAGGAGGGGGATAAATAAGCAAATCCTCTGAAATAAGTAAATCCTTCGAAAACACTATCCAGGTCCTTTTAATACATTCCAAAGCCTTCGGAATAATTTTATGGATAGCAGTGCACATAAAAGATCGTACTTCATAAAGACGTATACATATGTCCGGGGAAACCAGCGCTTTGGCTGAGCGAAACGTTTATATACGTCGGTGGCACTTAAGAGGTTTAAGTAGTATTGTAGTTGTAGAATCGAAGTATAATATTATTGAATTCACACACACACACAATACATTGATATTGTATGGAGGGGGGCGCAATGAAAATTATGATTGAATATTGGGTCGGCAATATTGAAAGTTTGAGAAGCACTGATTTAGCAGAGCTTAGCATTCGGTCTTTTTGTAACGTCAAATACACAGTTAGTTATTTTGCAGTCAGCTTTGTCACTTCTTATCAAATGGATTTCTCTTTTTCTACGGGTTCATTTTAATTATGAATGTGTTTCTTCATTAAATCTCATTTATTGTCAATTGATTTAAAATAGGAGCCGACCAAGATAATATTCTCATTTTATTGTTCTTAATCCAAACTCTGGTGACCTTTCATATATTGCTAGATGCAGAAACTTGTCGGTAGATAAAGTCAACCTCAAATGGATCATGCAAGGATACAATTATAAAATACCCTGTATAAATGGAATTTAGACTTATTCTCAAAACACATGGCTTGTCTGACCCATCAACACTCATCTAAAATCATTAAATGTGAGTTAAGTCACATTGTATACTTTAAACAATCTGTAACAAAAGATTCTGAATTGAAATGCCAAACTTAAATATTTTGATGATCGTTGAAAATTCAAAGCCTCGTTCTTCGGTAAAAAGTGCATTACTCCACTCCTGAGTTTTCCATAGCAATTTGTTTTTACCACAGTCTCATCATTCCGTGCTTTAATGTAAGTAACGGATTTGTTTTGGGTGCATAAGATTTAAAATCAAGCCTATAGAGTTATCTCTCAAAACGTTTTATATTCTGAGGAATCCATTTTTGTTCTTGCCACTTTTTACGTAATAATTTTAAGCACTTTATTGAGTATTCTTCACGATGCGTTTCAGCATTTTATCTTGCCTTGTTATTTTTAAAGACTACTCATTGCGTGATTATTTTCTTAACTTTCAATTATAGAATAATCGTTTAAAGTTTTACTCAAAGTTCCTTAGTTTAATTCTATTTTGTAGGCAAACGTCTGTAGATAAATCCCAAATTGCGTATAGTTACAAGCACAGTTTTCCACTTATGCGCAAAACATAGAAAGACAATCGATTCCGATATGTCTCTCTCTTACGTTCGACATATATTTCAGTAAAGCTGACTTGCAAATGAACATTTATGTGCATCCGATAGTTCGAAAGAGGTACCGTTTATACAAACCTTACAGTCAACGCTGAGCGCTCGATCTCAAAATAGCTCATTCTGATTTTTGAGTCATGTCTTGGATTATCTTAATTTTTTGAATGATTTCAATTTTTTTTTTTTGTGCAGATTTTCTATCGTTTTTATACATATTACAAACTTGAATCATACGTCCTATTTCTACGAATACTTAATTTTTTCCCCTTTGGAAGAGTTGCTTATTTTTACTCATGTGTATTTTATAAGTCACTGTAATGTTTTTTGTGTGTGGCTTTTCTAGCATATTGAAATGGAGCTGTAGTACTCTGAAAAGTTTATTTTGATATTGTTAGGAAAGAACTAAAGCTAAAAGTTACTACTTGAATTAAATTCTAATAGCAGAATTTATTTTTAAAAAAGCTTAACTTCTAAATTTATTTCTTTCCGAAACATTTTGGGAACTTTCTAAAATTCTTCCTAAGAGATCTTTTTTCAGTTGATATGTGTATTTAATTTTTTTTATTAAAAATTCTACTTAGATTTCGATTTAAGTCTCCCCTATCATGATACATTACGTAGTTAAAAAAGAAATTTAAAGTAATCCATTAAATTTTCAAACAGATTTCGCATTAAGTCATTCAATCTTATTTATTTATACGAAATTTTAGGAAAGTAACGTTGCCTCACAAAAAGATTAAAATCCTTCAATAATTAATTCCCTTTCTAACTAGAAATGATTACAGAGTCTCCGTTATTTATTTTTATGCTTAAAAAAGTATATTTTTAATTTCTAAATTTGATGAAAAATCCTATTTTAGCTGCTTTTAGTTATACATCAAACTTTACCATCACTTTAGAACCTGGATTCCTTAGTTATTTTTTATTGCTAGCAGCTTTCTCTCTATACATCAAAAGTTTTTATAAGATATGTTATTTTGCACTTATTAAGAGTTAGATATTTTTTGTTCTTAAATTAATTATTAACACAGTTTTTATTTTTTGATTCAATAACTGCTGTGTTTAAACTCTAATTCCTCAATTTTTTTTAAATCCCGGAATAGACAATTATTTATAAAGCAAATTCTATTTATCGTTCAAAATATATTATTATTTAACTAAAATAATGATTCTGACACAATAAACTGGTTTGATTAAATCGTAATTTCCCTCTATGCCCTTAATAAAATTAAGTATTTTTTTTGAAAAAAAATCACTGCGTTGTTTTATCGTTATATTGCTCATCTACATTACTCATACTCAACCTGTGGCCAACGGGCCGCATCTGACCGCTGGCCTTTTCTAAGTGGCCTAGTGTTGACTCGCTGCACTAAAAAATGCAACTGCTTAAGAACAGTGAACTAAAAATTTAGCGGGGAATTTTATTAATCAAGCAATTTAATATATCAGTTTTACTATCAATTTGATAATAGAATATAAACCAGAGGTTTGGTCATGGATGAAAGGAAATCGAAACTACCCCATGACTCATTAAAAGTTGCATAAAAGTAAATATTTTTTTTTGTGTGTGTGTGATAGAAAGGTAACTATGGTGTTAAGTAAGAAAACAAAAATGAGTTTTAATATTTTGATTAATTTTGTTTTACCCAATGCTGTTTTGATCTTATAGTGTTTTTTCTTTCTGATTCTCCTCTTGGTGAGGACAGCGAGAAATACCTGTCATATGTATGTGGCTCAGCGGGAAAAAAGGTTGAGTACGTCTGGTATATATAATGAGTAATTTAAATAATTTTGCGCTAGCGACATTATTTTTTTGACTTAGTTTAGAGTTATAAGCACTGAGGGCGATAGGTTACGGACCTCGTAATTTTGAACAATGGTCAAGTGACAAGGATTACACCTTGTGACGTCTCACGCGTCCTTTCTCTTACATAACCTCTGTGTTCTTTGACGGCCACGATTAATGGCAAATCATTTCCAACCCAAATCCAAGAAATGAAACGAGGGATAGATGCAAATAAGATAACCTTTAAAAGGACAGAAGTTTTAGTAAGCAGGATGGCAATTTAAAGAAAGCAGTTCAGAAAAGATAGAAGTGTAAATTGACGGCTTACCTAAGAATCACGAAAATCTCGCCATTCATCCAAGGTACATAATATTGTACGCCAGCTTAGATGAATATCTGAAGTGGATTGGACCGTTGCTTAGAAATCAAGGTAGGAGATTATATTCTGAATGCGAATATATTATTAAGATTGAGAGTAGGCGGATATAATATAATTATATAGATAAGAGATTGATTGATTGATTGAATATTAATGTCGCACTGTTCAGCTACACGAGGGCTTTTGGCGACGGACCACGTAATTTTGAACCATGGTCAAGTGACGTGGACGACACCTGAGTTGGCACCCCCTCTCCTAACTACCACACCAACGGGAGGACGTTTCAGCTCTCGACAGATTTAACGTGCCCTACACGGCGGGTCTTTAGTAGTACTGGGCTCGATATATAGATAAGAGATTCAATTGCGTGATCTGTGTTAATTACGGCTACGTATTTTGGTTTATTCTCACTTAATATAAGTTTGTTCTATGTATAAGTAATTTAAGTTAAATTCTTAATAAAAGTCATGTCAAGAATTCTAAAATGTCTCATCATTTCGAGAATCCCACACCTCTAACTTACGCTGAAACCCCACGATATGGTCAACGAAGATCGACCATATCACAACCTGAGCTGGCACCCCCTCTCCTAAATGCACACCAAACCAAGAGTTATAGGTAATTGATAAATACTAAGTGCTAAACAATGTTAATCTAATTAAAAATGGAAAATCAAAAATTAAATTGACAAAAATTTATATTTGAGAAGAAAACATTTTATGAGCGATCAATCCTTTTGTAATATCTTCAAAACTGAAATAAATAAATAAATAAATAAAATACAATAATTGATTAAAAAATATAGAAAGATAAAATGTTACTAAATACATAAATTTAAAAAACAAACATTTTTAAATATTTAAAACTCTCAACTTCCGTAATTAATTTTAAGAAATGCAATATTTTATCAATATTGAAAGGAAAATTATTTAAATCCAATGTCTTCGTTTAAAAAAATGAAACAGAAGCTAATGTTTCATTACATCTGTGCAAAAAATCTCTTTTAAATCGTTTTTTATCAATCAATTTGTTCCCATTAAAGCGAAAAATACTCTCGAACCTTACGATAGCCACTGTGCTAAATCAACTTCTCCTTTATCGGCTTGCGTATCTCCATCACCGTTTGATTTCTCCAGAGATTATTCATTTTTGTTCCTGAGGCTACTGATTCTCAGAAGGTACACATCAGAATCTGAAATATAGATGAGAAACGGCAAACCATAAGCTGCTTCAGTTACGGTAAGACTAGGGATACATTGAGGTCAAAACAGAAACCCAAGAAAAATAAATACAGCATCAAAGGTAAAAAAGAGAAAAAAATTCCTTAAGATGTACGATCACACAGCTGTGGGAATACCAAAAATGGTTTGTAGGTAACTGCAATTGATTAATGTGACGTTTATATATTGACATGATTTTCTAGCTGTAACGAGAATTACTTCTTAATATGAAATGAATTGATTTATAAATATTTTAAGAGTATTCCTAGATATAATATATTTCATAAGAATTTTATTTGTTTTTATTGAAGAAGTTAAACTTTAACATATTTATTTCTCCTTGAATTTATCTTTGTTATAGTTGTTTTGCACAGAATAATAAGAGTAGTTAATATATAGTAGAGTAATATATAAATGTCGTTATAAAGTAAAAAAAATATTTAAACGCAATATTTATTGTATAAAAAATAAATATAATTCATAAGACTATGTTAATGAAATATAATAACCATAAGTTTCAGTACATATATATTTTCAGAGCACAAACAAAAGTCAATAAAATAAACGCATTTCGTAGGAATCTGTAAATTTGTTTTAAAATTCATATGCATTCATGCAGTGCTTCTCAAAGTTTCAATGTTCGCGACCCAATATTCAATCATAATTTTCATCGCCCCCCCCCCTACAATAACGATACATTTAATTCAATAATACTATACTTTGACGATAAACTTACAACATGACCTTAACATCTTAAATGCCACCGACGTATATAAACGTCTTGCTCAAGCAGAGCGATAATTGCCCGGGTGTATATTTACGTCTTTCCGAAGTGTGATCTTTTCTCTATACTGCTATCCATAAAATTGTTCCGAAGGCTTTGGAATGCAATAAAAGCACCTTGACAATGTTTGCAAAGGATTTACTTATTTCAGATTATTTTTTCTTCTTTATTCCTTCCCCCTCTCCAATACATCATATACGCGTGCCTACTTAGAAAACGGTTTGCATTGGAAGCGAATAGCGTAACTTTTAATCGGAAGTTAAGGGATTACTTATAAATCGTACAAAAATTATAAGAATGAGTTAATTTTTGTATATAATTTTATATACCACAATCTCAAGGGGTCACTGGTAATTATTAGATTTGTTCTTATCTTAGTATTGAAAATCACCAGTGGCGCACACAAGGGGTGTCCTAGAGGTCCGGACACCCCCCATAGCCCTTGATTTTTTTTCGATTGGTTATAATCCTATGTACATATTACGTAAAATTTAATTATTTATTTGTTATAAACAATTAATTTTATTAATAAATGCTAATTATTTATTCAATAATCAATTTTGTATTGTTTTTGTTCCTGAAAATTGACAAAATCAAAAGAATATGGAGGGCGGTGTATTGGAGCATGATACCAAAATGGTGGACTTGCGACCCTGGATCCCCTCTCCTTGAAAATTTTTGTGTGCGCTACTGAAAATCACTTATAAAATACATTGTGTAGCAATGGCATATTTATAAGTGTAATATATCAGTGTAAATGTGTTTATTTTATTTTTTATTATGTCAGAATATATTTTGCTTGTTTACTTTCAATAAATTAATTTTTTTTAAAATAATCTCTTGTTTTCGACTTTTCAATATGCTCGCGCCCCACAGTTTGAGAAACACTGCATTACTGGTAAAAATACAAGTATTTTGATTCTTGAGCTGATAAAAAACAAGTACAAAAAGTGCAATGAGAAAAGCCAATTAACCAGTAATAACAGTGGAATTGATACTGAAAGCTTATTTTTGAAAATAACCAATTAAGAAATCAATTTCTTTTTTAACACGTTCGCGGGCACTAAGGCTGCAGAAGCCTAGTCTTGGCTATAGGCATTGTTAAGTAGTGTGCGTGAGCCCTAGAGCCTGAAGACCCGCTGTGAAGAAAGGTTAATGCACATTAAATCTGTTGAAGTTCAAAGTGGGTGAAGTTGGCGGGGTTTAGATTTAGAAGTTAGGAGTACTAGAGCGAGCTCTGGTGTGGTCCTCGACACTTGACCAGGGATCAAAATTATGAGGTCAGTCGCCTATTGTCCTTGTTTTGTTTTAGAATGCGAGGTTAATAGGTACTCAATCACTGAAAAACTTAGCTTACCATATCGGTATAGAGCAGATTGTATATCACTTTGTCCACGGAAGTCTTAATGAATGGAGGGTTTTATATTTATATCAGTGTTTCTCAAACCCTAGGGGGCGTGAGAACCCTACGAGGGAGGCTCGAATATTTCCAAAAGAGTCGAAAACAAAAGATTATTTAAAATATTTATTGATTTACTGAAAGTAAATAAAAAAAAATACTTTCTGACGTGATAAAAAATAAAATATACATTTGCACTGATATAACACACTTATAAATGTATCAGCACTGCACAATGTGCTTTATAATTAATGTAACAGTACTAAGTTAAAAACAAGTTTAATAATTACCTGTGACCCCATGGGCTTGTCATATATAAAATGATATGTAAAAATTAACACTTATCTTGATAATTTGTACTGTTTATAATTAATAATTTAAATGCCAATTAATAATTACGCGTTTCGCTCCACAATACCACCGTTTAACAAGTAAGCAAGCGAATGTGGTGCGATGGGAGGGGTATAGAAAAGGAATAAAATCCTTCGCAAACACCGTCAAGGTTATTTTATTCCATTCCAAAGCCTCCAGAATATAATTTTATGAATAGAAGATCATGGAAAAGATCGTACTTCAGAAAGACGTATATATACATCTCTGGGTCAATTAACACACTATCTGAGCGAGATGTTTATTTACTCTAGCAGAACTTAATAGGTTAAAGTCGTATTGTAAGTTTAGCGTCAAAGTGTAGTATTATTGAATTTAATACATTGTTATTGTCTGGAGAAGGGGGCGAGGAAAATTATGAATGAATATTGGGTCGCTAATATTGAAAGATTGAGAAGCACTGATTTATATATAACGACTTTTTTCATTGTTATTTCAATATTTTGTGAAATTTTTCACTGTTCTGAGCAATATAAATTGTAGGTTTCAAGACATATTTTTCTCACAACAATATTTAAAACAATGTTTAATATCACCAGGTAATGTATTCATTCAATGAAAAAAATATCTATAGAAAAGAAATTATAAAATGCAATACTTTATGAATTTAAAAAACAATTTTCTTTGTTAAAAATTCATGTATCGAAATTTATTATTTTTATGACTTAAATTACAAAAACCACGTATTATTTATTATTCAGATGCAATACTTTTCAATGGAAAAAAATTATTATTTTTTTTTTCTATTCTTGTATAGTTTTCCAACTCATTGAGACTAAAAACTTACTTTTTAACTGATACATAGATATTATTTGTGTACAAGTTTTCTTATCAAGGCTTTTAGATTACTAAAACTTTAATTTATGCATTTCAATAAATATTGAATGCTGAAAACATTCGCATTTTTCCTTGTATAATACGAGTAAAAAAACTAACTTTTTTTTAAGAAAACCAAGAGTATTTAAAAGGAAACGGTTTCAAGTGAGTTATAAGTTAATTTATTTTGCAGTACAATTTCTATTTTTGTAGCACAATTTCAACTATACTACAAAATTGTGCTACATTTTTTTTTTCATTTCTCATTAAAAATTAACAATTCCTTATTAATAATTTGTAATGTGAAAGCATTAAGCTAACAGTAATTTCTTAGAAGTATAAATAAAAAAAAAAGGAACAAAATTAACGCTACTAGCAGAACCTTAAATTTAAGTATTCAAAGAGGAGGGTGAGAAACCACTTTTAAATTGGTAAACATTATTTCTTGATATTAGCTCATAGTATTTTTTAACATTGTCTCTTTCTAATGAGAAACTATTTTAAAAATAAAATTAATTAATTATGCTGCATCTTGTAATTTTATATAATTTGTGATGGTTCTTTTTTTCCCTATGGGGATGCATTTCAGCAATTTAGCCTTTGCAGAAACGGCAAGTTTCCAAACGTGGGAGCCATTTCATGGTGGCACCATCTAATGGCGGCCTCGTTACCAAATTTGTGTGGACGCTGGAATGAACTTTTTAATTCAATCTCTCGTTGGATTCTAAATACTGCCGTGATATGATTTTGCCGAGAGTACTATGGCCAAATTGATGCTCAATTGATCTTTTACGTGCCCCATAATCGTATGACATACATGCCTATGATTTTCGCACCAAGAAAATCTATCGACTCCAGCCGGGGTTAAGCCCGCAAATTTAGGCTTACGAAATGGGCACGTTATCTCTAATCCACCGGAGAACCAACTTAATGTGTTATAATAAAATTGAATACAACATGCAAAACCATTACATAGTTAACAATGAGATAAATTCATATGACATCGTAGCCACATGATAAATCAATTGTTAGAATATTTCAGCCCATGCATTCCATTGTTTCTATTTTGCCTTTGACAGAAGCTTTATTTCAAAAAAGTATACATTTTTTTCTTTCTTTTTGCTAACGATAATACCCACATAAAAAAAAAAATACTTTTAATGTATAAAAATACCTATACAATACAAGATTTTTTATTTTTATTTTGATACACTTAGTGAAAAGTCTTTATACTTAAATTCCTTTATCCAATCATCAAATATGAAACTGCATCAAGATTTTACATGCATATGAGAAAAAAATCAAATTTGAATTAGTAATTTAACTCTGTAATATTTTAATGTATTTATCATAGTATCATCTTAAATTTAGCTCAATTAATTAAGTGAAAATATATGCATACACACGCACATATATATTAGGGTTTACACAAAAGTTGACATGAAAAGAAAAGGTTTTCCATTTTCAATTTTTCTATGTAACATGTTTAAGGCGTTGTAATCCTTACAAATAAAAATGAGACGCATTTACAGTGTAAAATAGATTTTTTTCTCTTATAATAATTCAAAAGCACACACAAAAAAAGGAAAACATAAGGTCACATATACATACATAAAATTATCTCAATAAAAATAATTAGTAGAATGATACATTTAAAATTCAGAAAAATTAGTACACGTTTTTTAATCATGCAAATATTAATTGTTCCTTTGTTTAGTAAAATACAACATCAAAAGCAAAAAAAGAAAAGAAAAGAAAAAACGTCAATGAATTTCTTACTTTGTCTCTCGGAGAAACACAAAATAACAAAAAACGTTCTTACTTGTTTCTGAACTTAGCTTATTTGTCTTTAAAGCATTGCCAAATATATTCTTTTACTCTTTTATTTGTAGCCTTTAAAAAAAAACTCCTTCCTTAATGTTTGCAGATTAGAGAAAGTCAAATTTTTAGGTCCTTGTATATGTTCATTTATTGCTGTTTCTATAGCATTTTTCATTATGGATGTGTCTTCATTTTTTTTAATACATTTTAAACATCGCGATCATCTTTTATAGAATAATCTTTATTTAATCTTGGTAATATCTGTCTAATAACTTAATAATGCCATTTTTTATAACTAATGAAAGAAGTTTACCTGAAGATTTTTTTTTCCAAAGGGTCTACGAATCCGGTCAAAAGGGCAAAAGTATAACTAATTCCGTGTTACTAAACGTCCTTCAATTTTTTTTCTTTTTCGCCTGCAATAACTAACTAGCAACTTATTTCAGCTTGCAACTTTATTAATTCCTCCGACTAAAATTCAAATAGGCATTCACTCGTATATAAATTTGCTCACGTGTATTTAAACCTTCGTCTAATCATCTTGTTGGATCTCCTCATTGACGGTGATAAATTACTGCAGAGGCTATTCGTGACGATCATTTACAAGTTAAAATTTTATTATAATAATTACAATATGTCTCTCATCTGAAAAGGTAATTTATAAAATAATTCCAAGCATCTGACGTTTCGGCCTAAAAAATTTTCGACTGACATTTGGAATTTTTTTTTACTGTTAAGGAATATCAATTTTTCAATATCGATATTTTTTCATAGTAAAAAAAAAAGGAATAAAATATTGTCCGTAGAATAAATACTTTAGTCTGTGCCACGAAGGGAAAGAAATGGAAATTGATTCTGAATTTCCTTTAAATACATCTCAGCACATATTTGTTTACATAAACAACGAAAAATAAAGAGTCACTTACTTACTCCTGAAGTCTGATAAAGACTAGTCCATTGGACTAGTCCATTAAGCCCGCCACACTCACTAATTGGACAGTACGTAATGCATCTACATGTCTAGTCAGCATATCACGTGGTTTCGGGCATTCACCATCCCCTCGTGCAACTTGCCGGACCGTTCTCGGGAATTTCATTATAATCATTATAACGAATCAGTGGGGCAACACAATAAAGGGAGGGGGATCCTTGGGTCTGGACCCCCCCAAAGCCCTTTTTTTTTCGATTGCTTGTAATCATATGCATATAGTACGTAAAGTTTAAATATTTGTTATTAATAATCAGTTTAAAAATTATTGCTAATTATTTATTCAATTTTTTTTTACTGTTTTTGTTCCCGAAAATCAAAAATAATAATAAAAAAGTATGTTGAGTGGCGTATTGAGCATAATACGAGAATGGTGGACTTAAGATCTCTGGATTCCCCTGAAAAATTCATTTGTGCACCATTGTAGTGAATTAATATGTAACTGCTATGTATAAACTTAAAACCGATTCCTAACTTAATTTTATAATAGACATAATTTTTTTTTAAAAGCGGGCAAAACGTTATATGTAATATCCATAATGACAGAAAAACCCATTTGTATTTCTAAAACTACTCAATTTGAAATAATTTAAAACTATTCTTCTAATTTTTTTTTAAAAAAAAAAGCATTGGTTAAAAAAAGGGAATCATGGATGATACATAAAGTGAATGTGCGAAATATGTTTTTCGTTATTTTCGAGTACAAGTGTAAATATGTGTTAGCATTTTCACAAAATCGGGACTTTAAATCGTTATAAACGAAATAGAAATTTACTATGTAAAATAAAATGACTGAACCTTAAAAAAGACTGTTATTGAAGAAATTTTTAGCATATGTAAACTACGTGTAAAATAATAAAAATATCATGTATCACGTATTATGAATACATGATTCTGCATCTGCGCCCACTGAAAGAAAATCATTGGACGGATTCCCTTCTTTTAAGAACACGCTTCATCATTTACTAGTATTACGGGCTTAGAATGAATTGGCACAATTGGTCGACAGAAAATTTTCCAAACCTGTTCTGACTACTGATGACTCATTGGCTGTTTGTTATTTGAGTCCTTTCGAAAATCACGCCTTCTTAGATGACGCTTTTCTTAAGCATTATTATAACAAGATGCCTTTCCTAAACTATACAATTTTATTTTTTTGAGGCGACATTAAAATTAAAATTATTTCTTAGTTAAAAAGTTGATTTATAAAATTAATTATTCAAATTAAAAATAATCTGGATTAGGAAGAAATCTTTTTTATAAATATCACAAGGAGTGAAAAAATATAATTATATTTTTAATGTACTCTACAACACATTTCAGTATTATAAAAGTAGCATTACCTTAGTTACCGACCCACCCCAAACACACGCTTTATTCCTTTCAATAAATTTAGGAATTAAATTCTTATTTGAACTTCTGATTCTTTTTTTTTTTCTTTATTTTTTTTAGTACCATGCGAGTTAAAATTTCTAATGTATTAGAATTATCATGAAAATAATTCAATAATAAAATTTATCTCTTAAAATTTTGGATTTCTTTTGTCAAATAAAATAAACCTTACAAAGTACACGGAATACTTATTAGATTCCGTTCCCAAATTAATCAGCATTGTTTTAATTCATATGGATAAGGAAAACAATTAATATAAATTGCTTAAGCAATTTATTTACGGCAATTTAATTGACATGTTTTAAAGATAAATTTACGTCAACTTTAAGAAAAAATATCTATGTATTTGAATAGTGTTATTGTGTGTGTGTGTAATTTTTTATAACAAAGATCTTACAAATCAATATAATTTATTTTCAACAAACTAATGCATTGAACAACTTAAATATGTATTTAATGAAAAACATTTCATAAATTGCATTACTTACAATGAATATTTTCTTTTTTTAAGACGGTCTTCGTCTAATTTCAAGAAGACTAAAAAGTGGTCGAAATATATTTTTGAACAAAACATGAATTCGGTTTGCATGTAAAATTGTGTCACAGACGCAAACCATATTTAAGATCTGCACACACACACATTTATAACACTGAATCCTAAAATTTAAATTTAGAAAAACGTTATAGGTGAGCTGTCATTCGTTTTATCACGTAAAGTTTAAGATCTATTAAATGCTACAATGGAAGGTGAAATATGAGGAAAGTTTTATAACAAAAAAAAAAAAAAGAAAGAAAAAAGAAAAAGAATTATCTACAAGATAATGAAATCATAACGTAATGTTAGTGTTTGGGTGGTTTGTGATCTGAAAAAGTGCTTCGAGTTTGTATTCTGCTATTTACCCGTACACGAAGACAGTCTTAAAATGTTAAGAAGTATATTTAAATTTTTGTAAATATTATTTATAAGTTTTAATGTACCTATCAACAAATAAATTTTTAAATTAATTCTCCTAAATTTACACTAATTTCCTAGAATTTTCATGCAGAAATTTCAACTTATTTAAATTGCCTCATGAAATTCAAACGAATTGATCAAAAAGCTGTGGTATATCATTTTGATATCCAACAACGTCGCCCATCCGGTATAGTGGTTAGCGATGCTGTCTACTGTGCCGTAGGGACTGGGTTCGAATCCCGGAGAAGACATGGATGTTTGTAAATGTATAGCGCCTTCGCGACATGGGGGTACTCTAAATAGCCGTCGAGCCGCAAGTCCTCTCGTGTGGTTGGTGGAAGGGGAAGAGAGGTTGGAGACCCCCGATCACCCCCAGGTGTCCTCCCTCAAAACTGGGGTGGAAACGAGCCAAATCGTACTGTCACCTGTATGTTGCTCAAAGCTACGGCTAACGACAGGCTTCACTTAGCCCTTTTCCATGATGAATTAAGTAGGCCTCGATCTGACCTTTGTCGATCAGATGGCATCAGTAACAACAACATATCCAACAATGAGCAGTAATTATATAAACGTGCTATCTAACAAAAAAAGAATAAATAAACAATTTAAATAAAAACAATATTTTAAAAATATCGTGAATTTAATTGAAAAAAAAATCTTAATGAAAGATTTTATATGTGACAATGGTCATTACTTAAAACCATTAATTATGCTACATTCCTTAATCTGTGAAATTTACTCTTGTTTTACTATTTTTTTCTATACTTCCTTCGTTCTTTTCCATTACTACTCTCATTTTGTATTATTTATTCTTTCTCATCAACTCGATTTATTTCAGCAAGCCCAAAACAATCTTAAATAAACTTACGAGAACACACACACACACAAAACAATTACATTTTATTGTATTCTTTATAAGCTCTCTCGCTAAATAAACGAGATGAATGATCTTAGATTTAATCCAGTGGCTCACAAACAGTGACTCATGATATTTTTAAACTAAAATTTTCCCATTAGCCTTGCACAAATAAGTAATCAAAAATTAAATTGAGGTCCCTGAAATTAATCCATATTTTATTGAAATCCAAAGTTTGGTCAAATCTATGTTATCAAATAAAATACTTAAATCCATAAGATTCACTACGTCAGATAAAAAAAAATGTCTGCTGAAGCCGAAGGGTCATAGTCACGAACTCACGGCTGGAGTTTTGGGTTTGAAATCTAATATAAAACTGAAAATTCCCTGTGTAGAATGTCCAATGCATGTTAAACCTATCGACTCTTAAGGCTCTCCCAATGGCGGGATGTGGGAATTCAGAGAATGAATTCCAGCTTAGGTATCGTCCTCGTCTCTTAAAAACGTGGTTTAGAATTATAAAATCCTTCACCAATAGCCCTTGTGTTGCTTCATTGTGAAGAGTAAATTAAAACTCAAAGAAATCTGTACAAAATTCAGACAACACTGTTAAATGGAGATTTTAAAGTTATTCAGATTTATCTATATTTTCTTTTATAAAGTATTTCTCAAACAAAGGGGGATGCACTGCAATAAATATTCCTACAAAAAATAACTGTGTGTATCGTAGGGATCGACTTCATTTTAGGTATCTTCTCCACCCTAAAAGGAATCGTGGCAATATGTGGAAACATTCTTTGAAACTACCTTCATCAATTTTTTTTTTCGTTTCCAATGACTAGTACAAAAAATAACTCTGACATAAAAAAAAGTGAACAAAGAAAAACAAAAATAGCAATAAAATAAAAAAATCTATTGGCCCATTTGGCCTCTAGTTTTCCAGTAGCGTTTTCTCAAACTTTTGAAATATAACGTATGACAGCATATTAGGTGAGTACAGTAGCGCACACAGGAATTTTTCAAGGGGGGGTCCAGGGTCGAAAGTCCACCATTCCTATATCATGCTCCTTTTGATTTTGTCGATTTCCGGGAACAAAAAACAGTAAAAAACTAATTATTGTACAAATAATTAGCAATAATTAATAAAATTAATCATTAATAGCAAATACTTAACGACCCCTAAGACTCCCCCCACCCCTTGTGAGCGCCGCTGGTGAGTACAATCCATAGGTTCCTGAAGATTATAGAGCATGCAAGGAAGGTCAATAAGTACCCATATCAATTCTTCCTTGATTAATTTTTTTTAAATAAAAAATAGTCTTACCCATAGGGACGTTTTAAGGCATCGGCCAACTGGTATAGGCTATAGGTACAGGAATAGGTATAGGTATAGGCCTATCGCTATGCACCATCATTACTCATTCAGTCAAAAGGCGGCAATCGGTTGAGCCAGTTTGTGCGATTGTGAGTTGTGCACATTTATTTGTTTCGAGTTATTGTTTGTATCAGTATTTGACAACGTATGCTATGTGTACTTACTACTTTTAACGGTCACAATAGGAACCTACATTTGTTTAGAGACCCAGGACCTACTTTTAAGTAAGGGTCCAGGGCCTCAAAAGAAGTCTTAAGAGTCCCTGGTTACCAATGGCTTAAAAAAGGTACGTCCTTTTCACCACTGATAAAGATTTCGGGACCCACTTTCTGTAAGAAAACCTTTCATTCCCTGCTATAGTTTAAACCTATGTGATAGAGCAGTGTTCCGCAACCCCAGGTCCGCGGACCGGTACAGGTCCGTGGATCAAATACTACCGGTCCACAAAAGAAACATTAAATTATTTCTCTTTTATTTACTGTGGTAATTTTTTCTTAGGTTTGGGCTACTTTTTATGAAAATCACTTAATATTCCTTGTTAAATCACGTTATATTCATTTTTTGGTGTAGCTGTATTTTATTCAGGTCACGATTAAATACGCTTAAATTAAAATTATTAAATCAAAACAGTCTAAAATATATAAACAATCAACATCCTCCCCCTCAGCGACCCGCGGTAAAATTAACAAACGTTGACCGGTCCGCGGCGAAAAAGGTTGCGGAGCACTGTGATAGAGCATTACCATGAGTGACCAGAGTGATTGTCTCTCTCGTTAAAGGGGAAATCTTTATAAACTAAGCCATTTTCTCTTCAAATTATCAGACGGTTCAATGCATGAAGAAAATATTTTCTGTTTATAATAACAGTGCTTTGCTTCGAATAAGTCAATAATCCTGTGTACGAGTAGTATATGGAAAGAGCTTCTATGTACTGACACAACCGTACTTAGTTAATCCAAGAGATTTTCAGATGTTAAAGTAGCAATGATCTCAAATACCCACTAAGCTTGTGGTTACATTTTTTTACAGAAGTCTTCTATGTCATTACCATCAGTGGACCGTATATAACATGGTTGAGGTCTTAGAAAAGCTAGGTTTTGCATTAGTTAATATTTACTCACTTAGATAATGAAACTTAAATGGATAATTTAGATAACGGAGATAAATAAATAACAGGATAAATGTAAGTTTTAGTGGTTAAAACTATTTGTATACTTAAAATGGTAGAATACCACCTAGTGCGAAACGGCAATTCTACTGTTAACTGATATCTACACAGATTTTTTTTTCTTACTATAAAAATGCTCGTAAAAAGACGATTGTGACTTAGTACGTGATATAGTTATTATTGTTATACTTATTTTATGGTGTCTTTCTATTTCTAGTAAATATATTAGATAATAATTAACATTTTTGACCCATTATGTCAAATTACGAGGGAAAAAAAACTAAATGAAGAAAATAGTACTTTTAATCTAGAGTGGAAGTTAAGTTATATTTTGCTGTGGTATGAAAAAGGGAGGCAATTTTTTATGCAGAAAAAACTGAAATAGAGCAGGAAAATTAGACACGGATGTAACAATACGTAGATGGGGTAAGAAAAATGGTGTAATTTTTACCTGTAAGTGTTCAACAATTTTTTGATTCTTTTACGTTCTTCTATCACACATTCTTTTAAACAATTGTTGCATGACAAATGCATTGAACGGCATGGAAGACCTCAACGCGTGGGAAAATGGCGACGCTGGCACCGATTCCGAAGTCAGCTGGGACAATGGTAGTTGACGAATCATTTTCAAAACATATGATACTGACTGTTAGAGTAATTATTTTTACATTGAAAAGAAGCATTTGAAAGTTTTTAATGTAGGTAAAATAAATTTAATATTAACTTTTATTTATGATTAATGTTTTCAAAAGAATTGAAAGTATTGGATATTGATGAACATTTTTTTACATATTTGTTTTATTTGTTCTCAAAAACGTGTAGAAAATAACGTGTGTGGCTTAGAATAGATGACAAAATTTTTTCACAAAAACATTGCGAGAACTTATAGTGAGGCTCAGAATCGATGGCGGCTTAGATTCGAGTAAATTACGATACATGTATACAAATACACACAATTAAACCCCAATTTACTGAACCTCCATCGAATTTTTTCTTTTGTCCCGATTAAAATGAATGCAAAAAAATATCTACTTAACAAATACAAAAACCCGATTTAACGAATTATTTCAACAGTCGAAAAAAAAATTATTAATTTATATTTAAAAAAAAAATAGACTTCTTTTCAAATAAAATGCAATCATGGCCTTAACGATTATGTTACATTTGATGAAGGATTATTTATGCAACTAAAAATGAGGAAATAGTTGATTTGTTAGAGCCAATAAATAGCGATTCCAACAAAGAAGTCATTTATAAAACTCCTATCGACTTACATTATTTGGGAAGCTGTGTAAACACCTCATGCAGCTGGATATAAACGAAAAAAGGATTTTTTTCTCTGCGCCAAGTCGAAAAGGAACTTTTGCAAGTCAGAAGTCATATAAATTGTCATACATCTGTTATTCAGTATTTTAAAGTTTCTAATTAACTGAGGCGTAATAATTAACTGAAAGTATTTTTAACTGCTAAATGAAAAATGTGTAGGTTCTAACTATGGTTATTTTTTTGTGTAGTGGCTTATTATAGAACTTCCAAAAGGTAAGTGGAGGAAAAAAAATTCTTAAACCGATTTCACGAGTAATTCCGAATTAACGAATAGTTGATTCGGTTCAGTCCCGATGAATTCGTTAAATCGGGGATGACTGTAGACAGAGGTGTACAATTATACTATAATGTGTCGTCGATATATCTGTGAACCATAGAAGTGCATTTAAAGACAACTAAAAGTAATAAAGTGTGTAAACCAATCACTCCCCATTTTGACACACCTTGTGTAATGATCGAATGACTCACGGCAACCCTTCAGGTTACCCTTTAAACCCAAATTGGTGTCAACTTCTGAAATTAAAAAATGAAAAATTTTCCCAAAGTTTAAGAACAGATACATTATTTTCATTTGGGAATGGGCAAAAACCCCTTATTTTTTGGGGAGTATGGGGGGCCATTTTAGGGGGATTTGTTTAAAAAGCAGCTTCAGCCATTCGTCTCTGAATTGTTTCACTTGATACCATCGGTTGCCTGGAAGATGGTTAAATGACATTGATTCATCTTAACGATATTAGGCGAGACCGACTATGGTTGTGCGTATTTTACATTCTTTTGAACTCTGGAGATTTTTCCTGATTGTTTTAACTATGTTTTCTAATCCATAACTGTCAACAACTATATGACTAGGAGACGGTCAATTCACCTGTTCAAACTATCTTCTTCATAAAGGTGTAATATACGGGCAATCTCAAAATCTGTCAACTGTTCATACTGTCATCGGTTACCGCTCATACATGTCATGCTGCCTCTGAGGTGTCTATAAACAGAGTATCGTGCATCCATATCTGGACAGTTTCATTCAAATTACAATTGGGCACGAACACTCGTGCTTTTAAGCTGTCACTGCTTATGAATCTTATATGCTTTCACGCTTCCTCGCGTCCCATTGGCGTTGAAAACTTGCTCATTTACATATCCTACTTACTTATATACAACCATTTGGTAAATGTCGCTAGATTTCCTCTGGGTGAGCGTATAAAATTTACAACAGAAATGTACTTCCCCGTAAATTCTAGAGGTTACGAAAACTAACTGAAATTTTTGTAGAGCCCAATTTAGTAAGATGAACTAAGTACGAGGACGAAATTACAAAAAATAAATTTGCAGTTTATAAGACACTTCATAGTTACAATAAAATGTAATTATTTATTTTAATTATAGATTAACATCATAATCATATTGAATTGAAAACGAAAAAAAATAGTAAAGTGTTTATAATATTTCACAGTGAAGATGCCACAATGTATACTTTGAAGACCATTAAATTAGATTTGACGACATATTATTTGAGCGGATGTCCACGAAATATTACATTTCTGGTATACGAATGTATACCAGATATATATATATATACAGAGGGAGAGAATTTTTTTTATAACTGGGGACACTTACGAGACTGAGATTCTAGAATGGAGAGAGATTGGAGAAAACTACGTAACTATTAAATAAGATCAGTAATATAGAAGCCCTATTTGTAGGTAATTATGTTTTCAATCTATTTTTAAGAAATACCCTCTTGAAACTAATTATCTTAGTTAACTTTCTTACCATTCACATAATTATTTAATCTAAGGCCACATGGTAAAGCCATACATAAATACCAGCAAATAAGTATAAAAACAGCATGGAGATATCATCTGTAGGTGAGGGAGTAATTTTATCTCGGAAACAGTGTCATTGAAAACAAATAAGAATTGCATCGAGACGATTTAAATCAGGATACACAGTCCCCCATGAGTAAGAAAACAGACGGGCCCTTACGTGTACAATACCCATGTATTCCCCCTATCTTCATTGGATGTCACGTATACTTTTTCTGGGAGCACGAGCTGGCAATGGTAAAGAAACGATGGAAACCACCGCTTCTAGTACTATTTTTTTCTCCTCTTTCCTTCTTTCTTTTCTACTACTAGAAGAGAAATATTTTTTCGAGATGTCTCAAGTACATAAACGTGTCCCGTTCAACAAATACATCGCTGGCGATGCTGTCAAATTCAACAGATATAAAGAAAAGCAACACTTTTATAGCCAAGCAGTTCTTTCTTCAGGTAGATATAGGGTTATAAAACAAAGGCAATGGTGCTATTCAATGTGTACGTGAAAGCATTGATTGTTCAAAACAGCTTAGTTTGATGGAATTCTGTTTTCTATTGAATAGAGCTATTATTGGAAAAAACTCCTGCATTTTAGTATGATCGGATGGCTCTTTGTAGCTGAAAGAAGTACCTAGTGTGAAGTATAAAGCTGTTTTAAGTTTCCTATATAATTTGAAGCACTTTTTTGCTTTATACAAGAACAAATAATTCCTACGCATTTCCAGTAATGTTTGATGGATGGATTGATTTTAGAAGCTTTAAACGCGCTCATTTAGAAAGTATTTGAAGACGTTTGGAGGAAATATTTTTAAGTCGATTTCTACTTCTATAGAGCATTTCCCTCTAACAATATAATGAATCAAGTTCCAACACTTGTTAGAACATAATTCATTTAGAAATTTAAAAATATATTAATGCAGTACATTTTAAAATTCTGTGATTGGAAAATATACATTATTTCTTTCTCTCTGGCATATACATCATTCATCGTTCTCTCAAACACATTGCTTCACCCTGATGGGTCGAGGAAACACAACATACACATTTCAGCTCACAAACAAAATATTATTGAAGATAGGATCTCTTGAGGTTTCTGTGCTCTGATTAGCAATTAAAATAAATTTATGCCCAGTAACTTTAGAGACATTTTTCATAAAGAGCCCGCAATTAAAATAGCAATTTTTGAAACAAATTTTTGTTTTTGCATTTTTAAACACACACACACTTATATATATCGCCATTCCATTGGAATCAACAAATTACATGCTCAACTAATAATAGTAGATTAATTGATAAGCATTGCTATTTCAGTTTCACAATTTCGTAGTACACACACATATAACGGACAAAGTGAACAGTAGTAACACAAGCACATAATGGGCAAAAGATTTCTTTTTCTTACGTGCTAGAAATCTTAGCTTTCATTCCTTTTCCTACGAGAAACGGCTAGAATCATCGATAATCGTATACACTTTCCGATATTTAATACATACTGGTTGGTGGAAAACAGTGTCTGCTGCAATGTTGAATTACCTCTGATATGTGTCAATATGACTGTTTTTGAGGAGTTAAAGTTGGGGTCAAAAGCATATTTCCCCGTTAGGTGAGTAAATTACTAGAATTTATTATCACGCGATATCTTGGAGGGTTCAAGACTATCATAAATTAAAGAAAATACCTCGAAATAAAACCTAAATGGAAAATTATGTACACATATAAATATTTTCTGAATTATATTTACACAAAATAATGCGCCATATATAAATATTTATAAATAAAAAATCTTATTTTCATCAGCTGGGTCTTGATTTAAATTGAATAATATACCCTTATTAGGTATTGAGACTTTCAATAAGAAGAATGTAGAATATAAAAATAAGCAAAGAGCTTGAATATTTGATTATACTCATATTTAGATGATTTAAGGATGAATATTTTTGTTAATATAAAAGATCCCTTAATTTTAATTTCATATACTTTCTTTTAATAAAACTATTAAACAATTCTAGTTTAAATGTTTGTTTTTTATGCTTCTTTTTTTTACAGACTGAAATGTAATTCACATGTTTTTAGGAAAACAAATTAAATGTAGAATTTCTAAGTTTATAATTGTAAGAAATTTTCACGATTCTGTTCCTTTTTTCATTGTCATTTAAATGCAATATCAAAGAAGAAACCTATAAAACATTGTAGAATAAATTTGTGCATTTAATAATTAATTTTGTTTGAATTTAAATAATTATTTCCTATTTTTATAGTTTTATATACGTATACACATATGTAAAAAAGCAAAAAATTATATGCGCAAAATTGAGTATGATAAGTGTTAATTGATTAATTAACATCTCACTGAATACACTCTAGAGAGGTTGGCAGCAGACTTCGTTATTTTAAACCTTGGTAAAGTAACGAGGATGTCACCTGAGCTAATACTCCACTCTTTAAAGTACCACACCACACCAACTTGAACAGTGAGAACTGTAGATAATCAATTTAACGAACATCAGCCTCTGTACATAGCGGCTCTTCAATGATAGCATCACCCAAATCAGCGACTCCACAAAAACAATGTTGCACGATTTCGTGGCCATGACCACCTGGTTATCGAGGCCTTAATTTGTGAGGGAGATAAAAGATTTGGCGAATCTTAATTAATTTCTTTAGTAATCACACAATTGATATGTCAAAAACAGATATGATCAATAGAGTTAGAGATGCAAAAACTTTTAAAAATAACTGCTAGAATAAATATATTCGGTAAAAATAGTTTCTATTCCATGTTTTATTCTGAATGAATAAAATAATTTTGGAAAGTTTTCCTGAATTTTTCAAGCATATCTTCTCAAGTTCTGTTTATATTATATGAACTGCAAAAGAAGTCTCTCTCGAATATATTTATATAAAAAATAGATAAACTTTTTAAAAAAATATATAACAAGTTTATAAAGAAAAATCATTCTGAAATAAATAATACTAAGAAAAGCCCATAAAGTAGGAAAGCTATGGTGGTTATATATAATAAAACTGCATGTTCTAAAGCAAATTATTTACATGTTTTATTTTCTTTTTCGTACTATTTTTTTTAAATATTAAACTTCCCTTGGCATTTTCTAGAAGAAAAAGTTCTTTCAATTGTATTTTCCTACTCTCTGTGTAACAAATTTAGTAAGCATTTTTATTTTAAGCATTTTATATATAGAGAGGCAAGTATTCATATTTTTATAAAGAGAAAACTATTTTAGAACTGAGTTCCTAATAATTAAGGAACTAACAATACTTTTATGTAGTATTAATAATAATGGAACGGATTATTATTAGTTCCATTATAATACTTTTATATTTGTATTAAAACGCATTTAAATATCTTTTTTCGTTTCTCTTTTAAACCAATAAACCAGAGTTTTTCTGTCAAAACTTTGTTCATTATTAGATACTTTATTAATTCTTGAGATATTTTTTAAATTTATTGTTTAAAAATATGTAAACCTAACATTGTAATTAAGTAGCATTTTAAAAGTGTAAAACGCTTACATATCATTTGATTTACTTATTTATCTATTTAAGAAGCGGGAGAATTTTATTAGAAGACAAGCTTGCATTAGGTTTATACACATTGTCATTAAAATTTAAACTGCTTAAACTTCAAGAATAATTTACATTTTTAGATTTATTTTGGATATACTTTGAGACCTACAATATACATTGCAAACGCAAAACAAAAATATATTTAAAAGTTGTGATACTTTTTTATGTTAATTGGATGTTAAAACGAAAACTGAAAAGTTACGACACGAAGCAAATATTTAAGAAAAGAAAATGGTCTAATGAAATCATAAATATGAATCTTTCAATGGGCCACATATGAATTAAACATAATTATGCATAAAAGCAAAACTTAGTGCGAGAAAAATTCTTGAATTTTTAATGCTGAAATAATAGCATTAACCTCATATTTTCTTGAAATCAATAAGATATATGAGATATATAAACATTAAAAAAATGACAGTTTCTAGAGCTTCAGAATAAAGGCCAAGCGTTTTCTATTACAATTTTTGGTTCAAAAATAATGCTTTCACGCACGAAATGGGTGCCCAGGGAAACAAACAAGAAGACTTATTCAATGATATTTCCATTTTTCTACTACCCTGTTTCCGTTGTATTGCTTTGTAAGGTGTCTTGAGCATTAGCAAGCCTATACATGGCTACCGTCAAATAAGCAGTAAAAATGTCTAGAAATTATTCATTTGGAAGAGGAATGTATTTTCCAACAGGATTTTGGAAGATGTAGAAACGATGTGGGAAAAAAGTATTTTTGTATTTCTTAAAATCGTAGAATATGCCGTAAATGTGAGAGTGTTTTCTATACATTTAAAATGAATAAAAGCAATGGTTGGTTTTGCCTTAATATATATGTCCCCCTAAAGTGCTGTTAAAATAGACGAATTGGAAAATTTCAGTTTCTCACGACCAAGAAGTCAATAATTTAAAGTTATTGAAAGTAAAAATCTATACTCAAGACCTCATGGGCAAGCCTTTAAAAATTTGCATGAAATGGTGATATAAAAAAAAGAACTTTCGTTGTAAATCAGGATATAGTCTTAAATATTTCTTGTTCTTATTTGCATTATTAGCACTAGCAAACACGAATTCATAACATTAGAGTTGGGAAACAAATATTTACCGCAAATAGTTGGGTAAAACACGTTCATTTTTTATGCTTTTAATTATTTAACGCTTGTTATATGACTGTATTTACATATTCCATTTTCCCTTTCATTATAATTAGGTTTATCAACCTTATTTTAAATTATTTACTTCCTTATAGTTACTTGAAATAGTGATTTTTGACAATAATAGGTAATCTGAATATAAAAAATGTTTTTTATTATTTATTTAAAAAATCAGAATATTCTTTCTTTTACTTTTTCAAATCTGTTCTCTTTTAAGTAATATTTGGAATTACATTTTGAAAGAGTGTTTCCCCATTTAAAATGTCATTCTCTAACAAAATACTTCCATTGAGAATTATACGGCACTTGCTTAATTATAACATACACTGTGAAAATACAGTAATATCTTGACTTACGACAGCGATTTTCAATCAGATATCATCAATTCGTTTTTTGTTGCAGCTATACACAACCTATTTCTCACTCTCCACTTCCTGTTTAGCTAATACAAGTTTGGACGTATCGCGCGGTGTAAAAGCTTAATCATAATAATTTATTTTGTGTTATTTATTTCTTATATACGAAGTGTTTCTTATTACATGTTATAATTTTTATATCGTTCTTGTTGTATGAATTATATCTACACAGATTTGTAAATCTGTAATGTGTTTGAAGAAGATGTCAATCATGCCGGTCGAATAAATTTAGGATTGATAGTGAGGAAGTACAAGAACTGCTGAATTCTCCACAATCAAAAGCTTACAATAATAAGCTCTTAGAAATGCAGGAGCAAGTGCAAGACATTGATGAATATGAGTCTTTAGACTAAGTTCAATCAGAAGATCGAATGGCGGTTGAGAATTTAAAAGAAGGCCTCAGTTTATATAAAAAAGTTTACAAATATATCTTAGAAAATATGAACTCCAACGAAGAATGTATTTTTCAACAAAACAAGGAGTGAAAAAATTATTAACATGCTGCTAGGAAATTTTACTGGAGAAAAAAAAATTCTACGAGCTGGCAGACTACTTTGTTAGAATTAATGAATTCTTCAGAATCAAAATAACTTCGACTTGCTATTTTGTATTTGTGCTATATATCTAGGATTTTATTAAACAGTTTTTTCTAAATTATTATTTTCCTTCGTCTCTGACCTTAACTAAAAATAATTTATATGTATTTATATACACACAAAAAATTTATACCCTGACTCACGCAGTTATTACTCAACCCCGCCTATCGAGTAAGTTCGGAGTATAACCTGTATTTAATGAAAATAATTGTGAAGCATATAAATTAATCCATTTTGAGTTGTTGTTATATCGAATTTTTATTTCAATGCAATATTTTTTTCCTAACAAAAATGTATTAGGATTTAAATAAATGTCGTTATTAATTATTCACATTGCATAAAAAAATGATTTTTCATGAAAATAGCTTCTCTAAAACTGTCACTTAAATTACATTTCAATAATATTTTGTTTTAATTTAGTTTTAACGGAATGTTTTGTTATATTTTATATAGAATTGTATGCATTGTAACATTTTTTTTTTAATTTAACGAAATGGTTTGTTATATTCTTATACAGAATTGTATGCCTAGTCTTAAAATAAAATTAAATTAAGTAGCCCCAGACCTCTCATAATGGATATCACAAGTATAATTGCCCTCTCACAATTTTGTGTGACTTTAAAAAAGCTATTCATATATAGTTTCCTCGTTTTATAGTTTTAATTTAGAGTCAAATATTATAAATATTCGTTTTTCTTAAATTTTAATCTTAAATTTTGATTATTAAAAAATTTTTCAGTCCGTATATTGAACTTTAATTCTGTAAGGAAAAAGAGGTGAATAATGTTGGCAATATTTACTGTAATTTTAATTAATATGTATTTGTCTTTGAGCCTTTAGTTAGTTTTTCTTGCTATAAAACTATGCTTGAATATTCCGTGTAAAAATTAACCAAATTTTCGTTATAATTAGGTTTATTAACTTGATTTATAATAATTCCCTCTGCATTGTTATCTTAAATGGGTATTTTAATGCATTTTTACGTATGTGGAAAATTTATTTCCTGCTTATCTGCAAATATATTGCTTTAATTTAAACTGAAAATTTTCAGGCTAATTGCAAGATAATAAATATTCTGAATATTTTAACAATGTTTAGTTCTTTTTAGAAGATTTGAAAATTGCATAAAAATTCCTTCAACGAATAATAGTTAAAAGGAAAGCAAATATCATCCTTGTTTTAAACAAAATTAAGAAAAAAAGATTTACACAAGCACATAGTTTGATGAAAAGTTTAAATGTTGCTTACGAAAATAGTTATTTAAATCAATATTTTCAATCAAATGTTACGATTATTTTCCAGAAACTTAATTCAAATAATTTTTGGGAAATAAGTTTTTCTTCATTTTTGTTTCTTTTTTCTATATAAAATTACAAATTATTTATTTATTAAAGTTTTATCCACTTTGTTAACCTTCAGCCTGAGTCATTTGAAAGGGAAACGGAATTCAAAGAAATTTTAAGAGTAGCAAAATATAATTCTACAAAAATCAGAAATTAATTTTTTCTTGCAGGTATTAAGAATACTTTAATAAAAGGAAATGTTACGTTCTAATAAGTCTCTATAAAATTGGAAATATTTTTGTTTTTCTTTTTAGTTTTACATTCATCACTTTTTCACTTAACAAGTTTCTAAACACTAAACACAGTTTCGAACTAATACTTTACTGTGTTTAATAATTAATATATCTAGAAATCCTTGTGTGTATTCTTTTTTATTAACTTTAGTAAGGTTCATGTTTAATGTTTTTTATTCAAAGGAATTCATGATTTATTTTCTTCTCTCTTAAAGTACACACATTCATATATAAACATAGTTGTCCATTAAAACTGCAATATATTGTAGGAGGGGAGGGAAGATACAAATGTCAAATTTGTGCGAAAGGACGAAAATGCAAGGAAACGTAATTAATTATCATTTAAACGCAATAGAACAACGCATGAGGAAGAAACAGGATCTCAAACTCTGATTACAGCGAGTTTCTCATTCGGAAATTGCATTTGAATACTAGTTGGTTGCGAGAAGATTGTAAAATGACTAGTATAAGAGAGAAAAACGGCTACCACACACACAAACATAAAATATCGCAATTCGAATAACTGTAAGATCGTTACATATTAGAATACGACTTATCGTTCCACAACATTGTTATTCGCATTAGTTGAAATCCAACAAATCATACGAATTTGGAATGGACAAATTAAGGGATGTCGTACTATATTCACTGCAAGGAACTCAACTGCCTCCCATCAATAACGTCTAAGAGAAAAGACATGTTGTCAGACAGCCTTGCAGGTTCGTGCACACGATAGACTTTGAATCGAGAAGTTTTCTTTTTTATGGCTGTTTTCGGTTAATGTTAAAGAATAGGACCCGAATTTGGAAAAAATTTTCAGATGTAAAAGAAATAAAAAATTAATATGATATTTTGGTTTCACTATCCTTTAGACAGCAGCATTTTTTATCATACATCGCTTTTTTAACAGAGTTGATTCATTTTTTCTGGTATAAAATGTGTTTCGCGTTTTTTCTCCCATACCGTAATGTTAATTGGGCTATGCCTTCTTATATTAAAATGAAAAAGAAAGTATTCATGGAATATTTTGAAATTTTTAAAAACGCTATATTATTAACAGAGATACGAGCTATAACTCTACAAATTTCCATGGAAATTGAGGCATTTTTCTGTCTGAAAATGAGCTTCACGTTTAGTTCAAGCTCTCGTATTTTTACTGAAAACAGCCTTATAGCAGAATAAGAATCCACACTGGTAGTTTTCTGCGCACGGGGACCATTAATACAATTTTCCCTGACACTGCAAAAGAAAAATGCTTGGCGACAATAGTTCTAGAAAAGTCGTCTTTCCAGACGAGTCCAGACTTTGCGTGTAATAACATAAGGGTTATCAATGTACGTAGGAACCGAGGATAACGTTCATGGTATATGAGCATTTCTTACTATCATACGGGCCTTGCACCTGGTGTGATGTTTTGGCAGCCATTGAGTACACGATACGAACATCATTGTTCCCATCGACGGTAATCTGAACAGCCAGAGTTATTGATTTTTTTTATATTTTTTTTATACATTATTTTCGTTTTGTGTTTTGTTTGCGTTTCGTTCGCTCTTCCATATCTTTGAAACCTCAGTTACGTCATCTTTGTACAATAAAATACAAGGCTGCATGTTTCCTACTGTATCCCAAACAACTTCAACACAGATGGAGTTCGACGATCACCCTAGTCAGCACATATCTTATCAATGAAAACACCTGGTCACGGGTTACTGAGAGACAAGCCATTTGCTGCTCTCCTACTACGATTGGTAAAATGCGGCGTAAATTGAAACAATGAAAGACTTGTTCGTTACTGGCATCCAAGCCCAGTTCGTCATAATGCCTTGCCTCGTTGAAACCGTCTTTGCTGCTAGAAGCGACAGCTGTGTGTACTAACTTTGGACTCGTATGACCCAAAATTATCTGCACAAATTTAGTGATTTATTGTTTTTACCATGTTTTATACGTTCAATAAGTAAATATTTTTAATTACCTTCCTTCCTGTTATTGCAACCTTAATTTTAATTACATCAATATATACGAGTAGATATGCAACGCACAGAAAGTATGGAGTAGTGTATTTCCTTCCTTAAAAAGTTTTTACAGCTGTTCCGGTTCTAAGGACACTTTATGTTGTTGTTGTTATTGTTACTAATGCCACTGATCGGCAAAGGCCAGATCGAGGCCCACGAAATTCATCATGGAAAAGGGCTAAGTGACGTCTGTCGTTAGCCGTAGGTTTGAGCACCATACAGGTGAACAGTACGATTTGGCTCGGTTCCACCCCAATTTAGAGGGAGAACACTCTGGGGGTGACCAGAGGCCTACCACCTCTCTTCCCTTTACACCAACCTCACGAGAGGACTTGCGGCTCGATGGCTATTTAGAGTACCCTCATGCCGCGAAGGCACTATACATTTACAAACATCCATGTCTTCTCCGGGATTCGAACCCAGTCCATACGGCACAGTAGACAGCGTCGCTAACAACTATACCGGATGTGGGCGACAGGGCTCTTCATTCTTTGTAAGAATGCTATCGATATAAATATGGATAATATCTGCATTATAGTTCACAATTAATTGATCCTTTTATGAATAAAATGTAAATTCTTCAGTGACAAACTTTTTTCGGAGAAAAATATTGGGTTAAAAATCTGAACAATCTGAAATAGGGTCCCATTGTCAAAATGCTTGAATACCACTGTCATAGATCACATTTAAGAGTTCTTGGAGGGCAACAGCAATTCAGCGTTTCATCCTAGAACCATCAGGGCGTTGCTGAAGGAGTGGAACAACCATTAACTCTCATAAATTGTCTTGTTCCCAGAATATATTAGCTTTATGAAAACTATGTAGCTGTAAAAGGTTTTTTTATCAAACTTTTTAGACTTTCTCTTAAACCTCTTTTTAAAACTTTCTTACACTGATTACTCATAAACACGGTCATGTGTATGGATAACATAATGTTGCATGATATGTTTGCAATAAATCAAATCTATATATTCATACCTAATTTCATTCAGGTCTGTCGAGTTTATCAGGAGATAATAATTGAAAAAGGAAAATTAATTTATTTCTCAATTCCAGTTTATACAAACATGTATATTTTCCTTTAATTTTTTTTTTTTTGATTTTTAGGTCTGGCAAGCACACAAATGAAGGAACCGGAATTCGTTGGAGGAATTCCTGGAACAAAAGTGATAGCGGGAAAAGATGCTATCCTACGGTGTGTGGTGGAAAATTTAGGAGATTACAAAGTTTGTTGATATACTTTATCTATGAATTTTAATGTATTTTCTAAGAATAAATTTTTAATTTTATGTAAAAAAATTATGTATTGCAAATTTTAAACATGCACAGTAGAACGACTACAAACATTTTTTAGTGTCACATTAAGAATTACGAGCGATTTCTCAAGAATTCAGTCGGAAGATATCAAATCTACAAAGCTGTATAAATATTTAAATTGGAATTTAGCAGCTTTTGAAAACAATGGCAAATAGTTTCTTTACTCGTTTTATGGTTCTCCTTTTATTTATTCTAAAAGATTAGGAAATGTATTAATTAGAAGATAATATTTTTTAAGCCTTCTTATTATTTCAAAGATAATAAATCTATGCCCAAATTAATCCTAAAATGAGAATTGAAAAATAATTTGTTTTATAAGTCTTAGCCGCACCAAACATTTTTGTTTCTAACATAATCAAAATTGAAAATAATTAAAATTAAATGAAATTTTTAGGATTCGTCTATTAATTTAATGCTACAAACTCTATCCTTAAGAATTAAAAAGAATATCACATTTAATGATCCTATAAATCAAATTTTGAAGTATTTATTTAAAATCATTACTTATTCTTTAAATTCAGTAGTTAGAGTCCATTGAGACATGACCCAAAATGCTAATAATTTTCATCATAACGTTAATAAAAGATGTCTGTGAATAAATTTGAAATACTTTACAATATCTCTTGACTTTAGAAAATATTTATGAACAAAAATTTACATTTCATATACTTTTAACAATAAATTAATCAACAACAAAATCGGTAGAAGGATTTTATTTTAATTTTAAGGTTTTCTTTGTTAAAATAATTTTACTAAATTATGTTGCTTAAATAAAAGAAAATAGTTCACATATATTTTATTTTACGATTAAATTCAGGCCTGAGTAATTTAAATTATATTTTATACCTTTCTCGTGTTATTTTTGTTTCATTTTCTTTTGAAAAATTCCCAACTGGTTTTTCAAAACTCTATATTTCCCTTAACAATATGTAAGTTATTCAATTTGTATAGATTAAAGAAGATGTATTTATTTAAAAAAGTTTTTATGAATGCATAAAATGTAAATTATAACATCAATCAAGAAGTATTCGTGTTTGTTATGATTTTTAAATAGCACATGCTCATTACTTCGGAATTTGAAATTTATTTTACTTTTGAATATGCAGAGTACTTAAACTAATACTAACACACAATTTTTGTTTAGTTTATTATTTCATGCAATAGTCATAAGAAGCTCATTTATAATCAACAATTTTTAGAATATTTAATCATTGTCTTTGGTCAAAGAAACTTTTATTTCAGAGTAAGATATAGAGGTCAAATTATATTATGCGACTTTTTTTAACTTATCTTTCACTTATAAAAACAAGTAATGATAATATTTTCTTGTCATTTTTTTTTTACTAACTTTCCTTTTATTTGAATTCTATTTTATTCCATGTATTCAATTTCCTTTTACTAACTTTGATAAAATATGTGATACATTCTAAGAAATAGTAGAATAGTATTTAGAGTTTCTTAGAAAAATTCAAAAATAATATAACATTAAATTTAAAAAGGAAAAAGCTTGCATAAGTTTATTTACAATGAATAGGTATACGGTTTTTATTTTTTCCAATTTTTAAGTATAGGGTTGGCGAAATCAAACTTCCACTACTGAGAGGGCCCTGGCAGCCGTTCTAGTGGTCCGAAGAAAAAAATATTTGGACAACAGAGACTTCAAATAATGCTCGGGTTTTCCCGGGAAATTTTAAAAAAAAGTTTAAATTTTTAATAGATGGCGCTGGGGATCTTATTTTACTCCAGAGAATCAAATTTCCCCCAAAAGGGTTTTTAGGGGAAGCTGAAATCCGACCCCCCGGAAGTATTTTTTTTTTCAAATTAAAAAAAAAGCATGTAAAAAATAATTCTGAATGAGGGCCCCTGGAAATTTTTGGGAAAACCCGGGGGAAAAGGAATACAGCAAAACATTTCCAATTACAAAATACAAATAAAAAAATGTGTAAAAAAAAAAAAGAAAAAAAAAAAAAAAACACAACAAACACAAACAGAACACACACAGGTGTTTTATCTTCAAAGGGGAAAAGGAAAAAGACCCTAAAACAGACAAAAGGACACGAGGTAGGAAAAAAGAAAAAAATACAGGAAACAATAATAAAATAAAAAAAAAAGTTTTTTTTAACCGTAATTCCAAGTTGGGGCCAACCTTCCTGTTGATATTTTTCCCCCTTTAAAGGTTTTTTTTAAAAAAAAACTCCGGGAAAAATGATTTTTTTTTTTCCCCAGACCTCCTCTACCCAAAATTTAAAAAACACAAAAGGGGAAAGGGTGCAGATGCGTAAAATAAACAAATAAATAAAGAGAAAAAAAAGGCGCTGTGGATCAGCACATTCTATCAAAATATGTTAATATCTCGCACAATGAAAGAGGAAGAGGTTGTTCTTGCCACAATCAGATAAGCATTGCAGAATGCTGACGTAGTCTGAGAGTGCACTTCTTGTGAAGCTATACTACCACAACAGTGAGAATGTTTAAGCTTTTCATGATACGAAAGTGACTATATGGTGCAGGTTCACTGCTTCATTCAATCTCGGACCCTATTTTTTTGAACGAGTGAACCCATAATGACTTACCAATTGTTCTTTTTAAGAGGAAAAGGGGATCGGAGATGTTACACCCCCTACATAATTCCCCCGGGGTTTTAAAAACAACGGTTTTACATGAAACCCAAAATTCATTCACGATGGAGCCCCACCTCTCAAAGCAAGCTCAGTTCAACAATTGTTAAGACATGAATTGGCAGACGTACGGGTGAACTGCAGATCTTTCCAAAAACAGCTTGGCCTCCACGATCACCCGATCTCACGACTTGTGACTTCTGGTTATGGGGCTTTTTGAAAGATAACGTTTACCGGGAGCGTTTGACAACTGCATTTTATTTGAAGATTAGTATTCGCTGCCATAAGCGCCATCTAGTGGCTATTTTTCCACTTTTTTTATTGCATAAACCTCGAGCGCATCGTCTTAAATGTCTGTTGCCCATATATTTTTCTCTTTGGTCTAGTAGAACGGCCTCCAGGGTTCTCTGAGTAGCGGAAGTTTAATTTCGTTAACCCTGTATTTAATACTCTACTTTCCTAAAAATTTGATGTAGAGCTTCCATGTTTTTTCTTCTTTTTTTTTCTTCAGGCAGTTGAAATGGTGATTAATTTTCCATTTCTTCATGCTTATATGCAGATTGTCCCAAAAATAACGCCCAAGCTCTGCACAACTAGATACCTCGTTGTGAGTACATAAAAAGTGCCCAGGGAACAGTACCTGTACGACCCATAATTTACGAGAAAAATACGGTAAATGATGATGCATGGTGATAAATGAATGATAATACACACAAAGGTTCTCGATGGGGTTTCGGCGAATTATTTTTGTTCCTGTATGTGATTGGCTAGATATGGCATACTCCGGTTGATGGATCGGACCTGGAAACCCAGTTCTAAGACCAATACGACCAACCGATCCCATACCGTTAGATGCTTCACATATGAGGCATTCTTAAAGAATTGGTCTATCAAGACGTAGTGACTACATAAACGAAAGGTCTTCATGCTGCTTCTAGTTCAATAGATACAGCGTTGCTGCGACATGTGCTCTCATCCATTCCAAGGCGCTCTCAAACCTGTCTCGATATACATAGCGAATTCTTTGAACATCTGCCTTTATAAATACAGTCAGACCTCTATATAACGAAGACACTAAATCCCGAAAAAAAGTTCGTTGTACGGAAAATTCGTTATATAGACGTTCTTTATTTCAATTATCTTGATAAATCACATAAAACAAATTTTAAATTCATAAACACTATTATTTAAAAAAAGTAATTATTCACACCTTTTTGTAAATTAATATATACTTATTTTATACATCTTACCTATCAAAAAAAAAGAAGAAAGAAAAGAAGGAAAGAAAAACCGCGAAGAAAGTGTCGTGACGCCTTTATCCACTTTTTGAAGAATTAAATTTTTCTTTGATGCTCAATCACTTACGTTTTGACATTTTCAAGCTACAAGAAACGAAGTTACCATTACGACTGATCAACACTACAAATAAACGGAGAATAGTCCAAAGACACGGGGACACGAGACAACTCCACAGAGGGTGAAAGGGGATATTGAAGATGTTTCTAGTGAACTGGACAATGGGGCTTAAGGGTTGAACTTCTTGGATGAAACACCCAAAATTCTATTGATCTCGGCGAATTAGGCATCTAATAAAACCAACTCAAAATTTATAACCCCCATAAAGTGTGTTAAAAAAGAGAACAACTTGAAATGCCCAGAAATACTTCAAAAACAGGGAGAACAAAATTGAATCACAAGAGAAAAAGTTCGTTACATGGAAAATGCGCTGCGCTATTGGGAGGTTATCTTATGACGAAAATCTTGAAATATCGACTGTATATGCAAATACTGCTATAGATGCGTCCAATACGGCTGTGGGGTCATACTTTTCTTTTCATATTTTTCTCGTAAACTCTGGCTCAAGTACAGATACAGTTCAATGGACATGTGGCCACGGTAGCCTAGTGGTCAAGGCAACGGATTCGTGGCTGGCGTGTCATGAGTTAGAGCCCAGTACCATTGAAGACCTGCTGTGAAGGGGAACGATGCTCGTTAAATCTGTCTAAATCTCAAATGTTGGTGTGGGAGTTAAGAAAGGCGGTGCCAGCTCAGGTGTCGTTCTCGTCACTTGACCATGGTTCAGAATTACCAGGTTCGTCGCCAAAAGCCCTCGTGTAGCTTAACAGTGTGACGGTAATATTCACTCACTCACTTTGGACATTTCTTACGTTGTTCCAATTTGGTATCTGGCTGTGCAGTGTTTGTTTATTTTGGCGATATCCTGTATAACATTGTAATCATTGTTTGAATTTTAATTTTCACTCTGTGAATGGGGATATAGTTTCTATTAATGTACGATTTATTCTTTAGCATTTTCATTACGTGTTAAACAGTTGATCGATTTCAATTATAGTATTCTCAATAATTCAAATACACTCATGACTATTGTTAATTCTAATGTTGTCCAATCCGATATTTGTACAGAAGTTTCTTAATGGGAGAAATATTAATCAAGAGAGAAAAAAAGGGCAAATAGATTACTTACTTGCATGCTTTTTTTTTTTTTTTTTGAATGCTAGAATTATTTTGTCTCATTTCTCTGATATTATTTATTGATAACGAATAATACAGTATTAGTTACGTAAGCTTAAATGCACACATGATGAATTATTACATCCGTTCCTTTAAATTTACAGAAATAGGGAAACTTTAAAAGATATGTTTGCATCTGTTATATGAATAATAATTGTATTGCGCAATCGCTTCAGCTTGAAACTATAAACCTCTCTTTTTCATTCATTTTTTTTAAAAATCTTGTTAAGAGATTATGTTTAAGTAAGCATATATGATGTTATATAAATAAACATAATGGTTTATATGTTTTTTTTATAACATAATTGAAGGCAATTAAGTACATATAGTACTTGCTGTATAGGATTTTAATGCGGAAATTGAACATAATACTTTGTGGAAAAGAAGTATAGATGATCGTATGATCTTAATTGAAGGAAAAAACTATATTTTATGATGAGCTATAAGAGAACTTTCAAAATAGTTGAAATTTGACTGATTCGAAACACTGCTGCTTATAAAATTATAATAAAACCTCTCTAATTTAAGCATAACTAATGCATTGAGGATAAAACACAGTGGCACATGCAAATGATAATTGTTGTATGTGTGAATATACTTTTGACTTATAGTAGTTAAGATATAAAGTTCTTATTTCATTTAGTTTGATAACAGATTTTTGCATGCTCAAAAAGTACTTTTTTGTCCCTTTTTCATGAGACACAATACATGAAAATCTTTTCTAATAATTTAAATCGAAGAAAATTGAATTTAAGTAAAATATTTTTGCATTTTATGCATTTAAATAAAATTAGATAAAGCTAGGCATCTTTGTTTAAGTGACCTTTCCTTATATTGAGAAGAAATAAATTTTAAACAAGAGAAAAGTGAAAAATATCCTTATTCTATGACTAGAATTAATTATTTGTAATAATGATATATTTTCAATGAAGTTTTTTTTTCTCAATCTGTCGCATACACAAGAGTTTTTTAAAATTAATTCTCTTCGAAGAAATTGTTTAAAAAGGTGTAATCTTGCCTTTTGATCTAAAACAAAGCAAAAATTAGAGAAAAGAATAAATTGTTTGACAGTTGTATATAAAGATACTTCCATGCAAACAATTTATACTTTTCCCCATTTTCCCAAAACCCCATGATAATTGGACCGATAATTAAATTTTATAAATTAGTATACGGCCCATTAATTGTCCAGAAGATCTGAATCATATTTTAAAATGAATTTTTCATGAAAGTTTGGAAAAATTTCATTAAATAAATTTAAGTTTCTTAGATATAAGAAATCTTACAGTAGTAAAATTATATGCATAGTACATCTTTTGTACTGAATAATTTGTAAATGTTTATTTGTTTTATTTTTTATGTTTTTAGAATTGGAAAGTGCTTATCCATCGTTTGGTGGAAAAAGCTTTAAATTGGTTTTGTAAAAATTTTTATCAACAAAAGTTTGAACCATTCATTAAATAACACTAAACTCTTTTTTTAAACCATTGTAACTAGAAAAATTACGAGCATGGTCTTACAAAATTTAGAATTTAGACCAAATTTTAAATACAAAGTGAAATGAGCGACAAAGATTAGATTCCTTAATCATATGATATTAAGTAAGCTATTATGGGTACTTAGTTTTTCTTTTTGATAATTTTACACTTGCATATTATTTTAAGTTAATTGTACCACTTATACCACAAAAGATATATATATATATATATATATATATATATATATATATAATATTCATGAAAATAATAATTTTTCAAGGAATTATGTGTTTATTATTTTATATTTATAATATTTTTACTACTATAGTTACTTAAGTATGTAAATATAATTTTATTATAATACTTTCTCATTCTAAATACAATTTTTCAATTGTTTTTTCTAGATTTCTTGGGGTGTGGTAAACCAGAAGGATCAACTTTCCATAGGAACTAATGTATTTAAAGGAAAGGATCGTATACATGTCACACATTCGAACAATTCATGGTATCTTCACATAAAAAACGTCACCCAAAACGATACTGGATATTACATATGTCAAATCAGTACGAATCCTATAAAAACTCAAGCTGGACATTTGGATGTTGTTGGTATTTGTAAATCTCTATTTTATACTTTATACTAATAAAAATAGTAGTAGAAATCAAACATAATACATAAGTATAATATTGAGATAAACTTATATAATTGATGTAGTTAAATATTAAATTCATATTTTGAATGATTATATTGTTAATAATTATTACATTTTAAAATATTTAAAATTATTTTATTATTGATAGTATTGTATATAATAGTGATCTTATAATCTCTATATGAAAAGAGTGATTTTAATAAGTTGATACCTTACTTTGTTAGCATTTTCACATCTTTAAAAGTATATTCATTGTTTTCCTCTTCACTTATCAGTAAATAAATTCATTATCGATCAAAAAACCGTTTGATGAACTTGTTTAAAGTTATATAAAGAACAAATTTATATGAATGAATTTTTCTTCCAAAATGAGGTTTAGAAGTATTATAATATTGTACATGAATTAGTTACGAAATGACTTTAAATAACATTTTAACTTATAACTAATAATAATTTTTTAGATGAAGTCATACATATGCAATGGGAATTTGAATAGTTTCTTTTTTAACTTTTTCCAGAATTTTCCCCTTTTATGGTGTAAAACAGCTGTACACAAACATACTACTTTTATTTTGCACAGCAATTAGGTTTTCCTTTACAATGCTTACAATATCTAGATATTTTACAATAAAAATTCCTAGAATTAAATAAAAAATCGTTTCAGTTAGAGTAAAATGACATTCCAATTGTAAAATATGAGTTTTAAATATTAAAGATATTAAAATCGGTTTACATTTTTGATTAAACAAGAAGTCAAAATTATTGCATCAAATACTTTTTTCACCAAGAAAATAACTTCTTTAGGATAAATGCAGGAGTTTCGAATCTTTTGTTAAGGAAAAAATGCTTCATTATAGGCTTTTAGTCAAGCATCATTGCTATTTTTTAAAAGTATTATTATTACTTTTTAATTCATTAAATTCTTTATTTATTATTTTCATTCATTGTATTGTTTTATTTTTATGTTTGTTAATATTCATTGCTGCTATTTCTTTAAATTTTTGAAAAGTTTTATTGAGCAATCTTAATTTTTTCATGCTGGCACTCTCATTATTTGAGATACATCCTATGAATTTTATCAACGTTTAATGATTTTTTTTCCTACTAGAGTCAGGAAGTGAAACTTTTTGAGTAAATATTTCACTGAAACAAGCAGCATGCTTTGTCGGAATTCAGTAAATGAAAGTTTTAAAATTTATTACTTCACGACGTTACTACTTTTATGATAATTTACCTATACTTTCAAACGAGTCTAAAACATTCAGTACAGCGAACTAAGAAAATACTTTGAAAATAAAATTCGCAGCCAAAATGTAAGATTGTAGGAATAGGTTTTTTCTATTATATAATAGTTAAATACGTTTTTAGGATTGTTACTGTAATTGTAGTTGTAAGGTTTAGTGATACAGTAGTAGATTCTGGCTATATAAACTGCGCCAAAAATTTGTTTAAAACATTAAAAATGTTAAGTTTCATGGAAGTTTTCATTTTTATTCTTAAAATCTACTTTTGCATATTTTTTTTGATGCCACATCATTAGAGTACATTTTATAATTGGGAAAAGATAACCTTTTATACAAAAATTAAATCTAATAACATTTTCAAAAGCGTTGTTACTTAAAGCAGTGTGTGTTATATATCTATGGACATCTTGATACAATCTACGTATGCTATAAAAATTCTCATTACACACATATGTTATCTTTAATTATCGTACGCATTTTTCTTCCCCAGATATACTCCAATATTGTCTCTTTCAGTATCCCCATTTATAGGAAGGAGTGTTATTGTTATACCAATATACATGCCATCTGTTTCATTTTGGGAAACCTTCATTCAATCTTTAAAGTCGCTGGAATTAACTTAAAAGCCTCCCGTCGTCGTGATCTCCAAGCCCCCGGGCACGCCGTTTGTTCGCTATGGCACACACAATGTTTGCTCAAGGTTCTGTCCAAATGCAAATTTCACTGGAAGGGGAATCCTTAGTGCGCATTACAAGTTTAATTGGAAAACTTTGCTCTCCAAATAGTGTAGATCGGTTACCCGACACACAGTGGTTTCAACTGTAAAATAAACAACTGAGAGGGACATTTTGCAAAGGCGGACCGATTGATAACAGAAGTAGAGTAGGCGATACGATCAATGGGGTAAGACTTTGAGCTTCGAGATTTCAATGGGAGGTTGGAGAGAGTTTTGAATTTTGTTTCTTATACGAATAGGATATCATTAACGGATCATTATTTTCCGGATGTATAATGATGTTGTTACAGATTGACTTAAACATATTTATATATATCTTCCTGTATAATTTAAGGGTAAGTTGTTAAAATGAGTTATGGTTATTTAATTTAGAATTGTATATCTGAAATATATTAAGAGATTTTAGTATAATGACGTGAATTAATTATAGACTTTTAATGATTTTGTTTCAATTATTTTATTTACATTTTTGAAATGTTTAATGGAAAAGTGAGTAAATGAATCATGTTTATATTTAAAAGCTTTTACGAAATCAAAATTTGTTGATTCTTTTCTAGTTTATCAAATTACTTTTAAAATGAATATTCTTAAAGTAAATATACTTTAAGTGATGTTGTGTAAGCATTTATTTTTATAAACTCGAAACAGAACCGAAAGGACTTACAGAAATCGGGTTATATACTTGTAAAATGCTGTTGAGTCACTACAGGATTTAAAAAAATTTATTTTGGAGAATTTTAACTCGATTTTCTTAAGATTGTATATTGTTACACCATTCAAATGATAAAATTGATGCTCATAATAAACAGGAATATAATATTTTAATACTTAAAATAATATTAAGTCATTTAACAGGATAAGAAATTAAAATAATATGCATGATAGAGTAGTAAAATGATGCGTATTAATAAAATAAAATGAACCTATAATGGATATTTTTGCAGTCACTGTAATAAATGTTATAAATAACATTAAATTAGTAATTATTCTATGATATTATGGAAATAGTTTTATCTTTTGTAAAAAAAAATAATTTTCTAGTTTTCAAAGTATTAGAAAAATAATGTGAAAATACTAATTAATTAAAAACTTATTAAATGTGTTTAATAATTTCAAATGTTGTAAAACCCGGAAATAATTAAGTATTTTTAAGTTATAAACTACTTTACATATGCCAATTAAAATTAGTAATTCTTCTCTTTTGATGATAGATATTAATATTAAAGATTTTAGTACATCTAATTGATTTTGTTTAACTTGGGTTAAAACTCGTTTCCAAATTAAGGATTCTTTAAATCAATAAACATAGATATAATAACATTCCTATAATATTTTGAAAATTAACAACTTAACAAATTAATTTCCATCTCATTTAGAAAAAAAAAAAATTCGTTTTAAGACGAACAACAATATCCTGATCTTATGAACATAAAACTTTTTTTAATTTTATTGTGATTAATCTTGTATTTTAAAAAAATTTTTACACTAAATATTTTAATTTTTTGAACTGTATTTTTAAAACCTTTTTAAAAATAAAATAAAAAATTATAACAAAATTTTGTGTAATTTATTTGATTTTCCGCCCCAAAAAAAGTATGCTTTAAAAATTTAAAATTAAACTTTTTAAATTTCTTTTTTTAAATACAAAATCTTGTATTTAAACTTATGAGACTAAAGAAAAACACCTTTAAAGCTCATGAATATATTAATTAACAACTTTTTTGCGCTTCTTTTTATTTCATATTTTTCCAAAAATTTTTATTTTAAAAATTTTTTATTATATATCTTAATCAGTCAAAATTTTCTTTCCGATTATATAATAACTATGCCGATTTTCGCCGGAAAATTAAATTATTTGTTGAAATTACGTATATATAAATCACGATATTCCATTTGTTATGTTTCTTTTACTACCAAACTGTTTTTAAAGGGCTTTAAGGGAAATAGCTTAAATGAATTAGTACTAAGCTACTTCAATAGCTTATTGTATTAAAATGTATCCGAAAACTTAACAAAAATACGAATATGCATTGTAACATATTATTAAAAGGAACATACAGTTGTATAGTGAGACAATGAAAATAAAAAGTTATTCTCTCCAGGGGAAGAAAAAAATGATATTTTTACCGTAAAAAATTTTTGAATTTTTTATAAGGGGTATCCCTTTTTTCTTGTTACATTTGAAGGGATAATTATTTATTTTTCCCCAAAATAATGGAAACAGTTCTCAGTGATAAATATGATTCTATTTCAGAAAGAATAATTTGTTTTATAGAATTTTAAAATGTCATTTCTATAAATAGGTTTCTTTCTTTATATTTTCTTTCTAAATATTTTGAATAAATAAAAAAAAGGTGTATTAATGGAGTTTGTATGGAATTTTTGACGTTTTCATTGATATAAAAGAAATTTTTTTTCCCTTGGGCTAAAACAACTAAAGGAGGTTTGAAAAAAAAATGAAAAGGGTTGCAATTCCAAATTTTTAAGTTTACGGCATATCAACATATCAGAAACAAGCATATTTTACCAAATTATTTTAATTAGTAAGAATTAATAAAAAAAAAAACCCGGGATATTTAAACTGATTATAAAATTAGTTAAACTCTAAACCATTTATGAAATATAAAAAAATATAAATAAACCTTTATATTTAACATCATATGCATGAAATTCAGTTTGCTTTCCCTAACACTGCTGAAACAAAACTTGCCAAAAATAGGTATAATCTTATTTAAAAAAGGGATTTCCCAAAAAGCCCCAAGTTTAAATTTTTAAGCTTTAATATAAATGCCTAGTATGTATTCAAACGGTATTTTATTCGAAATGATATGATTTGTTAATTATCAAACTTATTTCCCGATTTCTCTTTGAGAATATTTTCAACCACCCATTTACAAAAGGGAAATTACTGATTTTTGCTTTTTTGGTTCCAGTTTTCATTTACAAAAGCAGATTCTTTTTTCATCCCCTTTCATTGAATCGAAACTACAAAGAAAAAAACGTACTTTTTTTTATCAGGGAAATTTAAAAAAAGAGTTTTATGTCCGTTTTTCCAAATTTTTGCAAAGGAAAAAAAAACCCGAAACAAAAAAAAAATAATTTTTGAAACAAAGTTTTTTTTTAAACTTTGAATTTTTTAAATTATTATTACTATTATTTTTTAAAAAATTTAAAATGTTTTAAAATTTTTGGAAAAAATTTTTTAACCCTTTGAATTTAAGGAAATGATACAAAATTTGGAAAAATAATTTTATCTTTAAATTGGGGGTACCCCCCAATAAAACAAAAGGGGGGAAACCCTATTAAAGTAAAAAAATTTTTTTTTTTTTTTTGGAAAAAAACAAAAAAATTTCTGCTTAAAAAATTTGGGTTGTGAAAACACCCTTTTTAAAATTTTTAGTCCAAATGAATTTTATAAAATTTTCAAAACCAATTAAAAAATTTTTTTAAAACCCCAATTAAAATTTCATAATTTATTTTTTAAAAAACCCAATTTTCCAAAAAAAATTAAACTTTTAAACAAACTTTTTTCCTAAAATTTCCCAAATTCCTTAAAATTTATTAATTTTGGGGGGTTTTGAAGAAAATAAATTCAAAATTTTCCCCTTCCCAAAATTCCCCCCAATTTCCTTTTCAAATTAAAAGTTTTTTTTGAATATTTTTTTGGTTAAGTGCCAGAAAAATCGATTTTGAAAGGCGTATATACGTCCGGCAATAACACTTTCTTAAGGAGACGGTTTATATTGCTGGGACTTAAGAGATTTGTCGTATAGCAGTTTTAAACGCAAAAGTATAGTATTATTGAATGAAATGCAATGTTATTGTATGAAGGGGGGCGCGAGGAAAATTACGATTGTGTGTGAATATTGGGCCGCAAACATTCAAACTTTGAGAAGCACTGTCTTAAAGGCATAATGCACACTAATAAAACATTAAGTAATGGTTTTGATTTTGCAAATACTTTTTTTCTCTTCTTTTATTATTTTTTACACTGTTCTGTTCATTTGTGTGTGTGTGTGTGTGTGTATGTGTGTCACTTATACTTCAAATTTCTGTCATGAAGTTATATAATCGTTGCTTCATTTCATTAAGTATAAATTTAGCTACGAGAGTAAACAAACACCACATTTTGATATAATTTGATTTTAAAACTCAAATTATCATGTTATATGTTAACTGAAATTAATTATTTTCCCTAAATTTCAACTATTAATATATTGATTAATTGTGGATTTATTTCAAAATTATTAACTTCAAAAGTTTCCTCTTACAAAAAGTTCTCAAGTTTTTACTATACAATTAAACATTTTCCCGTTATGAAAATTGTTTGCTTACAAAAGACATTAAAGTGCAACATAATACATCACATATTACTTTCATTTACATTCCATTAAATGAAAGTTTTCATTAAAATTTGAAATTAAATAGGTAAGTTTTGCAGAACATTTTTATCTTATAAGGAAATAATTTACTTTGGTTTGACACCTAAATTATCTATCAAGATTTAATATTTTTTTTAATTAAAGCTTTTTATATAACTTTTTCATAATCATTACTTTGCATTTAACTCCAGATTAAAAAGGAAAAAAAAATATGGATACATTTACATAAGATGTATGTCAATAATAAAACTTATATTAAATTATAGTATGTTTATTGCTTTTAAGGACGTTAGCAATTTTTGGAAGAAAATAATTTTTTTTCCTTCGCCAATTAACTAAATTTTCAGAATTTTTTCTGAAAAGTTTTTGAATTCTTATACTTATTCTTCATTTCAGTTTAAACTTATTTAATTTACATATCTATTTAAAATTAACAAAACACATAAAAATTTCCATTTTTACTACTGATCTATTTATCAAAATCGATGGTGTGGAATAAATAACAACCTTCATTTGAATTGTTCATTTAGAATTTACTCATAAAACTTAAATTCACTTTAAAACGAAAATGAGGAGGGTACTTTTATGTACATTAAGTCCCACAAAACTTCCCCTTCCCATTCAAAGTGGGGGAGGGGAGAAATTTCGAAAGGATCCCAAACTCCTCTCTTTTCCATTCTCTTTTTTAAGCATCTTATTACAACGCACCTGAGCCTTAAAAACACCCACTTGGTATTCACGGAACGATGATCTTAAGTCGAAATATCTGTTCTCATTTTCATCATAAACCGTTCTTTCTCTCTCGATCTTTTTTTCATTCTTTTATCCGATCTGAGGCGCTTTGAGGTAAAACATAAGTCTTTTAAAATAGCATTTTTTTCTTCTACGCCTTATAGAAAAAGAAAAACGAAGTACCACAAGGGAGCTTTAACTAGCTTTGCATCGCTACAAGGATATCAATAAAGTATCTTGGCGCGTCTGATCTGAAAAAATGTGATTTTCTTTTCAGAGTTGCAAAACTTACTGGTCCGTTTTGCATATCCTTTAGTGGAAGTCATCTATTGTATTCGCTACTTTGTGTCAAATTGAATATATGTAAGAAGAATATTTAAATGCTTGAATTTCAGAAATAAATATTGAATTTGTTTAGTCCTGTCACGATAAACGTAAGTTTTTAATTCAAAAAGTGATGAATAAGATTTTTGCTAATCGAATTTTTTTTATTTAAAGCAGTATAAAATTAAAAACGCTTAAAAACTGTATTAAAATTATTATATTAATAAGCTTTATACATTCATTAGAGATATTTTTCCTTTTTTTTTCAAATAAATTCATAAGATCTAAGTTATTTTTATCTCGATAAATTCCTCAGACTTAAAAATGTAATTATCTTTATACTTTAAAATGCATGAGATTCAAGTATTTTTGTAGGAAAAGATAGAAATAAATACAATCCACAGTCACAAACTAAAAATGAATAAATGTTTGATTTGATTAAGGTTTCGTCTGTTGTAATCTATTAAAAGTACGAAATAATATAAAATAATGTATCCATATTTAACAAAAGTCTATACTTCACACTTATGTTGTAAGTTAAATTTTAAGTGTAATTGTTTTTAATTAACTTTCCTAATAACACAAAATAGTAATTTATTTGATTATAAAAAAAGGGTTTTATATAAAACAATTATATCATAACTTCTCGCATTAAAATAGCGATAAAAATGGAATATTTTGTAGATTATAATATGGCTGAAACAATGTAATAATTCAATACATATATATACATATATATATAAATTATATAAATATACTAAATTTATAAACATTTGCATAATAATTGCTTTTTAACTTATTTCACGAATGAGAATAATTTTGTAAATAGTCAATAATAAAAGTTAATATTTATTCATCTATATGATTATCGCTCAGAAAAACTGAACAATAAATATAACATATAATTACTGTAACGTAACAAAGAGTGAGTAAAATAAGCTCATGTTATTGCTTTTTTCATAAGTTGTGGAGAAATTAACAATTTTTAAGGGCAAAAATTACCTTAAATTAAATTAATGGTTATTGAATATATTTTTATTACAAAGAGCTTTATAAAATTTGTATTGTTTGCTGCTAAATCACAATTTTCAGTGGAACTACGTACAGACATATATAGTTTTATGTGTTCTCTAAATTATAAATTGCAACTATTATAATATCGTTTTATATATACTTTTAGTTGTATATTTAGTTATACTAAATATACTTAAAAGTTATTTGCTTATTGGAATAAATGAAGGGATAAATTGCATTAGGATACAAAAAGAAGATTGGTTTAAAAAGGAGAATTTTATATATATATATATATATATATATATATATATATATATATATATATATATATATATATATATATATATATATATATATATATATAAATACTTCTCGACCTATATGATTTACGCTCATAAGTGCTAGAATTCACGAAAACCAAAATCACCAAATATAGTAAATAAACAAAGGGAAATGTGGCAGATTTCTGCTAGGGTTAAAAAAGGTTTCTTAAAATCAATGCCTACAGTACATATTTATATTTATTATTATAAACAGTAATTATAATATATATTCATTGATGAGCTTTGTATTGTCACAGCCTATTTAACCCTCCACTAGGCAAGCATCAAGAAGTTCTATCCTTAGTTGCACGGCATCTCTCAGTTGTATCACCTCATACTTTTGTTTAAAGAGGATTTAATCATTTTATTGATAAGATTTGGCATTAAAGTGTAATGCTACATTTTAAATATTGACATAAGCTGCAGTGTTTGTAACTGAAATTCTTAATTATTTTATTATCGTAGCATTATCTTCCTATCAAAATAATGGATTGTTACTGAGTGAGTGAATATTAAAATGAAAAAAAGTTGACCGATGAATCGAACCCTGACCTTGCACATAGTATGCAGACGATAATACAACCAGGCTACGGAATCGTTGGAGGAAATTGAAACTTAATTGTATAAAAGCTAAGCATGAATTTCGAAGGCTTTTTTCTCCGAATTGGCTGGCCATTCGGTGGAATTTCATTGAGGGTTGAACACCCTAAAGGAGTACTACTATTACACAAAGTCTCAACCCCAAATGAATTTCCTTAGTCGTGCCCTCCCCTTGTAAGAAAAGGAGATATGATGTTTTAGAAAAGAGAATGGAAAAACAGGAATGTAGGCCCAAAAAGTGAAAAAAGTAGGTTCATGCATTAATTCGTATATTGAAAAATTAAAAAATATACTAAAATCGAAACCTTCTTTGCCAACTACTTAATAAACAAAACTGATTACGTCTATAAAAAAATAAAAAAAATCCTCTTAATGCTGAAAGTATTTTTAATAAATTATTTTGGCACAAGCTTGAATCCATTAGGTACATGCGTGTAGTAAAAACGTCGTAGTATAATATACTCTATTTAAGATAAAATCAAAAATTTCAATTTAAACAAAAAAGCACATCACAAAGATAATGGTTCGTTATCACTGTCACCACTATCTATTTACATTTTGAGATCCTTTGTTGCATTCTTCATAAATCATATTACAATGTTCCATGCATATGAGTTTTGCATTTTACACACACAAAAGTCTACTTTTCTTGATTTCTTGACAAGGGGAACATTACTTTCTTGTTCTTGATGTTTTTCTTGGTTTTCGCCTTGAACGGGCGTTATATATCAGATATTTCTTAAATTCTTAGTCGTAATGAACGAGGCATGTGAATATTATTCTCTGGCCGTTTTCAAGCGATATCTCTTAAATGCATCTCAATTCCCAGCAGAAAAACTATCTTAAAGCAGTTGCGAAATACTTGGTTCAAATTATTATAGTATTAAACTGAAAACTACACTCTATGTTACAGAAAAACATGAAAATTAATGAAAAATTGGAAAGACACTAAAAATTATGTTGCTGGGCGTGCTGCATCTATGAAATTCAAAGACCCCTGCCGACAAAAATATGAAGCGGTCTTAGCATCATTGGCACTGAATCCTAGTGCGGGTGATAAAAGACAGATAGAAGAAGGAAGAGCGTGTTCCCACTCACCGTGTGGACGAGGAACCGAAATAGTTTTTACTATGCATCTCAGAGATTCGCACGCCTAACGGAGGGTTAATTGACAAAAAAAATATTTAATCTAACATGTTAATTTTTATCTCCATCTGAAGTGAAGTACTGAAATGATTGCATACATTTGGTTGTCCCAAAACATAGTGCTCACACTTTAAGAAACAAAGGACACAGTTAGAAATAGTGTTGTTGTGACTAATGACACCTGCCTGACGAAGTCAAATCGAGGTCCGCGAAATTCATCTCGGCTAAGAGCCAGAATTTCTACGCCTGTTGCAGGTGACAGTAAGATTTTGCTCAGTTCCACCCCAATTTAGAGGGAGAAAACCCTGGGGGTGGTCAGGGACCTCCCATCTCTCTTCCCCTTCCACCAACCACACAAGATAACTTGTTAGGAACAGTAATCATATTGGATAGCACACACACACAGGCAGAAATACCTTTTGAAAGCGAGGCAGATAAAGACAATTGAAGATAAATAACAGAGAAGGTGTATAAAAGCTTAATTACACAACAAAATAGTATTCAAATACTTACAATCATTACTAGAATAATTAGCCCGTTATCCTGTATTTTCACTGCAGGAAATACACGTTTCGCAAGATTCTGATATACCTCATTGAATAGGTGTTGATTTGGTTAGTGTCTCGTTTAATATCTTTCACAAAACAATTGTGCGACATCCCGTTTATCTCTATTCATATATAATATGAAGTGTATATCCATCAACTCCATGTTCATGAAGGGATCTTCAGAATTAAAAAGTAGAGTAAGCATCACCTATCCGATTTCGTCTATAATTTTCTACGTGATATGATTCCTAGCAATGAATTGGAGTCTCGTAGAGGATTGAATTGAGGTGTACCCATGAGAAAAAATTGAACTTAGTAAAGCGGGAGTTGTGCTAGCTAAATAATTGGTCCTTCTCATCTAATCCATCGAATGCCAAATGTGGCATGCAAGTAATTATGTACATTAACGAGGAAATGAATTGGAGTATTCTATGTTAAAACCACATCATTTTTAAGCAGCTGGACCATTCTGAAGTTAGTCTAGATATACCTCTTCCAGAGTAATTCAACCATTGAGTCGATCTTATAGTAAGTATGATCCACTGAAAAAATCAATCACAATACCCGCTCATAATTAAAGAGAGATTTCGGTTTGTGAACGTGTAACTTATGGGCTAGAAGTGAATGCACCCTTCATGAAGATTAAGAATATTAGAAACGTCGTCTGGTTAAAAGAAACCGTATTTGTGTGGAAATATTTTCAGAGAAGCTTGTACAATTTACCGCAAAAAACCGAGATAAATCAACCACATTCAGGCTGTAAAGGGCATGGATTTTGTATTTCCTCATGCAATATGTTCCAAACGATGTGTTTATTTCTATGAGTGTTTCGTACATTCAATTTTATGCATGTTCTTGGGTTTTACTTATCTTCTATCAGAATGCAAAATGCAAAGAGAATCAGATTACATCAGAAATGCACCAGAATCAGAATGCAGAATGTCCCATATGATTGTTTACTCACACACACGAGTGTTTCGTACAATCAATCTTATATAAATTTATAAATTTTATTTATCCTCTATCAGAATGCATATAGAATTCGTGCTTGCCTTGATCAATCCGCATCCAGTCTTCTTGTATGAAACTATCCACTTTCACAAAGGTGGCGGTATGAACGCGAGAAAAACTTCGTAACCTGGAATTGCCCTATTGGGAAAGCGTTCATGATACGACGTTCGTGCCACTCTTTCATTTATGTGATGCATTTCTGATTTTTTAGTTTTCGCAGATTGGTTCATCATGTTTGAAATGTTTGCTGAAAGTTATGTTGACTGTTTTGTTGTTGTTGCAATAGAGAACCATTTTGTGCTACTTTGTACCTGTCAAAATGTACGCCAATTGTTGTAAGGACATTTCTTGAACAATCAATGATAATGGTTTGGACATTTCAGCATTTATTTGTACCAAACCATTCTTAGCAAGACTTCCCCACTGATGTAAATATTATTTTTAATTTATCTTACATTTGTTTTTTCAGACAACACTGTTAATTTCCGACTTCATATTGCTGTACAAAATTATTACTTTTCCCCACAAATGCCATTTAAAAATGCTTCAAAATGTTCTGAAACTAAATATAGATTAATTGGAAAACACTGTATAATCTGCAAATGGTTAAAGTCATTTTATGAAGTTAAATTTGCCTCATTTAGCGAGATTTAACGCTATAAAATCATTGATGTATTGACTGCATGTCTAGACTATTGCAAATTAACCTAAATTATTGAAGCTGCAGTTAGAGAACATGACTGCGCCATTTTCCGGCTTCAGAATCATTATTCATTTATGTAGTTGATTTCGCTTTCTACATTAACTGTATGGAAACACTGATTAAAATATATGAGGTATATCAGTGGTATTTTAGATCAATCTGGAAAACTTCCTGAAATGAAAGGTTTTCATTGAAATAAAGATGAATAATGCATTTATATTACAATTAGTTTTTTTCAGGTAAACTTTTTATGTCGTATTTTAACAAATAGTGATATGGTTTGCATTCGGATGGCTTAAAATATCAATAAATGCACTACATACAGTAGTATTAAAAATATCATTATACATTATATTACCTTTTAACTGAGTATTTTTAATTCATATATATTAAGTGCATTTAGATATGCTTTATGTAAACAAGCATCAACACATAGATCTGCTTAGTATCAACTTTACTTTATTAACAGTTTTGAATTCCGGCCTTTTGTGTGTAGGTTAAATTGCACAAAATAATATATTTATTCTATACAGACATTTTAAATGTTTTCAGGGCGTGCAAATAAAAAAATAAATATTTCAATGTATACATAGAGTATATTTTATTATATATGATATATATATATATATATATATATATATATATATATATATATATATATATATTGTACGCGAGATTATTTTAATATTCTTGTAAATAATACCCCATTTTCCTTGTAAATTAAAATATGATATAAGTATGGCCTAGTTAGAGATTCATACTATAAAACTGAATTTAAAATGGTGTGCAAAATATGTATATGATTTATAAAATTGATTTTTATAGATCTTACTAAAAACATTCAGTAAAATTTTACTTTATTTTTTTTATACCAGCGTCTCTCAAACTGGGCATATGGGCATGCCCCCATATGGGGAGGGATAACTCTACGTGGGAGGAGCGAGCATATCAAAAAGTGTTAAATAAAAGGTTATTTTTTAAAAAAAATTATTAATTTTTTATAGGAAGTAAAACAAAATATATTCCTACACAATAAAAATACACGTTGCACTTTTAATGCAATCTGTTCTAATTTAATAATTCAAACGGAAATGTGACATTAAAACTTATCTTGAAAATTTGTGTGGTTTATAATAAAGGTCGTATGGTACCTTTAGTGCCAAATTACATTATTATTGCATTCAATACACTGTTATTTTAAGAAGGAGGGGCGCGAGGAAAATTATGGTTGGAAATCGGATCGCAAATATTAAAAATTTGAAAAGCACTACTTTATAAATTCTCAAAAAAGGAAACTGCACCACAACTTAAGAAAAATACCCTTAACCAAACGCTAGTTTTTAATGCGTCTGACATTAAAATCCAGCCGCTTGCTCATTCAGTGTATTCTATCGGTGATGGTTTGTAGTATCGGATTTACGGAAAAAACATAAGATATGCCTCAGAGACGTCAACGAGCTGAATAACAGTAATTATCGGCATCGGAACGGTGCAGTATCCTGTACATGCATAAACTTGGTTTGTCGAGTACGCAATTGTCACGCGTATTGAACTGGATATCAGAATAATTTAGGGTTGTGTTACGAAATGAATGCAGGGTCATCTGAGCATATACCGGAAAGATCGCACATATGCGCAAAAGATCGCAATGATACACAAATTTGCTGAATATTTTGTGGATAAAATTTTTGAAATAATTATATAGATAAATGCGAAGAACTGGAACAGCAAAGACCTCAGTCTCAATAATAGCTTTTTACTCAAAAGTATGCGGAATCATATAATGTGTTTTTATTGTGAGCTCTAATTCAGTGTATGTAGAAAAATGATTGTATTGAGAAAGCTTGTGTTTAATGGAGTTCAAGATACCTAGATTTGTAAGGAAGCTTATTGGTTTGTCCATTTATGTAGGCCACCTCCATCATATTATTCGATTAGGCAATGCTTGGTCTAATGTTGTATGAGGCATTCTCAACAGCTTAACTGGAACTGAAATCTTTTGATGGACTACAAGGTACCCGAACAGGGTTTGCAGCCAGCAGGGTACGAGCCATAGAGGAGGAGATATATCTGTAGTGAACTCGAATTGGTAAGGAGTATCTCAAGATATCATTACTGGTCTTATTGACATTATACCGCGCTGTTTAGAGGCTTATAGAACTAACTGCTCGAGACTTATACATTCAGTAATGAATAGGCAGTTCTATTATGCATATTTTAGTTTAATTTTTATATATTTGAACATGAAAGTTTCCCCTATCGTGTTTGCTATTTCACGAAACTACGCTTATTCCTTTTGGAAGTGAAACTGTTTCATGGTGTAGAAAATTTCAGTTTAGCGTAGAAAAGTTTATTCTTGGAAGCCCAGTGGCAGAGTGGTAGAATATCGCACTTCCACGCCACAGATTCTGGGATCAAATCCCGGGATGGGAAAGGTCGACTCAGCCTATCATCCCTTCATTAGGTCGATAAATGAGTACCAAGCTTGCTTGGGAACTGAACGCTGGGGGTTTCGCGTCAGGCTGTTCACTTGACAGAAACATCTGCACATGTACCTCAGAACCTAAGGTCACGTAAACTGAGATAGGCACAGTAAACCTTGGCCCTCATGGGCTGTTGCGCCACTGAGTTCACTTCAGTTTATTCTTGATCACATAGTTTTGAATAAAAAAAAATCATAGTTTACCCTTTGAAAATTAATATATTAACACTCTCACCGAGAATCCCGTGATGTCCACGGGCAAAATACACGTAGCAGACGCAGCACTGCGCAGCCAAAGGGTTAATGTTACGTTGAATACTTATGAGAAATATTGCCAGGTAAAATGAAAAACTATCTTGACAAAATATTTAAAATTACCCAAGTCACACACAAAATATGTGTATATTATTAACATTGATACTAAAATTAACTTAGTATGTATTTAATAATAAGCCGATAGGCATTTATAAATATTTATGCATTTTATGATTAAAAAGGACGATTAGTAGGCATCTGTTCCAAAAATTCTAATGTATTCTTCATGCTATTTCTTTGAGTAATAGATTTAAAATTTTCCTTCAATTGTATAATCCATGAAAATTGCCTTATTTCTTTACAAATAACTTAATGCCTTAAAATGTATAACAAATAAAGTGTCTTCAACTCCAGAATTTTGATCAAATAACATAAATGGTACTGAACTCGATATGCGAAGTAGGATTACAAGGGAAAAAAAATAGTTCTGATAATCACCGGAAAGGGGTTTATAACAGTGTATAATGTAAAAAAGTGTCACAATAATTATAAAAATAACAATAACACACACAAAATAATAGGTAAATATTAAATTTTATTTCTTACATTCATTTCCTGGGCGAAAAATGGGCTAAATTCTCTCTCATGTTACTTCACAATCACATGATAAATGTAATCACGTGTTTCCAGCTAATCAGTTCATACACTTCATTGTTACTAACTTTAGCATTTGACAGAAACGTTTAAGGATCCACACCCTTTAAAATCATGAATTTTTTAAAAATCGACAATTTTTTTAAAATTTTTTTCTTTATGTCCATTTTTAGCTTAATAAAAATACCAAGTTTTTTTTTTTTCCATTCACAGAACAAAAAATACAAGTGTTTTAGTAAAAGCAGATGCCAAAATTAAAACAAATGTCAAACTTTTAAAAAGCTTTTTCTGAAATTTTTGTTTTTTTTTCGAAAACTCAAACGGGACAGAATTCGAAACAGTTTTTAAAATAATTTTTTTTTTTATAGTTCGATAACAGTAGAAGTGTTTTGACCCGATTTATCAATCACTGTTTTACTTCAAAATGTACAGTCCTTCATGTGAATATAATCTTTGTTTTTTTAAGCAATTTCACATAGTAACTAAGATAAAGTGCTCTAGTTTTTGTAAAAATTAAAATATATCTTATCCTGAAGGTCATTTCAAACATGAATAAAAAAATAACACAAAAAAAATTAAAAAATTTGAATTTTTTCATACTTTTTTTGTACAGACCACCCCCGTTTATGTAATTTTTTGCATTTTACCATTTTTTTTCCCATTTTAATAATAATAAATATATATTTTCTTTTTTCAATTTTAGAGTTTTTTTCTTAAAATATACTAAATAAATCAAAAAAATCAAAAAAAACCCCCTTTATATTCCTTTTTTTCAAAAAAAAAAAAAAAAGGTTGTCGCAAGTATCGGATACCTTAAAAAGATTGCAATAAATTAATTGGTTATAATCACAGCGCGCATATAGGTAAACATACTACATTTGGTTTAAAAGTAACCGATACTATGTTTTTTAAATTATTTTTATTGAAAACGTTTGGGTAAATCTGTGAATACAATTTACCGTTTACCAAATTTCAAATTGCACCTGGATTTATCAATTGTGACGTAAGTATCATGACGGTTTTTATTTAAGTGGGAAACAAGTGATTTTATTTATCTCGTGACCTTCACGCATTAGCCGATTCGACGGCATTCAATATGACTGCCGTTCTCAGAAGCTGCATTGTTCATTTTCCGCACAGAACGTGACATGTCACAAGAAATGTTCCAGCACTGTTTGTGATGTGTGTGTTCTGTGGTCCGTCGACAGTCGCACACAGCTAAAACATCTGTTATCACCTTTTCTGTCCTTTGCTGGGGCGAATAGCCTATGACTCTGTTTCTTCGAATTTATGAATCATTCCTTTCAAAGTAAGTGATAAAGCCCCCTTACGTAGTTTCAGTTGAGTTCTAAGCTCACTAGGAACTGTGGATGAGCTAATAATGCACGTTCTCGTGATGTGAGTCGCATATTCACTTGACCTGGCTCACTTCAGCTGAGAATATTCTTCCAAGCTGTCAACACTTACTTACAGGCTAAATTACTGACCCGGTTGTCACCTATGGCAGTATAAATGTGGATTTTTTTCTAATACCCTGTTTTATGCAGGGTAATCTACACCCGTGCTTTCCATGTCATTATTAGTCTCATGCCACATTGAAGTAGTTAGATCGACTTACAAGTGGTTCTGAACGGTATCAATTAAAAAAAAAATACCCTGGTCTCTTTGTTATTACTACTAAGCATTTGTCCTAAAATAAAAGAAATTTGCTTTATGATTTTTAAAGGCATTATAAACAGAAGAATACAAGCTGTTTGTAATGATTGTAATTGTATATGTATTTAAAACAAAATAACTTACTTTTGAAAATATCCGGAATAAAAATTAATAAAAATATGTAGATTTAATCTACTTGGTGAAGACAATCTTTTTTTTTCAATGGCAATTCAATTAGTATCAAAACTACACCACGCTTGGTGATTCCTGATGTTTTTACATATGAATCCCATCCAACGCTTTAAAATTCCTAATTTAAAAACAATTTTACTAAGATTTTTTTTGTTAACTATTCATTTATTTTTACCACTAAAACGGAATAGAAGCTTCAAATTTCAAAAAAATTGGGGTGTAATGCATTTATCTTAATTGTGAAATGAGTTTTGAGAAGATCAGTAGATTTTTGTGTATTATCCAAACCATATTGATATTTAAAGAATAATATTATAGCAACATAAACCTATTGGGTATAAGTATTAATTTTTAAAAATTTTATCATTATTTAAAAAGTTGAATAAGTGATAGAGTTTAGTATACATTTAAAAGCTGAAAATACTAATTATTTCGTTTTCTATGAATTTTCTTTTATCAACTACAAAAATTTTAGTTTAATTTAATAATTTCTCAAGAAGAGAAAGCATGTATATTTTAGTCTATCCAAGTGAATCTAGATGGCGCCATGACACATGGATAAAATGAAAATCCAAAAAAGTATGTGGGAAAGTTCATTTTTAGTCACCGTAATTTAAAAAAAAAGCAAAATAATAATTAATTACATCTACAAAATTGGTCTTTTGTAATGCATCGGAATTTTATTAATTTACACGCAACATTCTCCAATTTTTCAATATTGTGTACTAAATTTATGAAAACTGAGTCTTAATGTAATATAATGAAAATGATTTTCGTTTTTTCCGGAATTCCCAATTGATGTCATTAATTATTTAATCAAACGTCTAGCATTTTTTTTTCATTTATTTTTTTAAAAAATTTTGTTTTTCCCTTTTGAAATGTTTTTTACTTTTATTTTAATCTTTTTTGGAAAACAAATGTCACATAATATTAACTATTTACAACACAATGCTCTTTTTTTAATTTTTTCATAACATTATTTTCTTATTGTTAAACAAAAATCTGGTTCTGATTGAAAATAAAAATATATGAATCTCTGATTTGAATTTTGAAATTTGGGGAAAATTATTTTTTTCCTTTTTCCAAGTTGATGAAAATGAATGTTCGGAAGACTCATCAAAATAAAATCGGAAAAGAAGAAAGCTCAAGGATTAAGAAATGTTTTGAATTTGTAAATTCTATTTTAAATCTTCAAAATATATTATTTTTATTCCTCCTTCATTTTGTTATTACAAATTGATTTCAGAATATGGATGACTTAATTATTTAGTATCATGGTGTCATGAGTTAGATAAGCTGGCAGGGTTACCGCACATCTTTTACACAAGAGTTTTATATAATTTCTGTCCGGGATACGATGTCTTGACACGCAATCAATGGCGTATATAAACTTCGTTTATAGGAGTTGGGAAGGGAGGTAATGTAATAAAAACAACGTAGACGAAATGTCGAGTGATAATCTTTTTGCTAAAACTAAAAAAATCTGTTGACTAAACAGGGGGCCAAACACACTGCTCTCCATATGTTGCCAAAAGTCGGTTCTTTTTACTTTTTTTAAAAATTTGGCTTTGGTTTTATTTATTTATTTTGATTTTAAGTTTTTAAGCCTTTTCCTATTTTGTTTAAAAGAAATTTTTTAATTCCCATATTACTGACTGTCTATATATTTTTATTTATTTATATTTTTATATTTATTTATTTATCTTGGTGGAATTTTCAATCATTAATAAAATACATTTTAAAGAGCTGAATTGAGCTGAAAATTTTATATACAGGATCATTTTGATGAAATAATAATTTAATTATAATTAAAAAAAAATAATTGTTTAAAAACAAATTATTTAAGAATTACAAATACAGCCCGTTAAACTTAGGTTTTGGCGACGTCAAAACTGAAAAGTTTTTTTCAGTGTTAAAAGATTCATTTGGGATTTGAAATTAAAAGACAATACGATATTTTAATGATAATTAAAAAACTAATTACCTTAATGTTGGATTCTGTCCTAGTTATACATATTTATAAATTGAACTATTTAAAAAAAAAGTACAAAATAAAATTTTTCGTTGTTGACCCAAGAGAATTAATTTTAAAAACAAATTTTTTATTTTACTTTTTTTGATAATATAAAAGCCTTTAGATTAAAAAAATTTTAAAACATTTTTATTTGATTTTATAGAATAATTTAATTTTATTGAATTCTGATCCTTTAAAGCATTATGTATTTAACTATAGATGGTATCCGGTTTTCGTTGTGCTACTTTATTTCCTTTTTCCTTTGCTGGTTGGGGTATCCAATCAGCAAGAAGCAGTCAGGGGGGTTTTCTTAAAAATAGTTAAAACGTTTGAGATAAAGACAGTGTATTTTAAACTTTGGGAAAGAAAGTGGATTGTAATGAAAAGAGTAAAAGAAAAACAATTCAAGGGAAGGTCGAATTTTTTAGAAAATGGGGAATTTCAGATTTTTGGTCCAAAACAAGAATTAAATATTCCGCTATCTAAAAACCCCTATTTCTTTTAAGGGAAAATAATCTTAAAAAAAATTTTACACAACACGAAACAAATTATGACCAACACTTTTCAAAAATTTTTTAAAAGACAAACTGCCCGAATTGAGATAAATTCTTCAAAACAATATTTTCTACACATCTGATTTGTTGAAAATTATACACTGTGTATAAAATTATATATTTCACATTTAAAAAGGGAAAAGGATCGAATTATTTACTGAAAGTGAATTTATTAGAGAATGTTTATGAAAAACAGTGGAAATATTATTCCACCCAAACAAAGAAATTAAAAGTGTAAATTTAAGTTGAAATATTGTAGATAGCAGAGGTGATAAAATAGTCGAGAATTTGAGAAATCTAATTCAACATTATCTATTTGAACCCTTTTTTTTGCACATTAGAAAGTACAGATATTCGAAATTTTGAGGAGCTGGTAGTTTTATTTACGGATCTGATTTTAAATTTTAAAAATAAGTGCAGAATTTTTGGAAATCTCATTCATGCTCATAAAAAAACCACGGGAGCTGATATTTTGAATGTATTAAAGATGTATTGAAGAAATATAAATTTCCATTGAAAAGTTAGTTTTTCTTCCATGATATTGAATCTATTACCAGTTTTCCCCAAAAGGGTTGAAGAAAAAGATCAAATAAAAATTTTTTTAAATATTTCCATCGTATTTTTCACCAGTTGGTATGTTTTCCAATGTTGTAAATATAGACTTGTTTTAAAAAAAAAGTCACCAAAATTTTAAATTTATTCGAGAACATAGATTGGGGAGAAACATGGGTAAAAGCTAGAGTATAATATGAAATATGTAGAGCTTTATTTAGTCTTATAAAAACACAATGTAAAAAAACGCAGTTTATTGATTTTAAAAAAAGGGGCCCCCAAAGAAAAAAATAACCAGGGCCTGTAATGTCATAGAGTTTACATGTTTGGGGACAGGTAGATTTTAGGGGGAACCCAAAACCGCACTAAACAAACCCTTTTTATCTTTAGAGAAAGAGGCCCCCCGGATAGACTGAAAACAGAAAACAAGACCAAATAATACCTTGACAAATCATGTTTTTAAAAATCCCCACTTTTAAAAAATTTTAAAAGTACAATTTTTTTTCAGTTTCATTATTAAGGGTTGAAATTAACAATAGAAACAATTTTAAACCCAAAAAAGATTCTTTTTTAATTGATGTATTAATGGAATAGAAAAATATATTCATGAAATGAATTTTAATCAAAAGAAAACAAAGGCTCCCCGTTTTTAAAACTGTTTTAAGATCAGTATTAAATTTAATGGGAAACGGTCCATGCCGCAGATGAGATCGATGTGCATTGAAAGGAAGAGTTTAAGATTTATTTTGGAGGAATTCAGGAAAATAGAACGTGGTGCAGAAGATCAAATTTAAGGGGCCATCAATCATATAAAGCATCTGATATCGTTAACTTTATCAAAATACAACGAATTAACTGGGCAGGTCATGTTGTCAGAATGGACGAAAACCACACCACTAAAAAAGTCTTCAATTCCCAACCAATTGACACACGAAGAAAGGGCAGGCGAAATAATAGATGGATTGATGGCCTAGAAAAAGATCTCCTAGTTTTGAGAACTAAGAATTGGAGAACACTAGCAAGAAGAAGGTTGGCCTGGTAAAGGCTTCTTCAGAAGGCCAAGGCCCACCCAGGGATGTCGAACTACTGGGAAAGGAAGAAATTTTTTCTCTAATTGAGATCACTTGGTTACATCACAAGTTTTTATTTCGCACTAAGTTTTAAGACGTATTACGAATTTATAATGCTTTTGGTTGTGAATAAGTTAATCCAAAATAGCAACTATAACTTAAGTAAACGCTGGCCAAGGGTTTTTTAGGCTTTTAGTAATTAGGCTTGAAGTAATAAATATATGTATATTGCTTAAAAAAAGATTCAACGCAAAAATTAACTTGAAATTGATCATGTGGTTATTTTTACATTGAAGAATGTCATTAATATTAATAATTTTATTACTGAGAAACTGTGCCATGAAGCGGTAAATCTTTTATAGATAGAAACAAAAATGTTATGGAAGGTAAAATAAAACTAAATATACTATATATTAACCTTAACATAAATAAATGAAACATGTTAATATATTTAAAAGTTATAAATAATTTATATAATCTAAAAATATGATGTTAAAAAATCTATTTATATAAATATAAAATTTTACTGCACCATTAAAAAAAAGTTGTAATTCTTTTTGAAAGAGGATAAATTAAAAATCTGCTTATTATTATACTAATCAGTCATGAACAATTGATAAATTACATTTTAAAGTATTTCATTTAGAACAATATGGATTGCCTGAGATTTTTCTTTTGTATGGAATCTGGCAAATAATTCAAATAATCATGAATGCTGTCCTTTGGGGTTTTTTCAGAAAGAAATTTGTTCTAAGCAATTTATTTTCTTTTTCTATTTCTTAGTGATAAAACATGATTCGTTTCACGCAACACTTTGTAGTAAACATCAATTTTTTATTTTTTTTATTTTAGGGGAGAATCATGTTTGGATGCGATATTCCAGCCTTAGAACTGATTAAACTTTTAATTTTAGACTGAACTTAAGAAAAGACTGGAATCTGTTTG
>BMAV01005575.1:300913-316976 GCA_019973955.1 Trichonephila inaurata madagascariensis | reverse complement strand
AATTTGTTTTGAATGAAAAATTGTTAATTTTATTTGCATTATAATGTGAGAAGAGGGTTTGTGGGATCTATTTTTTTTATAAGACTATAACATAATTAAGAATGTAAAAAAGTTGACATGTCATGTAACTTCACATATATCATACAGTACATTAAAATTAAAATTGTGTCAAAAGATTTTTAAACTTGGTTAACACACAATCAGAACTTAAGAGCCTGTTAGACCCAACCGTGAAAATATTTTGAGTTGAGTTTGATAGTTTTGATCTTTACTTGAACTCTTATTATTTTTGTTTTGTTTTTGTTTATTTACTCTTATTCACACATTAAATTTTTAAATTGTATTAAGGTATCCGACTACGTTCGGAACCATGATTTTAAAAAAGCGCATAAATGTATAGTTTTCATGACATTTAGTGTCACTTAGATTAGAATACATGTATAAAATTGTTTTAAGGACATTATGACAAAAAAAATTTATTTAAATACAATATTTTGGCAAAAAATTAACTTAAAATAACCTTCTTTCTAAATGTTCTCCTTTTGTAAAAAATGCTTCTATTGTATTAATATTTTGCCTGTATATAGCTCAGACCTCTGTACGGAGGCTCAAGTATGATTTTTGAAAAATTCTCACTATTTTCAGAGTTACAGCTATTTGAAATAATTATCGGCGTATTTTCTTAAAGTTTCTCCCTTCTTTCGTAAAACATGGATAAACCAACTTCCAAGTTATGCATTTCAAAAATTCTAGTTGAGCCTCTGTACAGAGGTCTGAGCTATATACAGGCAAAATATTAATACAATAGAAGCATTTTTTACAAAAGGAGAACATTTGGAAAAAAAGGTTATTCTGAGTTAATTTTTTGTCAAAATATTGTAAAATAATTTTTTATTGTAATACTGTTCTTAACCCAATTTTATATACATTTTCTAATCTAAGTGACTCTAAATATTATAAATATTATCCATTTATACGCTTTTGCAAAATCACGGTTCCGAACGTAGTCGGATACCTTAACGCAACAAAATGGAAAAGATAATGTTTTTAAAGCAAAGATGTCTGACTTAAGTTGAATTTCAGGGTAGTAACGGCTGTGAAAATATAATTTTGTATTTCTCACTTGCACTTCGAATAATTTTCTCTCCAAATTAGTTACGTTTGTTGAATAGAAAGCCAGGTTTAATAGAATTTTTTAAAATGCGAAATTAAAAAACTTTTGTTCTTATACGGATTTTATTGTAAGTAGAAACATTTATAATACTTCTCAGATATTTTATTCATGTTAAAAACAAAATGTTTTTAGAAATTGCCTTAAAAATATGAGAATTATGGGAGTCTACTCATAATTTATGGGAACGAAAAATTTGTTCGATAATTTCTTTTGTGAGTTAATATTTATTTTTTCTTCTCTTTTAGTTCTTACAGAATCAATGAGTTTATTTACGTATATTTTTTCGCCCAATAGTTTTGCTATCCAATATTGTAATGCTTGTTTTAATTTTTTTCAGAGAAAAATTCTTCTTTTTATATCTTTCAAGGTGTACAAAAAACAAAAACATTTCTCTCTCTTGTTCCATTAATCATCGTTAAAATACCCCTTTCAAAAAATTATTTTTTCCCTCACGAGAAATTAACTAATAGGTAGCAATGTACACCTCAACTTAATTAATTACTAATCAATAGGCACAACAAAAATGAACCAGTGCTAGCTAAAAGAAAAAAAAATATGGTCGTAGTAAAAAAAAAGATTCTTCAAAGAATACTTTTATAAAAAATGGCTTTACAGAATAAAAAAAAGTGACGTCATAGAAAAGTATCATCCGGAAGAAAACCGGTAAATAAAAGAAGTAAAAGAAGCATCGTCAACAGTAATAATATCGATATCGTCATCTTAATCGAATTAACCGAAGGGGAAAAATTACTACAACACGCGAAAGTCAGAGAGGGAAATTTTTTCCCCTTCATCTTTTTCTTTTTTTTGCGGGACAGTTTTTTCTGTGAAGTGATGGCGGGAATTGAAACTTGCTGAGAGAGGGAATTCTTTTTTAGTATTTCTTTTTCTTGGAAATGGAAATTGCACGGCCCCGGGATAAATTGAGCATTGAGAATTATTTAATTGAGTGATTTCGAGAAACCCTCCGGAATTCCATGTCGTTGCAGATCTTCCCCTAAGATGTCGAACGGAATTTGTCAGTTGAGTGATCAAAAATTATATATACGTATATAGAAGTGTACTATTAATTTGTACTACAGTACGATTTTTAAATGCTTATAAATAATAAAATTATTTTATTGGCGTCTTGAGAGCATTATCTATAGTTTATACTTAAAGTTTGAATTTTTTAGTTAAAATCACGAAGTTCCGCATACTACACTGTTCGAATTAATTGGGACAAACATGTTTTTCTTGTTTGAGTTGGTATGTGATTACTAGTGATGTCCTGAACCACCTCAACCTTTAGGTAGTGTGACAGATCGACTTTGACTATAATTTATTCCTTTTAATGTATCAGAGGAGCTCAGTTGTGAGCCTTTCAGTGGGGCAGCTGGTAATTTCATTCTTGCGTTCTGTATAAGACGTGTTACTTTTTCTTGTTCTGTACAGAAGAGGGATATTACTCCAAGGAACCGTTCTAAAATAAATCGCTCTTAATGAACACATCTCTATGACTGTGAGAGATATAAATATAGCAGTTGGTGTGATAGAATTAAGTGTTTTAAGAACATTTCATAATTCTGGATCATCGACTCCAAAAAGAAAAGAAAAATGTGGGTGCAAGTGGAAATCTACATCAAGAATTGATAAAATTTTAATAAGAAGTAGCAAAATAAATCCAAGAAAGACAAGCATAGATCGTTAAAGGGATTTATTGGATAATGGTGTTGAAGTGAGTATCTTAACTGCACGCGGAAAAGGCTTCTGGAAGTTGGCCTTAAGGCAACAAGACTGAGGAAAAAAATCTATTTCTAACTCAAAAAATGATGAAAACACGTTTAGTATGGGCCAAAAAATACCGATAATGGACTGATAACGACTGGAAAAAAGTGATTTTGAGTGATGAAACATTTATTTGTTCAGGGATACAAATCAAGCGTAATTAGACGAAGTGAAGTTGAAACTTGATATCAGATCATATCCAATAGATTGTAGAACATCCTTCTCAACAGATGTTTGGTTTTTTTTTCTACAACAAATGTGTGGCCTTGGAAGCTTAGTTCCTCTTAAATACATGATGAATTCCGTTAAATACTAGAAGTATTATGTAGTAGGATTGTTCCAATCACATGGAAGCATTTGCTAAAGCATTTCAACATGACTTGGCCCCTTGTCACAATTCGAAATCGGTCCATACCTTTATGCGGAAAATAAAATAAAAGTGCTCGATTCGCGAGCTTGAAAATTCCCAAGACTTAAATCCTGTTCAAAACTAATGGCATATTCTCAAGAATCGTTTCGCTGAGATGAATCGCTTGGCAACAGAGCGAATGATAAAAAGGCGCTATACAAGTGTGTTCCCAAGATGATGAAATCTTGAACATGTGTGCTTCTCTAGAGAAGTCAATGCCAAGACGGGTTGAAAAGGTCATTTTTCTGCTAAAGGAAGACATACTCCATACTAATATACAGATTTTTAGCCTATTTAAGGTATATAATGATAAAAAGCCAAGGATTCAGAAAAAACACTTTTTTCCCCATTTGTCACAGTTAATTCGAACAGTATAGTAGATAAGAAAGAAAAAAGAAGGAAAAAAAATATGTATTTTACCTTGTGTGTACAATTCGAAAGAACACTGGATCAGAAAAAAGTTATTAATAAATATTCATTACGGCAGAAGTTGAAAAATATCATTAAAAATTAGAGTGTCAGATGTGAGCCTTAAAATTAAAATAATTTAGAACTCTTTCTGGTAATTTTAACAATTGAATATACTGATAATAAATCTATTTTGTCTGTCTGACAACACTATGCTATTTCCCCTGTACTATTTTCATAAGTTAAAACTTGTAGGAAATTGAATTTTCTGGTTGTAAATATTTGAATACGCAAATGTTTAACCAATTCTGAAAACAGTGAATCCACTTATTATTTAGATTTCAAATAATGTATTTGTGTTTACCTCTCTAATTATTTTCAGTGTAAATAACGCCCCCATTTACAAGAATAGAACTTCCACTGATGCACGTCTTTCTAAGGCAATTCATGTGGTTAAATTTGTAAGTAACATATATATCTATGTACCTATTCATCTCTCTATCTATTAATCTACTTGTCTATTTATTTATATTTATCTATATCTATCCATCTATATATAGAGTTCACCTTCCTAAGGAATATTAGATTATTTGACTCCCTTAAAGGTTTGACTCCCTGTTTTTTTAAATATTCTTAGGGAATTTTTTTTGACGACTAGTAAAAAGATAGAACTTTAATTTTTTTATCATTTATTTATATGTATTTTAAGAGTATGTATATAAAAGTTTAGCCGAAAATATCCAATAGAACGCAAGTTATAACGCTCTGAACACACCCGCCTCGAAAAAATGGATGCTCACTTCTTCCACGATTCCAGCTGAATGGCTTATTTGAAATAAAAAAAAAAAAAAAAAAACCGGCATTTCAATCTATAAGCTTAAATGCACAGAATGAACTATATTCAATTGCAAGTATCAAAAATTAGATTTTTGGTAGAGCCCTGAAAATAAAGTTTATAATTTCATGGGGCTTTTATTTGTTATGTTTTTGTTATAAAAAATAGAAATATTTTGAATTTTGGAACGATCATAGTCCATTTGGTGCGTATATATGTGCTGAGTCTATCCCATGAATTTAAAGTCATTCGGTCAAACCGTTCTTGAGATAGGATGGAGGAAGGTTTGAGAAATAGTTTAGGGAAATATAGAGTTTTGAGAAAAACGCGCTCAAAGTTTCAAGTTCAATTAAAACAATGAAAATCTTAACTTAGCGCTGCGAACAGCTGCTCTTCTAACACCTGTTTCTTAACAACGATTTCGAATTTTAAAAAATTAACTTTACCTCCGTATTCTAGACATGTTAAGGAAGCAATTTATGAAATAATATTTTTTTTTTATTTTTTGAACCCATTACATGAGTGAACCCTCTTAAATCACAGTAAAGTACAACTTAGGCTCTTTATTTAGGCTAATTTACAATATTATTTTAAGCATAGGGGTACATTCAAACAACTCGTTTAATGATACCATAAGATAAGGCGACAATTCATTTTTGACTTTTAATATTTTTAACAATTGTTACTTTTCAACACCTTTTAGTAGTACTATTTATAGATTCTTCAGCATAGAAATAACTTAGAAATTTTTTTATGCATTGTAACTGATGAAAACTTATGAACATGGAAGCATAAGAAAAATGTTCTTAGAAATATAATTTTTTCATATACCAATGATACAATATCATGTTTTTTTTTTTTGCATTACAAATCAAAACAGTTATGTTAACATAAGATAAAACGTCGATTTACAGATGGAAATTCATAATCCTAAATTTAGTCTTGTTCAAATAATACTTATAAAACAGAATTTATAACAGTATATTAATATTTAATTGATGATCTCTACACAATTTTTTGTAAAAACTATTGTGACTACTTTTAAATCCGGCTATCTCAGTTTTTCAATTATTTCAAAGCAACTTAGTAATACAATCCCGAAACATACATCATAGCCATCGAATAAAACAGATATCAAAATATCGACAATATTCAGAATATTGCGAATCGGCGGCGCAGTAACTGTAACTGTATTCCCGATCGCTCATTGGCGAGCGAAAACAAGCCTTCATTAGCAGGGTGCTATCAAAGTAATCCTCAGCAGTTAGATCTCCCCACGGCTGCTCCTAATCCTTCGGTTAATTACGCGAAGGAGGCAATTTACTTAACAAGCGGGATTTATCCGTAAGCTCTGCAGTCCAACTGATAGTCCAAGTTGAGGCTTTAGTTGGAGAATGGCCAGAGTTCGGAACCCTGTCAGGATGTGAAGGTGGAGGTGTTATTGATTCAAAGTTCAGGGATTATTGCAGGTAATTGGTTAAACGTATGAGGGAATTGTTGTTGACACTGTTCAAAGCTAGGACTTAACGTTTCTGTTGAAAAAATATTCATTTGGGACTTAAAGATGCATCGTAAGTTTAAACAGTTATTGTTGTTGTAGTTGTTTGCATTGTCTAAATTGTAGATTCATATATATATATATATATATATATATATATATGCAATAACTTAAATTGATATCTACTCATAATTCGAATCTTCTTTATTTATCCTTACTAATATTATCAACGTGAAAGTTTGTATGGATGTTTGGTACTCTTTCACGCAAAAACAACTGAATAGATTTTGATGAAACTTTACAATAATATAGCTTATACATCAGAATAACATATAAGCTGTAATTTATAAAGATACTGTGTGAAGAGTCCAAAATATAGCGATAATTGTCAAGAAAGTAGGAAAAAATTCGGCCATCTGCAAAAAAATTCGCGACAGCATATATCTATATTTTATGTGTGAAGAAAAACTTTGCCCTTCTGTTTTGACTGCGCCAGGCGCCAGGAACTGCGAAAGCTTGAACAAGCGGAGTTTGAGGCTGATTGCAATTTTAACAAAATATAAAAACAACAAAAAGTAATATTAGCGTATTACACTTCCAGATATATAAATTATTTATACTACTTTAAGCTTTAATTACACAACATTTGTAACAATGTGCTACTTTTGCCGAGCAAAGATCAGCTTAGGAAGGTGTTTTCAAAAATCGACCCACAAGAGAGTTACGGGGAGTTATGAATAAATAAAAATCCCTTTTATTATCTATTAGATCTATAGACTTAAAATTTAACAAACAGGATTTTTTTTTGTTCAGATGAGATATGCAAAAAGCTTTTTTTTTGTTTAATTTGCAATCCACGTAAAATTATCTCATTAAAAACTTCTCTATTCTTCAATCTGTATTGTTTAATTTTTTCAATTCACCTGTGCGAAGAACGGGTATAACAGCTAGTAATATCTAATTCATAAATCCCAATACCCTATTTCGGAACGCGCGTCTCAATTTATCTTTTTTTTAAAGCACGAAAAACATTATGTTAGTATATTTATTACTGATTCTTTAGACTTTGAATTTTCGATAGATTTATTGGCGATTTCAAGAAATACAGGGTCTGGCATATTAACCTACCTTGTTTCAAAATGCAGTTACAAGCAAACAAAACAAGATACAGAGAAAAGTCTTTTATTTGTAACAACAAATACGATGCCATTTTATATTAATTGGTTTTAAAAATTATCTCTGCTAAATGGCGTCCTCCAATGGTGACACATTAGCGAAGTCTTTCCTGAAAGTTGTCCATAATTTAGTTTACCTTCTTCGAAAAAATAAGGACCTCACACACCAAATTCAGCAACGACGTACAAAACTGTCACATGAGGACTGTGAAGTGGTCGTCAGTGAAGCAGCAGAGGGTTTTCTGCTGCCCAATTGCGAAAATTTTATTTATTCACAGTGCCTGACAAGTGGAAGTGCGCCTCATCAAAGAAAATCAAAACAGCACCAGGGGGAATGTTCTGAAGAACTTTCGGGAAAGCGTCAATATATGACCATTGGAGAAAGCCATTTAGTGGACATAATTTTTACAACCAATTAATGTAAAAGGGCATCGTATTTGTTGCTCACTAAAAAAAGACTTTTCTCTGTATCTTGTTTTGTTTGCTTGTAACTGCCTTTTAAAACAGGGGAGGTTAATATGCTGGACCCTGTATAAGATCATTAATAGTTTTCATGCGTCTTACTAATAGGGATTTAATATTCCCTGAAAAAGGATGTAATTGTTCAGTCCGTAATTGTAACTATTTTTTGTCGTGAATGCCATCCGCCGACTGAGTATCTCAACCAATGTTTTGGTGTAACCCTCCACTAGGAGTTGAAGCTTCCATCTTGGAACAGCGTGTGAATAGCACCGTCTCGCAATAAAGCAAAATTACAGTCCAATAGTTGCGTCGTTCTTGAAAAAACTCGAACAAGCGTTTACCAACATTTGTTTAAAACAACAGTCATTTGTCTTTGTCTTCATTAAAATGTAAAGTGCGCGTCTTTATGCTGGATATTTTTTGTGTTGTGTTTAAGATGTTTATGTTTGTACGTCTCTACATGTTTAATAAAACAGATTTCTCTTGTCATAAAGGACTGACTGGTCAATGCAACATTGCCATCATGTATACACCATTCGCCAGGATTACGACAAATTATTTATATACATATATAAAATTCTTTTTTTTTCTCATTTTTGAAAGTATAAATTAGAGTAGAGAGATAAATTGGCCACGCTCTTACTGAAGCATCAAGTTTTTTTCATTCAAATTTTGTGATTACTCTCTCTACCTTTTGTATAACGAATACTTTTTGAAATTATGATAACAGATAAAAAAATTGTTTTAACTTGTATTATATACATATGTATAAATAATATGTTGTCATGTAACATGTAGATTTTATGTATGGTGTCTTTTCTGGTAGCAACTCTAATGTGAAAATAAACACGAGATTATATCATTTTCTATAGCTATTTTCCACGTGGTACACACAGTAGAGTTGAAATTAATTAATCAATTCATAAGTTAATCAAATGAAATTTCTGTTTAGAAATTAGAATAGTAAGTTTTTCTCCTTAGCCTTTTTTGGAGAAAGAAAAGTTACATAAATTTTATTAATTCAGAAATATCATGAAAAGAAAAGAGAGTTTTTTTCGCATTGTGTTATTTTTTTGTTACATGTGGCATCTGCTTGTTGCAAATTAGGGAAAATTATTACCTACCATTTTTTTCCTATACAAAAACTCTTCTATGCAGTTTCAAATGAACTGAAGTGAAGCCACATCCATTTTTTCTCTGCCTGCTACTATTTATTACAGTGCTCGATTAGTGGGTTTCACAGAAGCATGTGCAAGATCAAAATTTGATTTTTGTTTATGATGTATAATTAAAGTAACGTTTATTTATTTATTTATGGGTACTCTTTTGGGCCTTTATATATACACATATTTCTTCTAAAAACGTAAACACAAGATAAAACAAAATATGTGTGAGTGCCATGCGTATATTTTTCTTCTTTATATAAACAAACAAATACTGTGCCTTATAATTAAAAATAAATTTAGTTTTAAAAAACTAAAAAACACGTTTTTATGTTTAATCGAACTAAAAATTAAAAACATATTCCTTAATATAAGAATAAAATGATTTACGAGAAAATTAATGTCATTGGGGTAAAAGCGTGGGGTGCTGTATATTAATTGTTAAAATTTCTTACTAGATCTATTCCAAAATGCTGAGTTAGTGTAAAAATGTAGTGCAAAGCACCCCACGCTTTTACCATAACAACATTAATTTTCTCGTAAATCATTTTATTCTTATATTAAGAATTATTTTTTTACTTTTTAGTTCCATTAACCATAAAAGCGTGTTATTTAGTTTTTTAAAACTATGATTTATTTTTCATTTTTTAGTTCGATTAAACATAAAAGCGTGTTTTATAGTTTTTTTAAACTATAATTTATTTTTCATTTTTTAGTTCGATCGACAATCAAAGCATGTACTTTTAGTTTCTTAAATTATCATTTATTCACATACTTTTTTTTTTAATTTTTGGCCCGCGACCGAAAAAGTCTGCCCATCCCTGAGTTAGAACAAATTCTTTTTTTTCACATGCACTAGTCCTTTATTTTTTATTTCTATTTTCAGAAAAACAGGACAATTGCTTACATTATGGTAAGTAATTGCTGTCGCAAGAAAACGTTTTCGCGTTCAGTGTTACTCTTAATCTTTTAATCGCCAAATCTGGAAATGGGATCTGGAATTAGCCGTCAAATCTGGAAATGGTATAACGAATTAGTCGCCAAACCTAGATTATCCTGTCTCCTGATGATCCTGTTCAGGACAATGGAACAAAATTATGAAATTATTGTATTGTCACATCAGTCCTTGACAAGTGTGCAAAATTTCGAATTCATCTGATTTTTTAAAGTGGGTATAAATCGAGTTCAAAGATTCCGTTACATGCAAGTGAAACTTTTAAAAGCGTGTTAAAAATAGGATTTAATACGTCTTAGAAACCATGCAAATTTTAAAAAAATTAATTTATGGAACCTTTTGCACCTATTCAAAGTTAATATAGGTTATTCATGTGAACCCAATATTCAATTATGCGTGCAAATTGAACCCATAATTGCACCAACAATAGTAAATTGGAATAAGCCTGTTCTATATATAGGCTGTTAAATGAGATAATCTATTAATTATCTATTCTCGATTCGCATTGAAAACGAATTGAAGCTCTGAGTGCTACGTGATTATATAAACTATACTGTATTATTGAGAAATGTATTTACTCATTTATCTCTGCTGTACAGAAAGCATTTATTTTTAATTGCCATTTTCCCTAACTTCTAATTTAGGACTCGGAACTGTATTTTAATTGAATAATTAATGAATAAAATAGGTTTTAGAAATCAAAGCTGTGTCGAAAGTTTCAAAATGAAATTAATTATGGGTAATTAGCTGTTAATGAAGTGTTTCGTAGAAATTTGTTATGGAAGAATTGTATAAAGATATAAAACATCCTTATTTTGATACAATATCATTTATTTTGACAACATCAATGTTATCTTTCATAATTTTAAATATTTCGAAAAATTTTGCTATAGCCTATTTCTGCTTAGTGTAATTTTGCATTCAAATTCTATTATTAGACATGTACCGCCTTCAAACTTCCTACCAAAACCACCTTTCTTCGATATCGAAATATATATTTAATGCTCCTCAGTCTCCATTATTTGCTATACTACCACGTTTCTCCGTTATATGTGATTACATCTTGCAAATGCGGCCGCTCATCCGGTAGAGTGGTTAGTGACGCTGACTGTGAGGTTGTTGTGCCTGGGTACGAACCCCGGAGAAGACATGAATGTTTATAAATGTATAGTGCCTTCGTGGCACGGGGGTACTCTAAATAGCCGGTGAGCCGTAAATCCTCTCGAGAGGTTGGTGGAAGGGGAAGCCTCTGACCACAATCAGGGTATTCTCCCTCAAAATTGGGGTAAAATCGAGCAAAATGTCATGGTGCTCAAGGCTAAGGCTAACGACAAGTGTAAAAATCTTACCCATTGCCGCGATGAATTTCGTGGGCCTTGATCTGATGTTACTATCAATCAGGTGGCATAAGCAACAACAACATTTCGCAACTATCCTAAGCTAATAGTTCATATTATTTGCTATATTACCTAATGGTTCATGTCATCACAAAATTGCAGTTGCTTATAAATAGATTTTTACACCAATGTTCTTGCTTGGATGATATTTTAACACAGTATGACTTCCAAGTTCAATTTTTCTCACCTTGCTTTTACTTTTTTTATATATTAATATTATACTTTAACGCACACAGAGTAGGAAGTAGTAGGTGTGTTCAAAAAGCATCTGACTTTCATTCACTAGAATACCCGTATTAAGATACAAATTTATACTAATCTCCTTCGAATTAACCCCTTTGGCTTCCCATGCACTTCTCTCAACAATTTTATCATTGTCCAGGTTAGTGCTGAAATGGTGCTCAGTTCGTTCGTTCGTTACATTTTGCGTGTTGTATTCCCTAGCCTGAAATATGATACCTTTTTGTGATAATTTTCTGGTCTTTCTAATCCTTGGGGTCCATCAAGCTCTATCCAAGCTAAAAAAGAATGTAGTGCCATAGTTTAATTTTTTTTTCTTATTTTTTTTCAGGGAAGAAAATCTGACGAAGCTCACACTTTCTCACTAACTGGCAGTCTGCTGGCGATGGCTTTGGCGCGTTAGGATCGCCTGAAACCTGTACCAAATTTTGTCTTCGTAATTAATTTAATTTGCTTACAATGCAAAAGTTTTGATTGGATGTTTTGGTATTTACGTATCCCACCATCGTCCAGTTTTGACAAATCAAAAGACATCGGCAATTAAAAACATCGCCAAATGCCGTCACGTTATTACTATTTTTTTCGAACATGCGTGAATGGTTTTCACTTTTGTCTTCATATTGCGGCATTTGGCGACGTATTTTCTTTTTGATTTGATGAAATTGGTCGTCGGAATAATACTTAGGTATCGATATTTTTTTGAACACATGCATTTCATTGTCTTAGATTCAAAAACCACGTCACTTGTGGACTAATTCAATTTAATGTACACCAAGCTTAATAATTCGAATGAGGTCTTTGGTTGAAAGGGGACACAAACTGTAATTCCGTCTGTAGGAGCACAAGGTTGTTGATTATTGGCATTAAGTTATCAAGATTCCTAACTTTATCCATTTCATCGCAGCTTTAAAGTAAGTGAAGCTCGAGTTCAGTTGAGAGTTACAAGTCTTAATTTTACCAAAAATTGCTACGTAAAATAAGGGATATCGCTTCAAATTAAATTCGGTTGGAACCTATTTTAGCCCTCACTTTATTTATAGCCAACTTGGTGAATAAAATTACTGTGGTATAGCTATTACGATCATACTCGAGAGTCTAATACAAAAAAGAAAGCAATTTTGTGGCTATTTTTTTTCAATCCTCAAAGGAGGTGGTAGGATTTTATCGTTCAGTCGAATCTGGTTCTAAATCATCACGTGGGATGTTATAAAAATTTAATGCCTTAAGAAGGAACTGAAGTGATGTCCCTTCTACTGATCGTATTTCTAATATTTCGCTTGCATGGTTCTTTCATTTTTTGTTGTAGTGTTATTTAACATTGAACAAAAAAAACAAGTTAACTAGGGTTTTAATAAATATGTGTTATGTTTTCCTATTCAGTGTTTCTTTTACATAACACTACAGTATACCTAAAATTTTATCTTTGTCCACCTGTAAGCACTCTTTCACAGTTAAAATATAACACCAGAGTTTACGAATATGTTTTTTATACAGGGTATCCCTAAAATAACGCCCAAATTCTGCAAGCCAGATTTCTCGTTGGAAATACATAAAAAATGTCCAAATAACTGTACCTGTACAACTTATACATGAAAAATACGGTAAATGATGATGAATGAATGCTGATGCATGAGGGGGTTCCGGCGTCCTTTTGTGCTCCGGTACGTGATTGGCTGGATATGGCACACCCCTACCCGCTGGAACGGATATATGGGTCCGGTTCTATGGCTACCATGATCACCAGATCTCACACTGTTGGATGTTTTCCTATGGGGCAATCTCAAGAAATTGATGTATCGAGAATTAGTAACTTCCCATAAGGACTGAGTTGCTCATCTCCATGCTGCTTGTACTTCGGTGGACACCGCACATGTGCACTCATCCATTTTACGGCATGCTCAAGCCTGCTTGGATTTGCACGGTGGATATATATATATATATACTTTGTACATATGTCTTTTTAAATACTAGCAAATACTGCTGTTGATGTGTCTAATACAGTGCTTCTCAAACTTTCAATATTCGTGACCCAATATTCAATCATTATTTTCATCACGCCCCCTCCATACAATAACAGTGTATTGAATTCAATAATACTATACTTTGACACTAAAGCTACAATGTGACTTTATTCTCTTATGTACTATCGACGTATATAAACGTCTCGCTAAGCCAAACGCATTAATTTTCTGGATGTATATATACGTCTTTCCGAAGTACCATCTTTCCTGTGCACTGCTATCCATAAAATTATTCCGAAGGTTTTGGAATGCAATAAAAGGACCTTGACAGTGTTTGAGAAGGATTTACAAATTTCAGAGGATTTGCTTATTTATTCCTTTTCTCTTCCCCCTCCCCCTAAAGAACAACAAAATACGCGCGTCTACGTGAAACACGGTGACATTGAAAAGCGAACCGAGTAACTTTTAATCGGCAAGGAATTAATTATAAACCGTACAAATCATCAAGATAAGTGTTAATACAAGCCCATGGGGTCACTGGTCATTATCAAACTTGTCCTTAGTATTGTTACTTTAATAATTAAAGACATTGTATAATACTGATACATTTATAAGTGTATTATATCAGTTTAAAAGTGTATTTTATATTTTATTATATCAGAAAGTATTTTGTTTTTTTTCTTTCAGTAAATTAATAATTTTTAAAATAATCTTTTGTTTTCGACTTATCAATATTCTCGCCCCCCCCCAAGGGGGACGCGCCTCACAGTTTTAGAAACGCTGATCTAATATAGTGCTTTTTTCTTGCACCATTTGTGATGTCATATTTTGTTTTTCGTACTTATCTCGTAAACTGTGGAAAGAACGGGTAGAGATCTTTGGATATTTTTCATGTGTTCCCTACGAGAAATCTAACTGTGTGGAGTTAGGGCGTAAATTGAAACACACTGTATTTCTTTGAAAGCTGCTCTTAAAATAATATTTTACCTTACAATTTTGGGTACTTCAACCACTTAAGCGATCAGTTTTTTTGCACAGTAAAAAAATGTGCTTTTTTTCTTCCAAAAGAGGCACATTTTTTATGGAAATATGTGCATAAAGTATAACAGAATGCGAAAATGGAAGAATTTTATTTTAATGTTCAATTTTAAAGTTTTTACATATTTTTAATTTTATAATTGCGGAACACAAGAAATCCTAAATGTTTGCTATTTTATAAGCATACTCTGCATGCCATGAACAATGTTTTATATATTTGAAAAGAATTTCTCTCATACAAAAAAATTTCAAGTTTGTGCTTCTTTTTTAAATGGTTGAGAATTTTGTGTGCGTATATATATGCTCATACAATATAAAACCTGGTGCAATACTAAGAAGGCCCAGTGGTTGAGTAATAGCGTATCGCGCTTCCACACCACAGGTCCGGGTTCTATTCCCGGGATGGGCAAGGTCGACTCAACCTTTCATCCCTACTGCAGTGGGTCGATAAATACCAAACTTGTTTGGGGACTTAAACATTGGGGGTCTTGCAAAAGACTGACCAACTAATCGGGACATCTGCTCATGCACCTCAGCGTCCAATGGTCACGTATATTGGGATGGGCACAGTAATCCCTGGCTCTCATGGTCTGTTGCACCACTGAGTTTGAGTTTGGGTAATACTATGTCTTACATTGCAGTGAAGACAGAGATGATATCGTCTTTTTTTGGATTATCTTTCCATTTTCACTTCTTCTCAAGCAACCGATTGCACATTGTCTTGCCAATCTCTGTTCTTTATCGAATATTTTCAAGAATCTAAATTCCTTCCCCACAAAGGAAATTCCTAGTGAAAAGTATTTCAGTACCATGGACAAACTGCATGTCTTAAAAACACTAACACTAATAATCTCACGAAAAGAATTAAAAATAGGTGCAAATCAAAGATAGAAAGAAGAAAATATCAGTTTGTGCCCGTACGGTGCAAGGGCAAACCAGTAAGAGGTTAGTCCCAGTGATGTGAATAAGTTAAATTTAGGAATGCGGTACTTATAATTTGAATAATATATATTTTCATTAGAACCAATTCCAGTGGCGCACACAAGGGGGTGTCCTGGGGGTCTGGACCCCCCAAAGCCCTTGATTTTTTTTCCCGATTGATTATAATTTTAAATATATAATACGTAAAATTTTATTAAATATTTGTTTTTAATGATTAATTTTATTAATTATAACTAATTATTTATTCAATAATTAGTTTTTTACTGTTTTTTATTCCCGAAAAACAATAAAAACCTGATTTTAACTCTTTGAGAATGTTGGATTTTTTTTCCCCAGCTTATTTTTCCTCTTTTTTGAAATGTGTGAATATTAAAATAGACTTAAAAAACGCAGCTTGTATTTTTTTTTTATTTTTTGATAAGACGTTTTAAAAGTCTTAAAATGAGTAAATAACGGGAAAAAATGTTTTACGTCATTAAAAGGGTTATTTTTTTTTCTAATTGAAAAACGCTATTGTTTGCAAATAAATAAAGAAATAATAGAGACAGAAAAAAAGTGCTTATAAAATATATATATTAACTGCATCGGCTTTGGTAAATAAAAAAGGGGAACAAAAACGAAAAAAAAAAGAAAAAAAAA